>CM067172.1:9223745-9338035 GCA_034093135.1 Erigeron breviscapus | reverse complement strand
AAGATCACTTAACTGGATCAAGGGTTTTTCCTCGTCAACAAAATTCTGGTGTCGTTGTGTTTTTCTGTTTTTTCTTTAAGATCCTAGCTTTAATTCGCAGTGCTTTACTTTTATCTTCAACAGTTTTCTTAATTACTCAAAGTATTTCTGTCTCAAAGGCTTTTTAAAACTCTTTTTAGTTAAAACTCTTAGTTTTAATCGTTATTGTTAAGAAAACTTTACTTTTGATTGAAGATCCTTGAACACCAAACCCACTTACAAATCTTCGGTTCTTGAGTTGTCTAAAATCCTTTATAAAATTATCTTAGGTAATTTTTGACCGAAACATTAATCGTACGTGTATCTTGGAAAGTTATTTTAATTTTTGTTGTTTTTCTAATCTATGTTATGTCTTTCAAACTATAATTGACAGAGTTGCTTTACATTGATGTCATAATTGGATGTCTGTATTGAAATAATAATAATGTAATTAATGCAATATTGTAATTATGAGCTACAACAATTTCAGTATCAATTATAATTTTGAAGACATAACATAGATTAAAAAAACAACTAAAACCAAAAAAATTCCCCAATATACACGTCAGATGAATACAAGAGATTTGATGATACGTTTTAGCTCATCAAATAAAGCATTTGGTACCATTCCAAGATAAACTGTGTTTATAAGTCTGATATACATGATAAACAGAAAAGCTGCATACAAATCAATGACGGTGGAACTCGCCAGAAAAGATGTGGAAATGAATAGGTGATACAAACGATAATGTGATATGACATGTGTTATGACGATTATGTGATATTAACAATTATAAAATGCTTTTGTTAATATATAATGAATTGGCAAATGATTTCTTAAACCCATGTTATCTTACTTACCTTTTAAAGCTAACACTTGCTCTTTTGAAAAATGTTGTTCCCTCAGGTTAAACAGGTTTGAGCTAGTGAAAGACTTAGCTTGGTGAGGCGGGTAGTTGCTATGAAAAAGACATTTAGTTTCCCCGCTTTGACATGCATGTTTAGCCATAATGATGTTGGCTACTTTATTAAAACTCATGTAATATTTATGTTGGCATTCATGTTGGTGCCAAATCTGGATTATCTTATACTGTTTTGATGATATGGACGTAGTAACACCACTTTTTATAAATGAACTATCCGTTAAGGATTAGTTATATTTTAAAGGTTATGTTGCCGAGATTGAATGCACCATTTCATGATCAACACGAGGCAAAATTGTAGCCTAGGTTGGGTAAAGGGAAAACCATGTGCTTGCACCATAAAGATTGTCAAACTACTTCTTAAACACAAACTTTTTTATGAACGACAATATATTCTTATCCTGCTCCTAAATTATATGAATGACTAGGATGGAACTCATGACTCTCGAAAAACCCTCCCAATAATCCACCCCTACAAATGTAGGAAGTGAAACTCGAACCTTGGTGGAATACCCTGAGGTCTGACTGAATACAAAAGAAAGTTAGGGGTGGCAATGGATGGATATGGATTGGATCAACCGTTGGCATGGGTTAGGGGTGGCAATGGATGGATATGGATGATCCGATCCGTGATCCAACTTAACTTAAATGTCCGATCCATTAGTGTCCAACTTACAACTGTGATCATGATCTGATCCGTGATCCAACATAATGGATCGTGATCCGATCCATATCCAAATAATTTTAAATAGATGGATCATCATCCGGATCGATCCATTAAATTTTTTCAATAATTTTATGTTTTAGGTGAATAAAAATTTTACTTTTCAGAAACTAAGGAACGTTTAGTAGGGAAAACCTTTCGTGCCCCCGTCACCCGTGTCCATTGTGACTCGTGCCCCCAGTTACCTTGTCTTAGTCACCCCTCGCCCCCAGTCACCTCAGCCCGTGCCCCAGTGCCCCCGGTGATCCCGTGCCCCCGGTGACCCCGGCCATGGGTGCGCCAATGACCTGTGTCCCCGGTCAAATGGCCCCCGGTCAAATGGTACCTTTGACGGGACACGGGTCACCGAGGGCACCATTTGACCGGGGGCACCCGTGACCGGAACAAGGTCACCAGGGAACCCGTTACCGGAACACGGGTCACCGGGGGCACCTTTGATCGGAACAGGGTCACCGGGGGCGCACGTGTCCGGGGACACGGATCACCGGGGGCACCTTTGACCGGGGCACCCGTGATCGGAACAAAGGTCACCGGGGGCACCCGTGACCGGAACACGGGTCACCGGGGGCACCTTTGACCGGGGGCACAGGTCACCGGGGGTGCACGTGTCCAGGGATACGGGTCACCGGGGGCACCATTGACCGGTGGCACGCTCAACCGGGGGCACCATTTGACCGGGGGCACTCGTCAATGGTGATATGTCAATTAGTCAATTTTGGTGATATGTCGATCCGGATCAATCCGGATGGATCATGGATCGATACAAATAATTAAATGGATAAATGGATATTATTTTTGATCCAATAAGTGATATAAATGGATTGGATCGGATCGGATTTGGATCAATATCCAATCCATTGCCAGGCCTAGCATGGGTTTCGTGTCCGCTGATGGAAAAATGCTATTTCATGAAATTTCTTACATATCTATAAATATATGCATACATGATTAATGCATGTGTTCTTTGTACTTTGATTCAAACATGCTATTTTCATGAATGATAAATAAATGCTAGCATGTAACATGGAAAAATGGACCATACGAAATCCATGATTAATGCTGCATGTTACAAGGAGATTTTTTTGGATATACTATAGGGCCAATGCCCAAGAAGATATATACTTGAGGCTATTTGTTTCATTTTATATATGGTGATCTTTGTAGAAGTAATGATACAGTTCTATCAAGAAAGAAACATTTGGAATGGATACCTCTCTGAGTAGATGTTGAAAAAAATAAATGGAAAACACATTTTAAGATGTGATATTATAAGGATTAGTTATGAAGCATAAATTACTTTATTTATATTAATGACAAAATAAAGAGGGTGAACCTTGTGAACTTGCATCGTGACATGGATTTTGGATGTGACCGACGATAAATTATTAATTGAAAAGTGTGTGTTGTACATCCTATAAAGAAAGAACAATAAGGAAGCAAATGAGATATATGATTGCAATAAAAATACTGAATCCCAATTTCGCACCTCTCTTATCCTAATTTTGGTATCGAAAAGTATGTGCACGTATATTATTAAATAATCTCATTCGGGATAGAGACCGGTATTAGTTGTGAGTGGTTTCAGGATTTAGAATCGGGACACAATAGCGGACAATCCTGTCGTTTACGGGATTTTTCTGGTCCTGTACCAATACCGCCTTATACGGAAACGGGACAGATATTACATTTTTGTAATTTTCGAGACTAGATCCATTGATACCGAAACCATCAGTACGGGACACTACGAGTCCCATCTCATCGCTACGTTATTGTCCATTCCCACTAAATTTTGTTTGCTAAAAATTAATTAATGTGCATTGGTATCATATATGCACATGTGTCGATATACAAAAAAAGATTCTGGTGTATAGTGTGTTGGACCTCTTAAATGTGCACAGCTCGATCTTGAGTGTGTTTTGTAGTCTTGTACGTGTTATTTCTAGTACCAATATGAGACATGTGTCATAAGTTCTCTCCAAAATAATTGTATATCAATATTAATAAAATAGTTAAAAGAAAAAGAAAGAAGAAATACAATGTCATGTTTATATGTTTCAAAATTGAGAGGCTGCCTATTATGGATCACGTGACTATAATAAAAGTTTGTATATAAGAGCAAAATGGCAAAGAAGACATTTGCTTCAAATATATAAGAGCAAAATAGAGATACAAAATATGGTTTTCCCTTTGCAACATAAATAGTAGTATATATATAAAAATTATACCCTATGTTGAAAGTTTATAAAAATGGGACATGCAAAAATTATACCTTTAGTGAATTAAATCAACACCACCCTTAATTTTAAATTACATCATTAGTCTTTTACTATATTATAAAGTATTTCTACTACTCCCTTTAAATCAAACACCTTTACATCAATTACCTACACAATTTGACGCCGCCACCACCATCATCATCCGTAACCGCCATCATCGCCGCCGCATTGCGCGGGTACCATGCTCGTAGTAGTATATAATAATCACTCCATGTTTTTTTTATTCAGCTTAATAGAGATGAACCCCATGGACTTGTTTTTGTGGTGCCGGTGACATGATCACCCATCCATTTATAGATTATGGGTTGATTTGGTTAATCTAGTCCTAATGAACATTACATAAATATATGTAGATCTTGTATAAATTTTTATCATTGTCTTAACAAAGTTTAATTTGAGTAAGATATCACAATTAACAAGTCAATCAAAACCTATTGTCTATGCTTTAATTAACATTCTTTCCATTTTTTTTTCTCCTTAATAAAAGAGGATCCCATCTTAAAATTCTCTTAAAAAACTGCCAAGTGGCATCATATCCACTTTACTGCCTAAACATTTCCGTCAAACGTAGGGAAAAAAAAATAAAAATAAAAAACCTTCATCTCTTGTCTTTGTTTTCAATCTTTATGCACCTAAATCATAAATCCGTCTTCTTCGCTTCCCAAATTCGAATTACTCAATTGCATGTTTACTTTCATTAGCAAGTTTTTCTTTTCTGCAACACATTTACCTTCAAAGGAAATTGCATACTTACTACAAGATTGATGATACTCATTCAACCAACTATTTTGTTTTAGAATCCATCTTTTACTTCACAATTTTATCCTCCCAATTTCAATTTTATGGTACTTTTAATTTTTTATTTTTAGGGTATTTTGATACATTTTTTTTTTTGAACAGCAGGGTTTTTTGATACATATATTGTTATATTCTAATCGCGCTATGCTTATACCTGTCATTATTTTCATCAGGTTTTGTGATTTTTGTTTTTAGAGATCTTTTACATATTGTGGCCGGAAGGATAATTCAGGTATCTCCCAATTGCAATTTAGGGATTTTTGTTTTACCCTGTTCATTTATATAATGGATTCATTTTCACTAAAATGTTGTAGTAAATAATTAAACTACATTTTTTTGTTAATAAGTTTGAGAGAAAAAAACAATGTTATGATGCCTTTTCTATAAGAGCAGGGTAACAAGTAAGAAGTTAAGCCGAATGATTATGAGATATTCACATACTGATAATGTCATTTATGTCGCTGAACACTTTTGTAGATATAGATTGGATTGTGCAGTATGATCCTTTAGATGAGCTTAACGTATCTATACCTTTCTAAATCTATGATCATATTCATTTTATTATTTGTTTATCCGTTCGTCTGATCACATGGTATCTAATTTTATGAATATATTCACCTGGTTGGTCGAATTGCACCCGGAGAATAGTTGATATCAGTAATTATTTTGACGTACTTTATATGGGGCTGATAATATATTGATATATATACTCTAAAAATTTGCAAGGAAAAGTAGTGTTTGTGTCTTACGATGGGCTTCACCAGCTTCGTGTATTAATCTTTGTATTGGTTGTAACTTGTATCTCATGGTTGTTACCGCTTTCTCACCGTGACTTTATTCATAAGTTGAAGGTAACATATATATAAAACTGATTCTCTCATAAAATTTACTTATCAATATACTTGAGTCCTGCGAACAAGAAGTATTTGTATATAGATGAAAAATTGGAAGCGGCGGTAGTCAGAAATAAAAACATGTGAATATCAATTCTCTCATGCTATGGTCAAGTGATTCAAAATAATCTTTAACGTTTCTCATGTAACCCGCTATGTTGTACCATGATGTCAATATTAGAAACTTGACTCTTGTGTTTTATTTACATGGGTCATGTTATGTTCAAGAGAACATGTGGGCTTCAAACTTTATATATAGTTGATAGTCAAGTTAGTTTTATGATTGCCTATTTGAGCATGATGTAAATGTCATAGGTTGGTATAAATTCGTAAAGATTCAGATTTATAAGAGATACGTCTTTTGGAAGAAGACGTCTGAGTTTTTGGAGCAAGTCTCTTCCAATTTACCTCGGATTGTAAGTCTCTCTCTATTCTCTATATATCTATGCATACTTGTACATCTTGCCATCTTGGATGGTATCTCATTGAAATGTTGAATCATATCGATCAAGGTTTATTATAGGCGATGCAAAATAATTCATATAATAACTCTTTGGATATCCTTATTGTTAGAAAGGAATTGAAGTTAAGCAAGATATTATTGAAAAACAATAATTAGTATGGTCGTCTTATCAAGTTTTATTGCCTTGATTTTCGTATACCAAGTTTCAACCTTTTAATTAACTATTGTTGTGTTTTTAGGCTGATGGACTAATGCTTGGTCACAATGGCATCTTTTGCGGTGACGAATTTGGAAAGATGGATGTTAGTGATCAGGTAATCATCTCATATTTGGAACCTTAAATGTGATCTTTGAGTAATGTGTGAAAACTACCAACAAAAACACATATCAATCTTAGAGCTTGGTATTGGCATCATTAGACAACAAGTTTGCAAATTGGCCTAAGCAAGTAGTACTTGGGACAATATTGCGTGCTTAAGTCAAGAAACCAAATATGACATGCCACAAAATGCATTGCATTGTGTGTAAATACATTAGAATTATGTTTGGAATGCAGTTTTTTTTATTTGTTCTCTTTTGACAGTTTGGAGAGTGTAAACCATTGTTTGAGTAGAAACACAACAACAAATATATTCCACTGCGGTTTTGAATGGAATGATAGACTACGAATCGGACTTATAGCCCCTTCTATCTAATTGCAAAAGATATCTTTAAGATGGTCTATGCTCAAGGCATTATCTGGTCATGCAGTTTTTTGTATACCCTCTTAATTATCCTTTATGAATCCTAATGATCATCTGGTGCATCATTTATTTATGGTACATATATGCTTTATGTGAAATGTTATTGACTTGTATCTAAAGTCTATATGTATGTTTCAGCAATGTACATTGGAGCACTTAATTGTTCAAGTTGGAACTTCTACACATGAACAATATATAGTGTCTTTATCAGACATCACCCATCTCTTCGAGCCAAACTGTCTTTCATTGATGCAGTTTGTATTTTGGATATACTATGTGTTGCATTTCGTATTCATCTTATCTCGTCATGGTTTTACTTTAGTCTATTTTTATAATAAAATAAAAACATTTAATATATGTAATATATCAAATATATACATTTAAAATATATTTTCGTTATATATTTTAGTACATTTTAAAAGTGGCAGTAACTATTAACTGTGTTATATATAAAAGTACAAAATAAAGGAGCTTAATTTTTGTTATATTTTAATGCACTTTTAGGAGTAATTATACATGTTACAAGATGTGTTGGATAACTTCTACTAATATAACTTTTAAGTTACAAGTTTTGAGTTATTACCATGCTATGATGATTTAAGTGGGAAATGGGAATGACTATTTTCTTTTAATTTTTAGAGTAAATTATAATTTTCGTCCTCGTGGTTTGCATCAACTTTCACGTTTCATCTTTGGGTTCACGAAATTACGCTTTTCATCCTAAGTTCATTAATCACACTTTTGGTCCGAGGGCATCTTTGTCATTTCATACTTATCTTTATTTAATTAATAAAGATAAGCTGTTAACGAAGTTTCAAACCTAGGGATGAAAAATGTAATTTCGTGAACCTAAGGATGAAACGTGAAAGTTGATACAAACCACAGGGACGAAAATTGTAATTTACTCTAATTTTTATCTCTTTTAAAACGACATTTTATCTTATTCTTACTCCAAAATTACACGTATGTTTGGGATGAAATTAAAACTTTCAAATTAAAAACGACATTTTATTAAAGAAGACCTGGTAAGCAAGCAATTGAAACTTTACCTATTAATAAACCATTAACCCACATGTAGTCACAACCCTCTCTTTCCAATTTTCAATTATACTTAAACCCTTCGAGGTGTTCAACTTGGCTAAAAGACACAATAAATTATGTAAAAGGAGCAAACGTACTCTCATTTAATAGCAAGCAATGTTAATATAAGAAAAATAATAGTTTGTCGTGTATATGTGTATATATAGTAAATGAAGGGATCAAGTGAGAACAACATATATGGTGAGAACCGTGAGAACCAATTAAGGGCTATGCCCGTACCGTATCAAACCGCCATCATCTCTTGGATCGCCGCCCATCAAATCCATACAATTTCCATATGCGTCCGGTGACAACTCCTTTAGAACGGATGAGGGCAACGCCCGTACCGTATCCATATATTTTCAACATATAACCCATATGATTTTTAAAAAAATAAAATAAAATTTGGGTTTTTGTTAAAAGAAAAAAAAAGCAAAAAAAAATTCAAAAATTCAAAAATTAAAAAACCACTCAAAAAGGAAAAAGAGGGAGGAAAACTAGTGGTTTTCACGATTCTATATATAGTAATATATATATATAGAGATAATATAATTAATAATTAATATAAGATTTCTAATAAAAAACAACATATGTCACCAGGAAAACAAACACTTTTTTGGATCATTGCCAACCACTATAACAAAAGTCCTTTTGTTATGATGTTATTTTCAACTACTTAACTTTGTGGTGAAAATATAGTTTGGTTGTTTCGATCATGGGTTTTTTTTTCTTCTTTCTATCCCAGCTTCTACAAAATTATCTCGATAATCAATAAGACTTTTGTGACACGTGGTTTTATCTTTGAAGTGACTATAAAATACATGACATTAGCTTTAAAAAATAAAAGCAATTGAAAAAAGAAAAACAAGGCTGACCTCGTTTTGCTAGTACGAGTATTAAGTCAATAGTAGAATTACAGGCAGCCACTTCAAGTGCCAAGCTTCCTCCTAAAGAATCTCATAGCAAGTATATTGGCTTATTTGGCAATGAATTATGCTCAATAATCACGGTTTTTCCACAATACTAATCAAACCTTCATGAAAAAATCAGGTCGATCGTGAATTCAATTTCGTTTCACGATAGATCATTATCTCGAAAACTATTGGATTTTGTTTGGGGCTAATTGATTGAAAATGCATCAAACTTTCATCTATTTCCTATTATATGCATCCATCTTTCAAACTTCCTATTGTATGCATTCATCTTTATATTTTATACTATTGTTTGTACTAATAACTTAAAGTGACTAAATTACCCTTGTTAATTTTTTTATTCTTTTTTAAAAACAATTATTTTGTTTCTAAACTAAATTACACCTAAATATAAAATAGTGTAATACTATTTATATAGATGTATATGTAAATAATCATCAAGATAAATATAAATTAGTGTAAATATTACATAGGTTTTGAGCAAAGTAATAATGTATAGACATAATAGATTGGTATGTGAAATCAACGACTAAGTCCCGAGCTCTATCTTATATATCAAGGATCGTCGAAATAAGCAAGAATACTATTTCTACGGAGAATGTCATTTTGCGGGATTTTGTTATTAATTAATATTTTCATTTTGAATATCTTGAAATTTTATAAATATATTAAGGTTAATTTAGTCATTTTAGGTTATTTTTAGTTATATAATACATAATATAGTATAAGATAGAAAGATTAATGCATACAATAGGAAGTTTAAAAGATGAATGCATACAATAGGAAATGGATAAAAGTTCAATGCATTTTCGATTAATTAGCCCTTTTGTTAACTATAGTTGTTAAATATAAGTGTTGTACATATATGTAAAAGCATATTAATTTCTAAGATATATAAGAAGAAAAATGATAAATCTTTCTAAATAATTTTTCTAAAAAACCTCCAAATCATGTGATCTTGACGATTGGTAGAATTAATGGATAAAAATGGGAAAGAGAATTTGTGTACTACACTTGTCATATTTTAAAATTTTGAGAAAAATTATTAGGTTATTTATTAAAATAATATATCATTTCACATATAAGAAATATAGTTAACATTCAGAGGGTATGTTTGGCACAAAAGTTTTGAGTTGAGTTGGGGTTAGGGGCTTAAAGCTGCAGCTTGGAAATGGGGCTAAGAACTGGACTTTTATTTCAACCCTTTTTACACAAGCTTTTATTTTAAAGACCTTTCGGAGTTTTTAGGAGCTTTTTGAGGCTAGGGCTTTTGATCTCAAATGTATATCCAAACAGGGCTACCGTTTTAAATGGGGCTTTGTAAAAGCTCAGAACTTTTAAGCTCCTAAAAGCCCCCCAAAAGTCCCTTACCAAACAGCAGAAAAACTTAATTAAAAACCCATGTAAAAGATACAAGAGAACAAACAAAAAAATTAAGAAAAATGATAAATCCTTCTAAAGATTAGACTAAAAATCTTCTTAAAACTATAAGAAGGTGACATGTGGTATCTACTAATTCTTTTTCTAATCTTGGCCCCTGATTTTTTCACATGTCATCATCTCATAGTTAGAAGAATTTTTAGGCTATTTAATTAGGAGAATTAATCATTTCCCAAAAATTAAAGAGGGATACTAGAGTAACAAACAA
Source organism: Erigeron breviscapus (assembly GCA_034093135.1). Lineage (NCBI taxonomy): Eukaryota > Viridiplantae > Streptophyta > Magnoliopsida > Asterales > Asteraceae > Erigeron > Erigeron breviscapus. Next base: position 9,327,537 of record CM067172.1, on the reverse strand, counting down.
AATACAAACAAATTTTTACAAACTTGTGACCCGCCAATGAAAATCAAAGAGAGAAAGAAAAAAGAAAATACACAATCAACTATCATTGATACAATTTACATTTCATGTCAGTTTGTAACTTTATGTTTATAAAAATAGGAACGAATTGCATTTTTGGTCCTTGTGCTATCACACCATTTGCAAGTTTCATACAAATGTGTGCAAAGTGGTGTTCGTGGTCCCTGTGGTATCACATCAGTTGCATCCTTGGTCCAAAACTAACGGGCCGTTTATTTTTCCTCGTTAGTGAGCCCATGTGCCACGCACGTGATGGGCAATAGTGTCATTTCATACAAATAAGGACAATTCTTGCAAAGTAACTCAAATTTTTATTTTTCTTTATTATTTGTTCATATATTTACCATCATCATCATCATCATCATCATCATCAAAAACAACATATTTATCTCCTCTAAAGTTAACAAGAAATGTTTTTTTGTCAATTTTAAAATTTTTTTACAAAATACAACTATGATATAAATTAGAAAAAAAAAGTATATACCCACCTACAAAACACAACAAAATCCGGCAAGAAGATCGGAGTAAGGAAGCTCCGGCGAAAAAGATCCGGCCAAGAAAACTGCCCACAAACCCAATAAAAGATCCGACTACAAACCCAATAAAAAGATTTGATCATGAAGTTATCCAAGATCTGAAAACCTATATATATATATATAGTCAGAAAAAAGGTTCTTTGGGTATCAACTATCACTTTGTGGAAGATCCGAACGTGGCGACAGAGGTGGACCTCAAGGGTGACAACAGATCTGAAAGGTGGTGACGGTGATGGATACGAAGGGCGGCGGGTGTGGATCTGAAGGATCACTCACGATAGAGGAGATTGATTGAAGATTAATAATAATTTGGATTTGGGCGGATTGAAGTAAGAAACTAAAGTGATCGATCGATGGGGAATGAGGAGATTGATTATTCATATACAGTCTGTCAGGAATGGGGGGGATTTAACAGATTATTTAATGTACTTTTATTTTTGTTTTTGTGTAATTTTATATTTGATATAAAACTGAGTATTTTTTTTTTTAAACAAGTGATATAAAACTGAGTATTAATTGAGTTAGTTTGCAAGAATGGTCCTTGTTTGTTTGAAAAGACACTATTGGCCATCACGTGCGTGGCACATGGGCTCACTAACGGGGAAAAATAAACGGTCCGTTAGTTTTGGACCAAGGATGCAACTTGTGTGATACCACAGGGACCACGAATACCACCTTGCACACATTTGTATGAAACTTGCAAATGGTGTGATACGACAGGGACCAAAAATGCAATTCGTTCTAAAAATAGTTTATAAACCTAACATTTCTCAAATTAAATGTGCGACGATATGTTTTGTTTCTCACGAACAAATCGTAGTAAAAGATATTTTACACGGATGACATTTATGTTTTTAAAAGATTTTCATTAATCGTCCCTAACTTTAAAAATATTGGGTCTACGGTCCTATTGTTTGGATATGGCTTCATGATTGGTTTAGAAATGGACGACCGTCCACGTGCCTAACACATGAAAACATTATAGTACTATCACTTTAAATGTACTTTTTTAATAAGAAGTACTATTAGTATCATCTATATCTATACTATAATTAAATGAGGAGATTGGGGGTACATTTGTCACCCTCAATCCTTTTTCTTAGGCCTAATTTTCCTTTTTTAATTAATCTATATCTCTCCATTTTTCTAAAACTTTTTTTTCTTTTTTGCTTATATTTAAAACTCTATCATTAATCTTTTTCTATCAAAACAAATCTTTTTAAATTTTAAAAATATATAATATCCTTAAACTCTTCCAATAAATATATATACAATTACTATCCAATTACCATTTTTTAAATATTATTATATACACAACCTAAATTTTTATTAATCATTCTCATTTATATTATTCATCTCCTTCATATCTTTAATAAACAAATCAAGTTCAGTAAATTTCTCAACAAAAAAAACATACGGGTTTTTTATATCACTTTAACTTTATTTTTGGTAGTTTGTTCGTATTTATTTATTATTTGATATTGAATTGTTATGTTATTGTTATTTTTCATCTCTTTTAATTTAGTTTATTGTCAATTGTAATTTGATTATGACTTCTTCTTCTACTACAAAACGGTTTATTCTTTTTAATTTGTTTTGTTCATGTTTTGTTATTTTTCACCTGTCTTGTTATTTATTATTTTGATATTTATTTTTGATATATATATTTTGAGATTATCCGTCCATCATCCTTAATAACATTAAAGTCAATGTAATAATTCTATTCGAAAACCAAATGCAGTTCGATTAGACAAACTTGCGAGCATTAAAATTGATCATAACAGATGTGTTTTAAGACAAGTTTAATGTTGTTATTTTAGATTCCCACGACTATTTCCAGTAACTTGAAAATTGTTATCCGGATTATGGTGATATATAAATGAAGATTTAGCTCAAAGTTTCATACTATCCAAAAAAACTAGAGTTAAATGCATAATTGGTATAATGCTAAAATTGAATTGAATCGTAGTTGGATAAATTGGTTGCATATTCATATGGTTAGTATGTTGTCTAATGGTAGGGTCTTTTAGCTTAGAGTTGTATCAGTAAACATATCATATTACTCATTATACTCACGAGTTATTGCGGAACACACTATTTACATGACAAAGTTTTGGATACAAACAATATATTGTTTTTTTTTTGAACGGTAAAAGAATATATATATTAAGTAAATAAAATAGGGGTCAACTAGCAAGATACTAGAGACCATGATAAAAAAATCCGGAATTACAACAAAATCACATTCTAGATACAAAAGCAATATACTGTAGTATTAGTGTAATACAAATACAAATTGTTTTTAAGTCGCACGTCTACTATTTTTCTATGTGATAGTTTTGATTATATTGGTTCCAATTCTTTTAATTGGTACATCTGTAGGAATCGCAAAACAAGTTTTAGATGGGATGATTGACTATCAAATTAATCAGGAGCGAAACTACATATAGATTAGGGGTAATTCGGGTTACGGGTCCGTCAAATCCATGTAGTTTAAAGTTTTTGAAAAATGATGTATTTTTTTATTGGTGTTACCGGTAAAATTAATGTGGGGTACCGGTCAAACTTTAAACTTTTGAAAGATTTTCTTATAATAAAACCTATAAAAATCTACTTGTACAACTAAATAATAAATAAAAACTACCAAAAGTGTAAAAAATTCTTGAAACCCGTTAAATATAGCAAAATATACTTAAAAATGCAAAAAATATCGTAACAATCTAGTCTCTATTATTGTTTTGTTACTTTATGCCCGAAAAAAATCCCCAATTGACTATGTAATTTTGGAGAGAGCTTGTATTGAGCTAATTTTTTGTTTCATTTTTGAGATAAATTTCGACAGTTTAAAGAAAAATAATCATATTATGGCACATGTATATGTTATTCAATTCAATATAATGATATATGACCAGATTTTCCCAACATATTTGTATGTTTATCAAATTTTGCCGCATTTTTCAATTATTTCTTTTCAATATTCCTACCTTTGCTTCGAATCAAAGATTTCTTGCTTGAAAGGTGGAAATAGGAGCTATCTTTTTAGCTAATTTGATTCACCCAAATAATATTTATCGTTCTTAAAGCTAAATTAACAAGTTATGAGTGTGAACTTAATTTTCAATAATGTCGAGTCGACAGACTTGATAGAGATGCATATGTATGATTGATTTTCTTTTAAGTTAGAGTTGATAGATATGCATGATTGATAAGTGTCGACTTAAGTTAAATAATATTTATATTATATTTTCTTTTTTGTCGACATTCATTTCTGCTATAAATCGACATAGTTTATGTTTGGTATTTAAAAGTGAATATGACGTATGTATTTTATGTCTCTATGGGCAAGGTAGTACGTGTCTTGATCGACCGACACCAAATTGTTAGAAACTTTTTTATGCATAGAGTTATCGAGTTGTAATATAATAGAAGACTAGAAGTGTTAAATCAGATAGATAATTAGTATACCATTTATATTTAATTTTTTTTAACAGTGAGTTAGTAGCTAACATTCGAGACACCACAATAATATCTAATTAAGTAGTATGAACCACACATGTATGAGATGAAACTCATAACTCTCGAATTCCCCCCACCCCCACCCCCTCTTAAATAATCTACTCCTACAAATATACACGCATCTCATATACATGATTATTGCATATCATTTTAATTTTCAAACATGTCAAATTTTGGAAGTAATTAATACTCGTGAATCGTGATATATAGACCATTCCAAAATTTCAATTATATCTTCCATCTTAGCGGTGAGGGAGGGATGCGGTGAAAAGTTTGGTTTGGACACGATTTTGACAGGTTGTTGGCTGCCGACGTTCCGGTTTCCCCACGATTTGAGATTCTCGGTTGTAGTAACTAGTAACCTTCCCTTCACCATTCACACATGAGGTTTGAATCAATAAATACTCTTCCTTTTAATCAATTTATGACCATATAATGGATTAAAAATAAATTAACTTTCTACACCTATTTTTTTATCGTTAAATACCACATATTTTTTTTACCATGAATCCAAATAAATGAAAGAAAAAAAAAATCCACCTCAAAACAAAGTCGGTCTCAACCTGCACAATCAAATTCCAGATCCCACTATGTTACAATTCATACTTCTAGAAAAAAGGTAAAATAGCCACAAGACATGGATGGCCTTGCAATTTTTGAATAACATATTGTAGGGTTTTTTGTTTTTATATCTTTGTCATCTATGAGGGTAAGATTTAAGATTAGAAATGTTAAATTGACATGAACGGAGATGATTGTTGGAATTTGATAAGGGTAGGAGGGTAGCATTACACCACTCTCTCCACCCTTAATAATGAACTTATTGTTTATAAACCAAATATCTTCTACCTTAGGGGATGTTTGATACAAATATCTTATATTGATTATTATTGTATCAAACGTTAGAATCTATTTTTCTGTTCAAATATATATTTTTTAACTTTTTTTTATTATTTTCATTGTTTCATTAATTTTTTATCCTCTTTAATTCCATCGGTGAAGCACAAGGTTGGAAAATACAAGCATATTTACTTTTGAGTTTGACACGTTGCAATTTGAGAATCTGGAAACTTTAAGATACGAGGATTCAAATAAAAAATTTGTCAAACATTTGTGCAAGGAGTTGATGCGTAAAATGTAAATGATCATAAATGACAAATTTGTCCTTTATCGAACTTTGATAGTCAATTCCATGTTTGCTTTCAAATATACTACTCCCTCCGTCCCATTTTAGTTGTCCACTGTTGACTTTCAAAGTCTTTTTGTCTCAACTTTGACCGCAAATATTTTTGTTTATATTCTATAACACTTGATATAAAATATATAAATAAATTTGATTTTAAACGAACTTTTCAATGATATAACTTTCATCAAGTATTATATAATACAAACAAAAATATTTACGGTCAAAGTTGAAACAAAAAGACTTTGAAAGTCAACAGTGGACAACTAAAATGGGACGGAGGGAGTATTGTATATGTTCAGTCAAGCCCTCCAGTAAACCCCAGTGCTTGCAAGTTATCATTGCATCGTGGCAGCCTCGACAATAATTTGATATGGCACCCATTTTTGTGTATATATATGTGTAATATATATATATATATATATGTGTGTGTGTGTGTGTGTGTGTGTGTGTGTGCGCATGTGTGTGCGCGTTTGTGCGTAAGGATCTTAATTGGCGGGTGAGAAAAGGGTAGTGAACTAATGACATTTTTACAACTTTAATTAGTCACATACAACAAACTTACATATAGTATTAAACAGTGTACAATCGCATATGTCTAGATAGCGTTGTAGGATATCACTAACCACTGGGTAATAGCCCCGTAGCCGTAGCCACCAGCCGTCACTTTTTAGGAGTGGTTCTGGGTTCGAGTCTTGCCAAAGGCAAACTTGACATAATCAGGGGATTATTAAATGGTTGAGATTCACCTGGACACTAGTCTGGCTGGGGGATTAGTGGGTACCAAATGGTACATGGGATCAGGGGTTCTCATCTAATTACTTTTTTTTATCACTACCATAAAGAAAAATGAGGGGTAAGGAAATTAAAAATGAATGAAAAGATAAATAGATGACTAGGTGAGAGAGAAAAAGAAGTGAAAATAATATTCTCTCTCCATCATATATGTCCAGGTTTGAATTTTTAAAGTTTTCGTTTTATAACTTTGACCATAAATAATTTTAATTGTATTATATAATATTTGATGAAAGTTATATATCAAATGAAGAATATCTAAAACTCAATCAATTCGTATTAACTTTCATCAAGTATCATATAACACAAACAAATATATTTAAGGTCAAAGTTGCACAAAAAAGACTTTGAAAATTCAAAACTGGACACTTCTAGTGGGACGGAAAGAGTAGTCTAGATCAATTTGTTTTATTTTATGTTTTTATTCTTTATTAGATAAATTGTAAAAATAAAAAAAATAACATTTTATTAAAAGACGTAATAATGATGATTCATAACAATACATGTATAATAATTAAATTATGATTCATAACAATAGAAGTATATTGTAACAACCAAACTTCATTTAATAAAAGAATACAAAAGTTTTAATAATTTTTTTTTTTTACAGTGATATCCCACTGCGCCGCAGTGGGAGGGTACATTCCCCCACTGCGCCGCAGTGGGAGCAAATGCTCCCCGGACCAGAAGATCTCCACTGCGCCGCAGTGAGAGGTCTGAGACCTCACTGCGACTACGACTCTAAGTCAATTTCAACAAACGTTGGACTCATATCGAGAGAATTTATTCAAGCCATCAATATCATAATTCAATTCACAACTTAGTCTCTAATACCCCAAATGCTCACATTTGATCATTTCCATATTTAGTAAGTTTGATTTAGAATGTAATAGCTTATGACCAGTAATAGGCCGGCTCTATTAAGCTCATAAACTATTTCATTTTAAATCACTCTTACTAACCATTTCCACTTTCAAACACGAACAACCCAAATCCTAAGGTCAAAGTCAATCCTATGGTTCAAGTCTAGGCACCCTACTCGCAAAGATCGAATACCTAAATCCCTTGAACCATGGCTCTGATACCAAAAATGTAACAACCAAACTTCATTTAATAAAAGAATACAAAAGTTTTAATAATTTTTTTTTTTTACAGTGATATCCCACTGCGCCGCAGTGGGAGGGTACATTCCCCCACTGCGCCGCAGTGGGAGCAAATGCTCCCCGGACCAGAAGATCTCCACTGCGCCGCAGTGAGAGGTCTGAGACCTCACTGCGCCGCAGTGGCACCCAGATCAGCAAACCAAAACTTCGTTTGACACTTAGATTAACTTATAACATTCCAATTCAAAACCAACTTTCAAATCAGCACATTTCAAGCTTCAAAATAGTAATGGACATAAAATGTAATACTTACACCATAGTTTTGTACCAAAAACGATAAGTACCAACAAACGGGTCATTTGACCTAAAAATGACCTAATTTTCCAAGTTATGACCATAGACACTCCAAATGACCAAGAACTTTGCTTTCCTGCAGATTTTACAATCAAAAGAGACTTGTTCAACCAAAACAAACTTGTACCCAGAGCCAAATTGGTCATAAGGGATGAACTACCAAAATTACCCAAGATGTCAACCATCTAGATTATCCAAAGCTTCAATCCAACTTCGCTTGCTCAAATATTTACCCTTGCTACTACCAACTCCTATAAAAGAGTTAAACAACTAAAACATAAGCAACGCTTAGTGAATGCATATACATATAATCATAATCAAGTTACCATAGCAATGTGCATCAAGCACCACATATAGCCTATCAATGATAGCCATTCCAATCATAACAATCATAATGCTAGTAGGAGTTTACCCACCTACTAGTTTTAATCAACAATTTGGCTAGTAGGAATTTACCCACCTACTAGCTCTTTCAAACAACTTGGCTAGTAGGAATTTACCCACCTACTAGCTCTTTCAAACAACTTGGCTAGTAGGAATTTACCCACCTACTAGCTCACTCAATCATTTTCACATGGCCATGGACAATTGGCTAGTAGGAATTTACCCACCTACTAGCTCTTACAACAACTTGGCTAGTAGGAATTTACCCACCTACTAGCTCTTAATCACAACTTGGCTAGTAGGAATTTACCCACCTACTAGCTCTTAATCACAAATTGGCTAGTAGGAATTTACCCACCTACTAGCTCTTACAACAACTTGGCTAGTAGGAATTTACCCACCTACTAGCTCTTAAACAACTTGGCTAGTAGGAATTTACCCACCTACTAGCTCTTAATCACAAGTTGGCTAGTAGGAATTTACCCACCTACTAGCTCTTACAACAATCAAATGGGTCATAGGAATTTACCCACCTATGACCCCTAATAACAAGAACATGATTATATGCATATACACTCACCTTAATCTTGGCTATTTGATTCTATGGCTATAGGCTCAACTAGATGATCTTCACCACCTATACATAATACAATACATATCTCTATGAGTTCTATAAACTCAACTATTTCATAATCATCAACTAGAATTAAACATGCATTCTATATTATGGTGTTTGGCTTCACAAATCATTTTAGCAAATTTCCATAATCAACTTCATAACACAAATTTAGCCAAACACCCAATTCATAAGATTTATCACAATGGAGTTTATTATAAAAACTCAAATGCATTGACCCAATGTTTCTCCTCATAATTTCATTAGAGTTCTTCATTCCAAATTCCCAAAATACCAAAATTCCCAATTTCAACTAAGAACCCTAATTCCAAAATCAAGAACCCTAAATCTCGTAATAAAAAGGGTCAAAGAAATTCTTACCTCAAAGAACTACACAATTAAATTTTCCAGATTTTCTCCTTCCTCCTTCTTGATGAATTTCGATCCACCCCAAGCCAAAAACCAAAACCCTTAATTTATTTCTTGCTAATTGAAATAGATGGGTGGATTTAAGAAGAATAAATCACATATAATTTACTATAAGAGATTGGAACTTTTGATTGGAATTGAAGAATGGATGGAATATAAGGAAATGGAAGTATGAGTCACAAGTATGGAGATGGCTGGCTTCATGAGAGGCAGCCACGTTTTTCCTCAAAATAGAAAAGGGTATTATACCCGCTAGCCACTAAAGTTCCAACTAAATTAACCCCTTATCTCAAAACAAAATAATAGGAAATTAAATAAATGTTAAAACTATAATAAGGGTTAATTTTCTTTTACCTTTAAAATATTGGGGTGTTACAAATCTCCCCAACTCATTTCGGATCACGTCCTCGTGATCCCTACTATAATCCACAATCCCAAAACTCCAAGTATTTCAACTTTTTGTTACTTTCTTACTTTAACTCAACTTCTCAATTCGGTATATAGTCCAGCCACCACTAAATTTTCTGTATAGATATGTCATTATCACTTATTACGACAACATCAAAAATTTATCATTTATCCTTGTCATTCCATTCAACCTGATCACTATTCTTTTTGTTTCGGGGCTCTTAAAACCCTTCCGTTTAATGATTTGAAGATTCATGAATCCTTAATGACAAGGGCTTTTGAATCTCATACATTCGTAGAGATTTTCACTAATCGTCTCAAAACTAATCCCGTATTTATTCCTAGTTCTTCATTTCTTATCCCCACACTTAAGGGATTTACTAAATATATTCAACCCTTGAGATAATTCCTTATTATCTCCTAAAACTCACGGGTTAATTAAAAATATCCCTTCTAAAAACCCTTGCACAAATTAAAACATTTCCACTACAACAGTAATCAAAATCATCCAATACCGATCAACATACTCGGTTCATTAGATGTATAGCACGACAATCACATAAACAATCTAAAAAAAAACAAAACCAACATCTTCATGCTATTATATTAATCAACTATCCTAGCCTCTTGTGCGGAGTTAGTCACACCGCTGATCCATGTCTAACTCATCTTGTCATATAACAACAACTTTAACCATAACTCAATGGTCTTTAATGAATTTGGCAATAGTTAAAACTTTCTCAAAAATTTCTCAATACTAACAATTAAATGCCACGGCCTCAATACCCAGTGGTCTTAAACCAACAATCATAATGCCATAAGTCTCAATACCCAGTGGTCTTACAACGACAATAATGATGCCATGGGTTTCACTACCCAATGGTCCTACACCCACAATAATGATGCCACGAGTTTCTCTACCCTATGGTCTTACACCCACAATAGTGATGCTACGGGTTTCTCTACCCTATGGTCTTACACCAGTTTTTGTAATGCCACATGTTTTGCTACCTTACCAACTTCAATCATGCAATTGTATATATCTCGCACTATCATATTATAACATCTTTATCAAATGATCGTCATCAATCCAATAATCGTTGCATCAATGTATACCACTCAATTTCAGACTCATTCACATTCTCTTTTTACACATCTACCGTCATCACAAAATCGCTAAGAACTCAGTTGTTACCAACTAGCTGTTTAAACTTTATAAGTCCTCAAGATTCACTCGAGGATCAGTATCCATTCATCAACTAAAACTTTTATCAAATATTACAATAGTCCCCACTATGACATGATCATAATGCTACTACAATTAAATAAAACGACTCACATTCGGCAAGTTCCATGCTATTTCCACATAATAGATCTCGTTGTACTCATCTCAACGACTTGAGAGTTTCACTTCATCTCAATAAACATCTTTGATTATGGTAATAACAAACGATATACACTTAAATATTTTCATCATTCTTTTTAACAACTAAAGCGGAAGCATCCCAAGGGAAACTACTTGGACAAATAAAGTCCTTATCCAGAAGTTCCTGAAATTAGTCCATCAATTCTGGTATCTTAATTGTGAACAATACACTATAGGGCTTTTGCCATGGGTGTAACACCCTCAGTGAGATTTATTTTAAGTTTTCATCCGTCTATCGAGAAAAGACCCGACACCACATCAGAAAATACTTTAGTAAATTCGTTCACCACACCGAATAATCCAACTATCACTTAACGTCATAACCTACTCCATAAGCATTATCATCATTATCTACATACTTGTTTATAAACAACCCGACTATCACTTCAAAAAAAAAAAAAAAAAAAAAAAAAAAAAAAAAAAAAAAAAAACATTAAAAAATTATTACCAATATTTATAAACAACCCGACTATCACTTCAAGTCATAACATTATCCATAAACATTATCATCATTATTTACATACTTGTTACTGCTACCTCATCTTACAAGTATTTTCCTCTAACCATCTCACCTTTACTTACTTTCCATTTTTCTATTGTAATTTCTTCACCAAGACATTCTTTATACCTTTTGACTTAATTCAATTCGATAGTCACGTTATAACTGCAATAGGATTTTGTAATTTCACATTTTATGCTTCTTAACAATAAGGGTACATAATATTTATAATAACTATCTCCTTAATTTAATAGTTAAGGTTCTTTCAATCCTAAATCTATTACATTCTCTTTCCATATCATTTTTGCCAATTTACCAATAACTAGTTAATAATATTCTTAATTCCTCATGATCTTCATGATCACTTAATTCGATATCTCTGATATAACTTACTTCCTTATTTAAATTTTTACATCATTTAACTTCGCAAAAGTCAGTTCAACCAATTTGTTTCATGGCTACATTTCTTTAAAAATTCAACTTCACCCTGTAAAAACTCTACACCCTTAATTATCTTACAGTAATACATTCTAAAAAATTTCACACCACTCTTCATTACCGTTTAATAAATGGAACCGTTTAACCTACCATCATCAACTGACTTAAGTTCTACTATCATTTACCCATAAACCATCAACATCAAAATTTTAATTTATCTCCTAAGTTCCAACAATTTGCTAACATCATCAACTCCACGGTAAATTTATATCTCATAAAATCAAACTAGTGACAATATTGGCTTCGGGAATATATCTAAGCAGACTAAATGCACTATGACTCCAACGTGAAATTTAACTCAAGGAAAACATAAAGACATACTGGATCCACTTCCTGTCTACAAGTAAACGTATAATCAACAAGTAATACATACCTGCAACTTCTCTTAACCTTAACCATGTACTTCTTCAGGCTAAAGCACCTCTCTAATGAGGCTTACTCCACATTTAAAATGTAAATCTTGTTCAATACCGTCTGTCTATCATCCTTATCATTAAAACAAACCAATTTATGAACTCACCAATTTGTATATAGCCTTTGATCAAGGAGGTTGGAAAACAAGTTCAGCCAATTACTTGTTACATTAGAAATTTTCCCTTTGGCAATCAATCATTTGATACAACTCACTCTAGCCCAAATAACCACAATACACACCACGCATACAGATGACAATATTTATCATGCATTTCTAGACCACCATCATGAGAATACCCCTTCCATAAGCAATACCCTAGAGCACATCATAATATAACTCCATTCAATTCAGTCAAACCATTTATATTCTATTACTCGATTGCTAAATTAATTATTATTATTGAACTAACGATATAAGCTACAGTTAGACAATACCTTTCACCTTCATATTATTCTAGTCATTCATAAACTCAACATTAGGCATTATTTCTAAGATTGATTCGGCTTCACTTTCATTCTGTCTTTTCCTTTCTTACCTTCCATTCCAGTCTCTACTATCACGATATCATATTATTCAAACAATTACGATTATACAGAGATAATCACATTCTTACCATCATTTAATAATTCACATCACATCAATCGTGCACTACGACTCTAAGTCAATTTCAACAAACGTTGGACTCATATCGAGAGAATTTATTCAAGCCATCAATATCATAATTCAATTCACAACTTAGTCTCTAATACCCCAAATGCTCACATTTGATCATTTCCATATTTAGTAAGTTTGATTTAGAATGTAATAGCTTATGACCAGTAATAGGCCGGCTCTATCAAGCTCATAAACTATTTCATTTTAAATCACTCTTACTAACCATTTCCACTTTCAAACACGAACAACCCAAATCCTAAGGTCAAAGTCAATCCTATGGTTCAAGTCTAGGCACCCTACTCGCAAAGATCGAATACCTAAATCCCTTGAACCATGGCTCTGATACCAAAAATGTAACAACCAAACTTCATTTAATAAAAGAATACAAAAGTTTTAATAATTTTTTTTTTTTACAGTGATATCCCACTGCGCCGCAGTGGGAGGGTACATTCCCCCACTGCGCCGCAGTGGGAGCAAATGCTCCCCGGACCAGAAGATCTCCACTGCGCCGCAGTGAGAGGTCTGAGACCTCACTGCGCCGCAGTGGCACCCAGATCAGCAAACCAAAACTTCATTTGACACTTAGATTAACTTATAACATTCCAATTCAAAACCAACTTTCAAATCAGCACATTTCAAGCTTCAAAATAGTAATGGACATAAAATGTAATACTTACACCATAGTTTTGTACCAAAAACGATAAGTACCAACAAACGGGTCATTTGACCTAAAAATGACCTAATTTTCCAAGTTATGACCATAGACACTCCAAATGACCAAGAACTTTGCTTTCCTGCAGATTTTACAATCAAAAGAGACTTGTTCAACCAAAACAAACTTGTACCCAGAGCCAAATTGGTCATAAGGGATGAACTACCAAAATTACCCAAGATGTCAACCATCTAGATTATCCAAAGCTTCAATCCAACTTCGCTTGCTCAAATATTTACCCTTGCTACTACCAACTCCTATAAAAGAGTTAAACAACTAAAACATAAGCAACGCTTAGTGAATGCATATACATATAATCATAATCAAGTTACCATAGCAATGTGCATCAAGCACCACATATAGCCTATCAATGATAGCCATTCCAATCATAACAATCATAATGCTAGTAGGAGTTTACCCACCTACTAGTTTTAATCAACAATTTGGCTAGTAGGAATTTACCCACCTACTAGCTCTTTCAAACAACTTGGCTAGTAGGAATTTACCCACCTACTAGCTCTTTCAAACAACTTGGCTAGTAGGAATTTACCCACCTACTAGCTCACTCAATCATTTTCACATGGCCATGGACAATTGGCTAGTAGGAATTTACCCACCTACTAGCTCTTACAACAACTTGGCTAGTAGGAATTTACCCACCTACTAGCTCTTAATCACAACTTGGCTAGTAGGAATTTACCCACCTACTAGCTCTTAATCACAAGTTGGCTAGTAGGAATTTACCCACCTACTAGCTCTTACAACAATCAAATGGGTCATAGGAATTTACCCACCTATGACCCCTAATAACAAGAACATGATTATATGCATATACACTCACCTTAATCTTGGCTATTTGATTCTATGGCTATAGGCTCAACTAGATGATCTTCACCACCTATACATAATACAATACATATCTCTATGAGTTCTATAAACTCAACTATTTCATAATCATCAACTAGAATTAAACATGCATTCTATATTATGGTGTTTGGCTTCACAAATCATTTTAGCAAATTTCCATAATCAACTTCATAACACAAATTTAGCCAAACACCCAATTCATAAGATTTATCACAATGGAGTTTATTATAAAAACTCAAATGCATTGACCCAATGTTTCTCCTCATAATTTCATTAGAGTTCTTCATTCCAAATTCCCAAAATACCAAAATTCCCAATTTCAACTAAGAACCCTAATTCCAAAATCAAGAACCCTAAATCTCGTAATAAAAAGGGTCAAAGAAATTCTTACCTCAAAGAACTACACAATTAAATTTTCCAGATTTTCTCCTTCCTCCTTCTTGATGAATTTCGATCCACCCCAAGCCAAAAACCAAAACCCTTAATTTATTTCTTGCTAATTGAAATAGATGGGTGGATTTAAGAAGAATAAATCACATATAATTTACTATAAGAGATTGGAACTTTTGATTGGAATTGAAGAATGGATGGAGTATAAGGAAATGGAAGTATGAGTCACAAGTATGGAGATGGCTGGCTTCATGAGAGGCAGCCACGTTTTTCCTCAAAATAGAAAAGGGTATTATACCCGCTAGCCACTAAAGTTCCAACTAAATTAACCCCTTATCTCAAAACAAAATAATAGGAAATTAAATAAATGTTAAAACTATAATAAGGGTTAATTTTCTTTTACCTTTAAAATATTGGGGTGTTACATATATCGTTGTTTTGAGGGTTAAGCGCAGAAATCGTCCATGTGGTTTGTCAGTTTTACAGTTTTCATCCTTCCGTTAACTTTTTGGCCAAAATCATCCATGTGGTTTGCACTTCGTCCCTACTTCTGTTAAGTCCCCCATGTGCAAGTCACGTGAGGGGCATTTCATCATTTCACTCCACTTCTTAAAATCACCCATGTGGTTTGTTGTTTTTGCAATTTTCATCATTGTTGTTAAATTTTTTTTAATTCAGATATTTAATCAAACACATTGTCTGCATAATCTGTTATATATATATACAGTTGTGAATGTTGTGATATGTATAAACATCAAGTCCCATTTAAAGAAGCAGAGTCATGGTTCGCTCTGCCGGATAAGGAAGCTTGTTAACATCAAATTTCAAGTTCTCATCGGCACTAAAAGTACCTAATGAATAAACAAGTTGATGTTGTAGGACAAACAAAGAATCATAAACGGGTGGTTGATAAAAGATGTTTTGATACTTTGTCTTATTTAAAAATTATCAACCACCCGTTTCTGATACTTTCTTTGTCCTACAACATCAACCTGTTTATCCATTAGGTATTTTCAGTGCCGATGAGAACTTGAAATTTGATGTTAAAGTCTCCTTATCCGTCAGAGCGAACCATGACTCTGCTTCTTTAAATGAGACTTGTTGTTTATACATATCATAACATTCACAAATGTATATGTATATATAAATATATAATATTTTATTTATATATATCATAACACTTATATATATGTATATAATATAACAGATTATGCAGACAATGTGTTTGATTAAATGTATAAATTAAAAAAATTAACGACATGGATGAAAATTGCAAAGACAATAAACCACAAGGATAATTTTGAAGAAGTGAGAAAGAAGTGGAATGAAATGACAAAAATGCCCTTTATGTGACATGCCTGTGGAGGGACTTAACATAAGTAGGGACGAAGTGCAAATCACAGATATGATTTTGGCCAAAAAGTTAACGGAGGGATGAAAATTGCGCGCAAATCTGACAAATCATAGGGACGATTTATGCACTTACACTGTGTTCTTGAGTTTTACATGGGAAAGAAAAGAAAGGATTGAGAAGGATTTTTAAAAAAGTTTGTGTTCTTGAGTTTTATTTAAAGAAAGAAGAGAAAAGAAAGGAAAAGAAATAGAAAGAATATATAGTTGATTTGGTTTAGAAAATTTTCCTCCCAAAAATGGATGATTTGGAAGGAAAGAAAACACATTCTTTCTCTTCTATTCATTTCTCTTCCCTTCTTCTCCTTTCTTTACAAATATAACTCGAGAACATAGCGTAAAAGTTTTGAATGATAATGTTTTGAGGTTTGGTTTAAAAAACTATTACTATCTTAAAACTATTTATATGAATATATATATTTAGATGCGATAGGGACAATGCTGACTAGCAGGTCGTTTATAAGGTCATCCATATGATTCTTTAATCAAATCATTCGTTAAATATAATAAAACAAGGCCATAGCTGATAGCCCATAACATACTTTTATCTTTTATATCATCTTGACGCAGATTTAGATCTAATTTGAAGAAAATAGCACGGTATCTGCATAATGTGGCGGTGATAACGACGGTATGTTAATGACGACAGAGGGTGATGGTTGTGGCGGCATTAAATGGTGTAGATAATTGATGTAAATGTGTTTGATTTATAAGGGTAGTAGAGATAGATTATATAATATAATGAGACTGATGGTGTAATTTAATTTAAGCACTGATAATGATTTAATTCAAGGATAGTTTGGTAATTCGCTTACTTCATTTTTTTAACTTTAACTTGAGACTATATTTTTATGATATAAATCAAAAAAACAAGATAGCCAGTTTAGTGGTGCCACCGAATGTGATACACCTGTCACGACTCACGAGTTAGAATGTCTCCCTTTATTCCAAATCTAATCCATACTTCAATACGTGCCAACCTCTTCATTTCTCCTTTTATTTCTTTTTGTTTAATTAATATAATTGTTTATAATTTAAAATAATTGACTTTACTAATAAAATAATTAACAAAATGAGACAAAAACGTGTATCGTCACCTTTAGGAAAGCACTTGTGTCCCCGGTATGTATATTTTTTCTTTGAACAGCAAAGCTCCAGTATGTATATTTTCATGTGAGGTAATAAATCATATCATTAGGGCGCGTTTGGTTCACGGAATGTTTTTGGAAGGAATGAAATCTTTCAAAGAAATTGGAATTTGAAGGAATAGAATTTGACGGAATGTTTTTTATTTTTTGAAAATTCAAGTGATGGAAGGAATGAAATTCCTTCCTCCATACCCAAGGAATGGAGATTCCATCAAATGATGGAATGTTTACATTCCTATGGAATGAGATTCCCTCTTCTTTGAGCAACCAAACGCACTAAGGAATGGAATTCAATTCCAATTCCATCAAATTCCATTAGATTCTGTGAACCAAACGCGACCTTAGTGTTCATTAAATGTATGATATTTTGAGTTTTAGAATGTAGATCAAAAATCATTCGGATTTTCAAATATTAATCTTAATATATATTAAAAGACAGTTGAACTAATGACTTATTGATCAATCATATCGCCTGATTTCATCAAATTGACTCTCGCTTATGTCTTCACCTAATTTAATTATAAGTTAAAAATCCTAATAATCATTATCCACATATATTACAGTTGTATCAATTGATAGTTTTATTTAAAACGTTCAATTTTCTATCTATCTATCTAAATGACTATATGCTTATATAGATCATATCTAGTCACATGCCTGCACGATGCGACGGTGCGGTGTGCGGTGCAGCGACGGGTGGTGGTGGCGGCGACGGGCGGTGTCGGGTGGGTTGTTATTAATATAAAAGTAATTTATATAAAATAAGGTATTGTAGTTAATTTAAGGGTTGAGGGTTGTATGTTGTAAATAATTTCATTAAGGGTATTATAGGTATATTAGGTGGAGATATTTAAATTAATGGATAAAGAAGATGACTAGTTTGGGTAGATTAAGTTCTTTTTTGAAAAAATAGGAATGTCAAATGCTTTATAAGGTATATAAGAAAAGGTTCATGTGAAACCATTTGAATTGGAAGAACCATAATAACTTTTAGATTATAACTTGATGTTCATATGTGAATGGTATATGCGAACATATTCATTCACATATGAACTATCAAGTTATACTTATAATTACCTATTGTTCATATGTGAATAGTTCTCACATGAACCTTAATTCACAATATATACCCATATATAGCATAATCTCATATATATCAAAAAGCATTACATTACATTAAAACCCTTGCATTAATAATAAAAACATGATATTAAAATTAAAAACATTACATTGAAATTAAAAAAAAAAAACACACAATTCCTAAAAAATACACAATTCTTGAAAACCATCTTCTCGACTTATCTTAAAAAATTCATCTGCATCGAAATCACAAGGGTTGTAGCTTAGCATCTAACTTCATCGACCTTCTTGTTTTCACCAATTAACACCCCGTTTCCACGTTTCGCCCTAGGTAATCTTGTATGATAGGTGATGTATTGCACCTCAAGCATCGAATTTGACCATCCCGGTCGTCATAGTGAGTGGAGTTCCCATATACAAGTGGTCCTTTTCCCATGTAATTTGTTGAGAGCTGCCAAAAGATCGTTTCGAAAAAGTTCGTCATGTAGCATATTAATCTCAATTAAGTTTTTCACCTCATCAACTGTCATATGTTTATCATTTGTTTAAAGAGGAAGCCATTCGGATTTAATGAGATGATTACAATTGTAGAAATGTATAAATCTTCATTGAAATGGGTTGTGTTATCGTAAAATGAGAAGTAAAATGGTTGTATATATAATGTTTACAAGTGAAAAAAACAGAAAAAAAACATTAATTTTTCAATTTTATATTATTCGTTCAAAAATCGCAAAAGATGGTCCACTTACCCACGTTGACGACTTATGTAGGAAGAAGTCCTGCCTCGACGCCACCTCCAAGAAGCGGCATGCCTATAGCGTCATCGTCCAAATGAATTGAAGACGTCCGGCTACGTCTCTATAGGCATAGGCCTAATATATTTTTCACTCTTAAATTTTAGGCGCTAAATTTGTATATGTGATCATAGTAAATATTCATGCTTCAAATGATAGAGGAGGGTTATTTGAGAACCCCTAAAAAAAAAGAACTCAAGAACTACTCTCCACCCTTGGATCAAAAAAACTGGATGGATAAGATTAAAAATAAAAAAACCCTCTCAACACTAGAGGGTATTTTCGTCTGCTCCCTCTTTTTCTCTCTCTCTTACTTTATTAAATTAAAAGAATTCTATCTAATTCATTAAAAAACTTTTATCTCACAAACCGTAAATCGTTAGACGAAAATAAAAGCATGGGTAGTATTAGAATTTCGTCCTCTTTCATTAAAGATGCGATTTGATATACTTTTGACGACTTTTTAAATTTTCTTTTTTTTCATCACATTCATCTTACACATGTGTAAGTTATTATTCTTTGATGTCCTACACATGTGTAGAATGAACCTTTTAGTGGTTTCCACTTGTTCTACACATGTGCAGGATGAACCTTTTAGTGGTTTTCACTTGTCCTACACGGGCGGAGCCCGTACCGTATCCAACCACCACCATCTCATGGATCGCCGCCCATCAAATCCAAACCATTCCAAATGCGTCCGGCTTCCAACCCCTTTATAAATGCCTCGAGGTAGCTTACCGAGAAGGGCGAAGCCCCCCTGAACGGGTTCGACTAAGGGCTACCGCCCGTACCGTATCCAACCACCACCATCTCATAGATCGCCGCCATCAAATCCAAACCATTTCCAAATGCGTCCGACTTCCAACCCCTTTATAAATGTAACACCCCAAGCCGAGGCTCGAAATATTACGGAAATCATATAGCACAAGGTGGAATTACAATAGAACAAGAACTAAATGCAAATAAAGATTCAGTGAATCCATTACAAATACGAAACAAGTACCAAAATACAAAAGGAGCAATAACCATCAAAGTTACAAAGGAGCATTCAAAAGATGGCAATTAATCCTAAGTATAATGCAAAAGAGACGGTCTATGAATCCTTGATCCATAAAGTCCAAAGTCCGGGTTAAACAGCAAGCAAGCAAGCAACTATACTCCACGCCCAGGATTAATCTGATTACCTGAAAAGTGTACTAAGCATAGTCAACACAAGGTTGGTGAGTTCGTAGTAATGGTTCGTAAAGAACCAACATCAATAATCATAATATAAGAATAGAGGCTAGACATGACTTACAGCAAGCCTCTACATAGCACAACATCGCCCAACAACAAGATTACACAAGACAAGTAAATGTGAAATGAGAATGCACAAATGATATGCGAATCAATGTAAGTGCCAAATGCATGAATAAGCAAACATGCCTATCCTATGCGTGAACGCCAGTCACCAATGCAGCGATACCCTTCTGTCATCACAATGAACAAGGCTGTATGTCAAAATCATCGAGATATATATGTCTATATATACTCGGAGTCAGGAACTACATCCAAAATGGGTGCATACATCTATGCACCAGGATGTCGGCAATCCCCTGCCGAGGGTCATCAACAATGTATGCAATGCTTACAATCAAATGTAAATGCATCAATCATGAACCAACAATCCATATAGACGATGAACCTGTGCCAACAGTCAATATTCGTCCAACATATGCCAAAATCCATATACGACAACCGTAAGCCAAAAATCAATATTCAACAACTATAGTCCAACAATCAATATTCAACACTAATCCCAATCTATAACAACTATAGCCAAAATCCATATACGACAACCGTAAGCCAACAATCAATATTCAACAACTATAGTCCAACAATCAATATTCAACAATCATAAACCACTAATCCCAATTAAACCAACTATACGTACATATACTTCAGAGGATTCTACTTTCTTCAAGTCCCAGATGCTTATATATAGGGTCACCCGCAGCCTTCCCACCACATCTAAAACCCAATGAAGGCATAACCGACTTCCATGTATGTACGTCTATCCTAATATATATATAATAATTAACTAAAACATAACCAAAGTCAATCAAACAAAACGAACTGTCACATCAATCCAACAATCAAGTCAACCAATCAATAAATCAATAAATGCAAGTAAACACGCCAGGTTTACACTTTTCAGCCCGAATCTCAAGCGAGTAGGGAGATACGAAACTCACCTTGTCCGATAAAGAAGCTAGTATAAGATTACAGGCGAGTATTACGGTCCACACATCCACAACCTATAATTATACATCAATATATCATAATGTCAACTCTACAATCATAAACAAGTTGGTTTAGCACAATTAGGTCAAGTCACAAACCCTAAACGCCTTTCCAACATTAACGTGTAAGAGAAGAACTCATTCGACTCGACCTTTTTAGAAATGACCAAAGATTCATATAAAAAGAGTGTTACTACAAGAAACTAAACTCTCTTACGATTCCAACGATAGGTCATACGTCTAAAACGGGCTTACGGTTCAAAAGTTATTGACGTTTGAAAACTGACGCGTAAAGCAGGAATAGTAACACGAGTTTATGAACCCTAACACGCGTTTAGAAACCCTAACACGCGTTTAGAAACCCTAACACGCGTTTAGAAACCCTAACACGCGTTTAGAAACCCTAACACGCGTTTAGAAACCCTAACACGCGTTTAAGAACCCTAGACACGCGTTTAAAACCCTAGACACGCGTTTAAAACCCTAACACACGTTTAGAAACCCTAACACGCGTTTAAGAACCCTAGACACGCGTTTAAAACCCTAACACACGTTTAGAAACCCTAACACGCGTTTAGAAACCCTAACACGCGTTTATGAGCCCTAGACACGCGTTTGAACCCTAACCCGTGCTACTGTTCATGCGGCTTGAAACTCAAGGATTCTAATCCGATTTTTGACTCGATTCAAGGCACAAAACGTTTGGGTTTTACTAGAAACATGTTTAACAACATAAAATGACTGATATGAGGTAGTTTTAACTTACCAAATCTCCCAAATGCCTTTAAATCCGAATTTGACTATATATGGAGATTTTCTTGAGCTTGAACTCTAATTATTTGATATGATATATAAATGATGAAGATGATGCAATTTCTTGAGTTAATCTAGCTTCAAACACTATGAAATTTCCAGGATTTGAGTTTGAAATAGTTGACTTTTTGAGAGAGGAAGAAAGGAGATTTAAGAAAAGGGAGGATGAAATGATTAAGGGGGAAAGGAGAATGGGTAACTAATTGGTTCATGGGTCATGGGCAACCCATGGGTCGACCCGTTTGTCCTACACATGTGTAGGATGAACTTTTTAGTGGTTTCCACTTGTCCTACACATGTGTAGGATGAACCTTTTAGTGGTTTCCACTTGTCCTACACATGTGTAGGATGAACCTTTTAGTGGTTTCCACTTGTCCTACACATGTGTAGGATGAACCTTTTAGTGGTTTCCACTTGTCCTACACATGTGTAGGATGAACCTTTTAGTGGTTTTCACTTGTCCTACACATGTGTAGGATGAACTTTTTAGTGGTTTTTACTTGTCCTACACATGTGTAGGATGAACCTTTTAGTGGTTTTACTTGTCCTACACATGTGTAGGATGAACCTTTTAGTGGTTTTTACTTGTCCTACACATGTGTAGGATGAACCTTTTAGTGGTTTTTACTTGTCCTACACATGTGTAGGATGAACTTTTTAGTGGTTTTTACTTGTCCTACACATGTGTAGGATGAACCTTTTAGTGGTTTCCACTTGTCCTACACATGTGTAGGATGAACCTTTTAGTGGTTTTCACTTGTCCTACACATGTGTAGGATGAACCTTTTAGTGGTTTTTACTTGTCCTACACATGTGTAGGATGAACCTTTTAGTGGTTTTTACTTGTCCTACACATGTGTAGGATGAACCTTTTTAGTGGTTTCCACTTGTCCTACACATGTGTAGGATGAACCTTTTTAGTGGTTTTACTTGTCCTACACATGTGTAGGATGAACCTTTTAGTGGTTTCCACTTGTCCTACACATGTGTAGGATGAACCTTTTAGTGGTTTTTACTTGTCCTACACATGTGTAGGATGAACCTTTTAGTGGTTTTTACTTGTCCTACACATGTGTAGGATGAACCTTTTTAGTGGTTTCCACTTGTCCTACACATGTGTAGGATGAACCTTTTAGTGGTTTTACTTGTCCTACACATGTGTAGGATGAACCTTTTAGTGGTTTTTACTTGTCCTACACATGTGTAGGATGAACCTTTTAGTGGTTTTTACTTGTCCTACACATGTGTAGGATGAACTTTTTAGTGGTTTCCACTTGTCCTACACATGTGTAGGATGAACCTTTTTAGTGGTTTTCACTTGTCCTACACATGTGTAGGATGAACCTTTTAGTGGTTTCTACTTGTCCTACACATGTGTAGGATGAACTTTTTAGTGGTTTCCACTTGTCCTACACATGTGTAGGATGAACTTTTTAGTGGTTTCCACTTGTCCTACACATGTGTAGGATGAACCTTTTAGTGGTTTTCACTTGTCCTACACATGTGTAGGATGAACCTTTTAGTGGTTTCCACTTGTCCTACACATTTGTAGGATGAACCTTTTTAGTGGTTTTCACTTGTCCTACACATGTGTAGGATGAACCTTTTAGTGGTTTCCACTTGTCCTACACATGTGTAGGATGAACCTTTTAGTGGTTTTCACTTGTCCTACACATGTGTAGGATGAACCTTTTAGTGGTTTTTACTTGTCCTACACATGTGTAGGATGAACTTTTTAGTGGTTTCCACTTGTCCTACACATGTGTAGGATGAACTTTTTAGTGGTTTCCACTTGTCCTACACATGTGTAGGATGAACCTTTTAGTGGTTTCCACTTGTCCTACACATGTGTAGGATGAACTTTTTAGTGGTTTCCACTTGTCCTACACATGTGTAGGATGAACCTTTTTGTGGTTTTCACTTGTCCTACACATGTGTAGGATGAACCTTTTAGTGGTTTCTACTTGTCCTACACATGTGTAGGATGAACGTGATGGGAAAAAAATGACATTTAAAAAGTCTTCAAAAGTATATCGAGTCGCATCTCTAATGAAAGATGACGAAATTTCAAGACTACCCATGTTTTTTTTTCCGTCTAACGATGTACGGTTTGTGAAATAAAAGTTTTTTAATGAATTAGATATTTTTATTAATTTAATAAGAGGAGAGAGAAAGAGAGAGAGCTGGACAAAATATTGATTTTTCATAATGACAAACATGTCCTTTCTGATCTTGATGAATGGAGGGCTGAGATTGGTTCTCGCGTTCTTTTTTTAGTGGTTCTTAAAATAACTCACCCCTTAAATGATATGTTTTATACCAACCGACCTTCTGAAAGGGAGATAAACCTCAGTGATCATAAAGTCTTGTTTTTGAATCTTACATAGAGTTTTTCAAGTTCAGTTTATCCCGAATTAATGATTTGATGTTGGAATCTAATCGAACGATATCACTAGTTATACTATGATACTCTAATAGTCGGTTAATAATTTTAAAAATGGCTGTTTAAAAGAAAATACTTATACTCCATAATTGTCGAGTTTCCGTTCTTAAAATTTATAAATAAACTAGATTAAACCCGCACGTTGTGCGGAATAACTGAAAACATAAATATGATAGTTACATTATTATTTATAATTTATGATAATATAAAAAACTGTCAGATTACGACTGATACAAACAATAAAATTATAGTTTATGAATATATGATATACGTCAAATATGTAAAAGCATGACTAATGAAACATAAATATTTATAAATCATAAAAATCTTTCTTCGGATATATAATATTAAATTTTTAAATCAAAATATGTTATTATTATATAATATTAAATATAATATAATAAATATTTTTCAAAAAAATAAACATAATATAATGTGTATAATCTTTGTACTTATATAAAAAATAGAAAAATAAATATTAATTATTAGGATTATGATTGATTAATAAAAAAACGTAATATAATGTGTATAATCTTTGTACTTATATAAAAAATAGAAAAATAAATATTAATTATTAGGATTATGATTGATGATTAGGATTAAAATTGGTGATTAAGATCATACATGGCAACATAGATATATCAATTTAAATGGAAAAAAATGACACCTCAACAAAAATCCAATATGCCAAAAAACTAAAGATGTCACCTAAGAAAAAACATATTCTCTCTTAGTTATATAGAGAGATTAATTAAGACCACACAAACTAAAAATCTAGGCTAGGTTTTGTTTTCTTTCCATTTTCATCTTTATCATATATAAATTTGAAGTCCAAGCCTAAAAAATAGCTAAACAAAAGCTTACTTGGCACTTCTATAATCTTTTCATTCATTAACTTAATTAAAATAAATCTTTTAATGACGTCATGGAGTAAATAATTATTAATAAACAGATTATCCTTTTTAACTAACAAAACGTAACTAAAGTATGAGATATACATTGGTGATTAATTTATTTATAGGTAAATAACCCAATCAACAAAACACAAACCAAACAAACACACATATTTGCATACAGAAATCATTTTGATCGGTTCACATCCATCATAATTTTAATTTCGTACAACCTTTTCTTTTTCCCATCAAATAACTGATAATTAATTATCTATTTTAATCAAAGTTGCGAAAGTCGTTAGACGCTCCCAGGTCGGCCGACTAGTGAGTTGTGAGTACTCGGGTCAATACAGTAAGTACTCGGGAGGTCAAAGCGGCCAATTCGGGGAGTACTCGGATTATTCGGCCGACTCGGGTCGACTCGACGCTTTGCCTTGTAGCGAGTACTCGCTGAGTACTCGGATCGAATCAGTGAGTTTTACAACAGTGATTTTAATGATTACACAAATACGTATATGACATGCAGATTATAATATAGTACCGGATAACATATACATTGTTTTGACCAATAATTAATATCACTAGCCTATACTCAAAATAATATCTCATGCTACAAGATGTAATAAGGTGATATGACAAAACAAAGTCGAAAATGCAGACTGCCTGGATACTCTCAAAATCCATATATAATTTTTTTAGCCAAAAATATGAACAAATATATATAAGTGGAAATGAACACTAAGATATAATAGTCAAATTATATAAGTGGAAATGAACACTAAGATATATCATCTCTAAATATATATTAAAGATAAACCTTAATTTATAATTGGAGAAGTATGGACCCTTAGATGAAGTTCAACTTTTAATTAAAGCCATTAGATCAAATGATGATGTCATATACCTTATTTAACTTTTTTAGATTTAATTTAATTTTAATAAATTTAAATTATTATTATTTCCTTATTTAAGTTTGTAGACATTAATAATTAATGTTTTAATGATATAATTATGGAAACTAATATTTTTATATTTTACATCATTTTTTATCTTTAAAATTAATTTTTAATTTTTTTACAATAAAATTTTCTTTTTTAATGTAATACGTTTTTATTAAATTATATTTTTGTATAGGATTTTTATCATATAACGTTTATTAAATCATATTTTTGTATAGGATTTTTATCATATAACGTTTTTATTAAATTATATTTTTGTATAGGATTTTTATCATATAACGTTTTTATTAAATTATATTTTTGTATAGGATTTTTATCATATAACGTTTTTATTAAATTATATTTTTGTATAGGATTTTTATCATATAACGTTTATAAAGGATTTTTGTATAGGATTTTTATCATATAACGTTTTTATTAAATCAATGTTTTGAAAACCGGACCGGATGTCAAACCGCCTTCTTAATAAAGAACTAAAAAACAAATATGGAGTATAGTAAGTTATCACAATTATATATCAGAAAAATAATTGTATGAAAACTGCAGTGATATTATGCATAATTTTAAGTTAGATTAACACAACATGCGATATATAGATTGATAATTAAATTGCTCAGTAGATTTACTGTATAACTAAATTATTCGAGCAAAACGTTAAACAACAATTACAATGACAATGCAGACATATTCGGATGAATGAAAGACATCCAAAGAAACGAAAACCTTACTTAACGAGACCTCTAATAGATGATGTATCAATTTTTCAACGGTCTGGTCACTGTTAACCGGAATCTAAACGACCACTAATGTAACTTCATGTTTTTTAGTGGTTTAATAAATACCTGGGTTAAATATTTGTCAACTTATGATATTATAAAAATTTAACATGTCATTAATTATATATGTTTCCCGCGTATTACGCGGGTAATAATCTAGTTGATTATAAAGATAGATTTTCTCTTTTAGATTATTTGTGTTTTCTTTTTATATGTGTTATGGGTACAGCCGTTACAAGTATTGTATGAAACATGAATCTATATATGGTTTAATGAGATTCTTAGATTTCTATTTTTAATAGAAGTTAAAGTAAACTCTTTACTTTATGTAAGGTAAGAATGACGATATTTCAACCTCTCCTATATACCTTCGAAGATGGTATTGAGACAAAAAACTGATAGAAAACGGCTTTGGGTGTTATTTACTTAGGTATTTTTTTCTAAGTAGAAATTATATATGTTTTTATCTTATCAATAATCTTATAGCATAATTATTATAACATATTACATATATACACAGATTTATCTTAAATGTATCGCATTGATCGTCCAAATCCTAATTCATATCATTGACAATAGAGGTGCAAGAAAAAACCGATTAACCGAACCGAATCGATTTGTAACCGGTAACCGAAACCGGTTAGTAACCGGAATAGTAAAAACCGATTATAGGTTACCAGAAACCGTCGGTTACTAACCGATTACTCTTTTCAAAACCAAAACCGATTATTAACCGGTTAACCTATAATCGGTTAATTATTCCAAATAATAACCGGTTAACCGGTTAATCACATATTATATACATATTATATATATATATATATAATCAATTTTACATACACTGATATATACCGGAAAGATCGCACATATATATAATATGATTAATCGAAACGGTTAGATAGGTTCCAGTTTTAAAACCTATAAACCGGTTATTAACCGGTACAAGTTAACCGTAACCGGTTATTACTGTTTCAATAAATAACCGAAACCGATTATTACGGTTAACCGGTTATATTAATCGAAATCGGTTAGATAGGTTTCAGTTTTAAAACCTAGAAACCGGTTATTATTAATCGAAATCGGTTAGATAGGTTTCAGTTTTAAAACCTAGAAACCGGTTATTAACCGGTACAAGTTAACCGTAACCGGTTATTACTGTTTCAAAAAATAACCGAAACCGATTATTAAAATTATAACCGGTACAAGTTAACCGTAACCGGTTATTACTGTTTCAAAAAATAACCGAAACCGAATAGGTTAACCGATATCGGTTAACCGGTTATTATTAATCGAAATCGGTTAGATAGGTTTCAGTTTTAAAACCTAGAAACCGGTTATTAACCGGTACAAGTTAACCGTAACCGGTTATTACTGTTTCAAAAAATAACCGAAACCGATTATTAAAATTAGTAACCGAAATCGATTAACCGCTTCTTGCACTTCTAATTGACAACAACACAAAACCATTGGTATATGTTGTTAAAAAGTTATTTACCAAACTTTATACCAGTTTGGATGTGTAGATTGTTTAGTATAAGTATTACATTGTTGGGTTGGGTTATCCTGAGAACTCTAAAAAAAAAAAAAACACGAGAACAATTATGAACCACACATTTTCTCCCCTTTCTCTCTCTTCAATATAAAATGAAAATTCATCCAAATCATTCAAAATGTTTTATCTCACAAAGCGTACATCGTTAGATGAAAAAAAGCATGGGTAGTCTTAAAATTTCGTCATCTTTCATTAGAGATGCGACTCGATATACTTTTGAAGACTTTTTAATTTTTGTTTTTTTGTACTTACACATAATCTACACATGTGTAGGTTAAACGAAATGTTTGATTTGGAACGGGCTTCGCCCTTAAGGAAATTCATAAAGGGTAGCTGGTGGGGGTGATAGGTCATAGAGGGTGATAGATCATAGAGGTGATAGGTCATAGAGGGTGATCGGTGATGGGTGATCTACCTAACGGGCTCCGCCCTTAGCCGCTATGGCTCCGCCATGGACTGACGGGCTCCTCCCTTAACCTTCATTGTTGTGTACAGATGGTCATTTAGTAATTTACATGTGAAAACGAGATCCTACACATGTGTAAGTAAACAAGTACAAGGAAAATAAAATAAAATTAATAAGTAGTCAAAAGTATATATCGAGTCGCATCTCTAATGAAAGATGACGAAATTTTAAAACTACCCATACTTTTTTTTCATCTAACGATTTACGGTTTGTGAGATAAAACATTTTGAATGATATGGATGAATTTTCATTTTTTATTGAAAAGAGAAAAAATGGAGGAGAATGTATGGTTCAGAATGGTTCCCGCGTTTTTTTCCAAGAGTTCTTAAATAACATTTCCTCTTACATTGTTTACTACTTACAAACATATAAATTTTTTCTATTGCAATAAACTTTTAGCGTATTCTATTTTAAATGGTTGTTTATTACATAGTTACTTGTTTTGTCGTGTTTTTACGTTTAATATTACTCATTTATCATAATACTATCCGGGTATAAGCTAGTATTTAAATAATAATAAAGAATCTTTATCTTTATCTTTCTAATAATAAATTCAAATATTCAAATACTAATACAGTCTTTTATCTTTATACTAATTCTATTTAAATACCTTAATACAATCTTTTTATCTATATTATCAGTCTGTTAAAGCCGAAAACTGTTTTATTGGGTTTTAATGTTTTATAACTGAAAGGAATCTGCGACGAAATTTCTTTCTTCAGTATATCTGCCTAGCTGCCCCCCTCAATTTTTTCCTGTTTATATAATGTCGATAAACAAATATCCCAATTTCTAACTGTTGATAAAATTCTCTCTCCCTTTCTCTCTCTCTCTCAGTTTCCTTTTTCTCTATAAACTTCAAATTAACTTTAAGTAATTGTATCTATATCTAATATCTCTACATATATATATATATATATATATATATATATACATAATATTAAGTTATAGCTACAGTTAATATACATTCCTTATTCCTTGCTTTCCGGCACTTGCTCGGTAATTTCTACAATTAATGCTCGCATATTAAACCACTGGAATCGAACATATATATATGTGTATATATATATATATGTGTGTATTCTGTGTTTTTTAACTTTTTGTTTAGGTTAAATAGAGGAACAGCACATGAGTTATGTAGTAAAATTGTGTGTGTTTTTTTTACAGTGTGTTTGAGATAACGGAAAATTGAGGCGGTGTGAGGTGTCATATTTCCTGCGACGATATGAGCAGCGGCGGTTCGCCGTACCGGAGACACCGGAAGGATATAGAGTCCGGTGGTGGAAGTAGTGGCGGTTTTCATGAGTATGATGGCTCTAATAAGGATCCTTTTGATATTGTCAGGACTAAAAGTGCATCTGTTGATAGACTCAGAAGATGGAGGGTAAATATCTATATCTATCTCTATTTTTTTTCACATTGCTTTTTTTTGAAGTTTTTATTCAAAAGTAACAATATATCATTGTATTCATCATGTATTTATGATTATTTTATGTATATATCTGTGTTTAATCTATTGAATAACTTGTGTAATCAGTTAAGCATATATCGTGCTCAATTTTATCTGATATATATATATATTATATATGTGTGTGTGTATATATATATATGTATATGTAATTATGTATGTTGATTGTTGGCGATAAATCAGCGTTTTGGCTTCTCTTTAGATCGTAGTAGTTGCCTTTCTGGTGGTTAAATCAAATGTAGCAAAAGTTTGCTACAGTACCTATTCTTAACAAGTCCTGTTATATGAACGATTTAATTACGCTGACAAGCTTTGAATACATACGCGTATGTTGATTGATGGCCATAAACTCACCTGGTAACCTGAACGGTGTTTGGCTTCTCCGTAGATCATGTTTATTGCCTTTCTGGTTGTTTAAATTAAACATAAAAGTATTTTTGCTACAGTACCTATTATCAAGTCTAGCTATATGAACGATTAAAGTTTATGTTGACGAGCTTTAACCGTAGTGTTGGTTATATAGAAAAAATGCAAATGCCTTTCTGTTTTTAACTTTACGTTTGTCCTTTTAGGAAACAGGGCCAAATTGATATGATGTAGTGAGATGATTAGATATATTGCTTAGGCCGTGTTAAAAATACATCTATTAATGCTTGATGACGATTAGTGTTGGTTTTGTAAATAAATGGTTTGTTGTAACATACATTGTGTATGATATAATTGTGTAGAATGCATTATAAGTTTCTTTATCTTGTTAATGTTGCTTTTGTGACTTATGTTGCGTGGATAGTATTGCTTTCCTGTTTCAATACATATTACGTATATCAACAGATTTTTTTTTGTTGGAATTAAACAAAAATAAGGCTAAGTTAATGTTCTCTTGATTAATATATGTATATTTTTGTGGGGTGTTACTTATGTTTTTGACTTCTATTT
Source organism: Erigeron breviscapus (assembly GCA_034093135.1). NCBI lineage: Eukaryota > Viridiplantae > Streptophyta > Magnoliopsida > Asterales > Asteraceae > Erigeron > Erigeron breviscapus. The sequence continues at coordinate 9,295,675 of CM067172.1, read as the reverse complement.
ATGTTTAATAAATGCTTATATACATTTAATTGGTGTTGATAAAGCAAGCGGCACTTGTGTTGAATGCTTCTCGTCGTTTTCGATACACCTTGGATTTAAAGAAGGAGGAAGAGAAGAAACATGCTCTAGCAAAGATCAGAACTCAAGTACAAGTCGTAAGAGTAAGTATATCTCATCATGATACATAATCTAACTAATTTAAATATTATTAAGATCTAATACTTCCTGTTTTTCAGGCAGCCTACCTTTTCCAAGTGGCTGGAGAAAAACCTGATGGTAATTGTTATTTATATATATAGTGTAGTTTACCTTTTCGATGATGTTATTGGAGCTACCCTTTTAATGTCTGCGTGACAACAGGAACCTCGAAAGCACCACCATCTCCAATTCCTACTGGCGGTTATGATGTTAGCCCAGAACAACTCGCTTCAATGACAAGCGACCATGATCTTTCTGCCTTGCAATCCTTTGGTGGGGTAAGTTTTAGCTATATGTATATATTATCACACACTAAACTTCCATTTCTGTGCTGCTTTTATAGCATATCATCCCATTGATGACCTTGTTGTTTCCCTTCTTGGAAAAAAACAGGTCAAAGGATTAGCTGAAAAGTTGAAGACGAATACCGATAAGGGAATTCATGAAGACGAATCAAATATACTAGATAGGAAAACTGTGTTTGGGTCAAACACTTACCCACGAAAAAAGGGTCGAAGCTTTTGGGTACTTGTTCATTACCTTTTTTAGCTGCAGTAGATAATATTTGGAATTTGAATATGCATTAACTGATATCCACATGCTATGTGTTTTATAGAGATTTCTGCTGGATGCTTGCCGGGATACCACCTTGATTATCTTGATGGTAGCTGCTGCTGCTTCTTTGGCACTTGGAATAAAAACAGAGGTTAATGAATCAATTTCGTTTTTAACAATTAGTCAATTAGTGCATTTACCCTTGTTTTGCAGTAAGATTACATATGTTTGTTTTATAACATGTACTATGTCTTGCAGGGTATCCAAAAAGGATGGTATGATGGGGGAAGTATAGCTTTGGCTGTTATGATTGTCATAGTTGTTACAGGTACTTCATTTGACATGTTGATATTGTCTTTTTTTGTGTTATAAGCAAAAAGTTGTGTCTGAATTTTTTTTGTTGGTTCTGTAGCTGTAAGTGACTATAAACAATCACTACAATTTCAAAACTTAAATGAGGAGAAGCAGAACATACAATTGGAGGTAGGTTTCCGACACTGTATCCCTACTTTTAACAATATCCCTATATTAATCATGCTGACAAATAAAGATGACATCAATAGGTTGTAAGGGGTGGACGAAGGGTGTCAATTTCAATATTTGATATCGTTGTGGGGGATGTCATACCTCTGAAAATTGGTGACCAGGTCAGAAATATGTTTCACATTTCCTTTTAGTATCATTGTTTTTGTGATTTCCGTTATTCACTTTGTTTACTCTTTTGGTCTTTACTTATAAACCAGGTTCCAGCTGACGGAGTTCTAATTTCGGGTCAATCTCTTTCTATTGATGAATCAAGTATGACCGGGGAGAGTAAAATTGTGAGTTCCACGGATTTATGTTACTTTTTCTTTTTTATTTGTGTGTTTGTGGGTAGTAACTTAGCTTTTTTTTTTGGTTGAACAGGTGCATAAAGATCACAAATCACCATTTTTAATGTCTGGATGCAAGGTTGCTGATGGCTATGGTACTATGCTGGTATGAAAGATTCTGTCTGTTAATAGTTCTATCGATAATACATGTTGACATTATTCGAGGGGTGTCACTCTTGTCTGTATCACTGTATGCACCTAAATTATGATTGTTTTCTTCCTCCGGCTAATTATCTTGTTCACATCTACACTTATAGGTGACTAGTGTGGGAATACATACTGAATGGGGGTTGCTGATGGCTAGCATTTCAGAAGACAACGGTGAGGAAACACCATTACAGGTTGGTACCCAACATATACTTTTTTATTGGAAGAAAACATTCATTTCAAAGTTATAGAAGTAAGCAATTGGTTTAAACATACTTTACTCAGTTATAATGTATTGACTACGTATTTGTCTAGGTTCGTCTAAATGGAGTCGCGACCTTTATTGGGATTGTTGGGCTTGTGGTAGCCGTATCTGTTCTTGCCATCCTGCTCATAAGGTAATTCAAAGCTTCATGCCGACACTAGTTTCGTTACATTGCATTCTTTCCCGTTTTAATCTATGAGATGGTTTATTTCTGCTTGTTAGGTTTTTTACTGGGCATACAAAGGATGAAGAAGGAAGAATAGAATTTATTGCTGGCAAAACTAGTGTTGGGGATGCTGTTGATGGTGCAATCAAATTTTTTACTGTTGCTGTATGTATTTTCTGCATTTATCTTTTAAACTTCGAATATGATCTTATTTTGTTAGAAGTTTTTTTGTTTCCTTTTGGTGACACTAATTGTTGAGAATGTATAGGTCACTATTGTTGTGGTTGCGGTGCCGGAAGGACTTCCATTAGCTGTCACCTTGACGTAAGTTTTGTTCTTATGGCCAATTGTATATTATTCTTTTAATTTAAGTTATAAATGACTAATTTGTCAATCATCATAATAACAGGCTTGCATACTCCATGCGGAAAATGATGGTGGACAAAGCATTGGTAAGTTTTAGAGTTCTTCCTTGAGATCTCCCTTCGGGATTGTTTAATGTGTAAATACTAAATGTCTAAATAGTCTAATGTTAGTAATTCTGCAAGTGCAGGTTAGGAGGCTATCTGCTTGTGAAACAATGGGTTCTGCAACCACAATATGTAGTGATAAAACTGGAACCTTAACATTGAATTTGGTGAGATACTAAGCTTCCATTGATAACTTTATGGTTCTTATTCTTCCATTCATTTTTGATCAATCAAGATCCTATATTCTCTTAACTTCTTATCACACCTTTTGTGGTTTCCTCAGATGACTGTGGTTGAGGCTTATATTTGTGGGAAGAAAGTTGATCCACCAAACAATATTGCAGAGTTACCATCAAGGATTGTATCCCTTCTTATTGAAAGTGTAGCTCAGAATACAACTGGCAGTGTATTTTTGCCCGAGGTAGTTGATTTTTTTTAGTTATCTTCAAATTATCTTGAGAACTACAATTTGACTGTCATTGTTTGGTGTTTTATAGGGTGGTAAAGATGTCGAGATTTCCGGATCACCAACTGAGAAGGCAATTCTTCAGTGGGGAGTTAAGGTTAGTTGCCTCGTTCATATGCTTCACAGGTTTTTGCATTTGTACATACAATTAGGTGAGATACTTATCAGTATTGTAATATTTGCAGCTTGGAATGGATTTTGAAGTGGTGAGGTCAGAGTCTTCAATTATTCATGCATTTCCATTCAACTCAGAGAAAAAAAGAGGGGGTGTCGCCGTGAAACGGGTAATTATTTGCACATCCTTGATGTTACATAACCACATTATTTATATATAACAATTGAAGTGGGCTTAAATACAGTAACTTTTTGCCTTTTAAAACTTTTGCCACAAAACTTTTAACTTTTACAATTTTACCCACACATTTACCTCCTCATTACTTTTCCCCAAACTTTTATTTCCTCCATTCTCTTTTCTCCTGCTGAACACTAGCTACCATGGACATCAACAAAGAAAGAAAAAAATTTAACACTACCGTCCATGCCGAGGGCATTTTTAGTAAATTGATTACAAAAAACTGGAATACATCTCCGGCCATGACAATAAACTCTGACCAGCACTTCCAATCTCCGGCGGCCGCCGGTTTTTAGCCAGAGGATTAAAAAAAAAGAAACAGAAAACAACACACTAAAACATACACTCAAATAACATATACATATTTAAATAAAACACAATCTACACATACAACATATACAGACATAACAGAGAAAGGAAGTGGTGTGGCGGCTCCAAAGTCTTCAACAGTTGACCCCGTATAGAAATTAATTAAACAATTTTGTGGGTTTTTCATGTTCTTGCAAGAGGATAGTGAATAGATGATTATTTTGATGATCTTTTTGATTGGAAGGGTATTTCTCCCTTCATGATGTTCGTCGGGTAGAACAAGAGAGGGGAGAGAAATTTTGTTATAATACGACCACCGTCGGGACTGCCGACTTCTGCTATAAATACGGGTCGATTTGAGGTGCTAACAACAATTTATGTCCTTCCATCATTTACCGAAAAAGTTGCAAATCAGATAAAGAAAGAAAGTGTGAGATTGTTTTGTTCTTTGTGTGTGTGTTTGTTAGAAAAAATGATTGAAATGAGTACATGAAAGACAAAGAGTGTGTGTGAAATTGTGAATAGATTTGGTATAATTGGGAGATACAAGAAAGAGATGGAAAAAAATCTGGCTTCATAGAAAAAAGAAAACAAAAGAACAAACAGTGTGTGTGTGTGTGTGCTTTTCATCATAACAAACCAGGAGACGGTTTCATAAAAAAAAACTATGGGTATGAGTCATCATACACTGTTATGGGACAAATCAAAAAACAATGTAAGGTGTAACCTCATAAACATGAGTCATACACTTTTCTTACCAAACACCGCAAACACACAAACACACAACATTTTAAAACTTTTATTTAAACCGTATATTGTATAACTTTTAGACATTCCCGTGTATACAATATTAACATGATCATTATATACTATATTAAAGTCATGAAAACAAATAGGTGGTTTCGAGGCGGAAAATGTTTAGTTATGTACGCGGCTTATTATTTTCTAGGAATGAAAGTATATGGTCACGTGTTGAGGTCTCTTAACAAAGAAAATATCTTTAACGCACAGGAAAAAAACTACGTTTAGATTTAACGCATACTTTTATATGGTCTTTTAAAAAAATTACCGCAGCAACGCGCGGTCGTGTTTTTCTAGTTCAGCAACATAAAAAGATGAATATTTTTTCCCCCTGAATTTATCAAAAATATCAATACATTAGTGAATGCTACTACATAATTTGTTGTTTGCAATATGTTTGTAATATGATTTTACATAATAACTTTTTTTTGGTTTTTCGATTTTATCAGTCTGATTCTGAGGTTCACGTACACTGGAAAGGGGCTGCTGAAATCGTCCTAGCTGCATGTACGAGATACATGGACAATAATGAGCAACTTGTTCCCCTAGATGATGCCAAGGTATGAACCACCACCATCTTGAATTTATCAGATTAGGAACTCATGCTAGTTGTTTGCAATATATAAAAACAAAATATGTCATTTTGGGTAATTGTCTGAAGTTGGACATGATTCAGAGTAAATTGTTGTTTTTACTTGCAGGTAGAATATTTTAAAAAGGCAATCGAAGATATGGCTAGTGGAAGTTTGAGGTGTGTCGCTATTGCCTACCTACCACTGAAAGGGGATACTGTGCTATCAGCTGAGGAAGAATTGACAAACTGGGAGTTGCCTGAGACTGAGACAGTTTTGCTAGCAATAGTTGGCCTAAAGGTATGTGCAGGATATAAGATAACATATATGGAGACGTAGTTTATTTATTTACTCATGTTGTGTTAGATGTTGATATATTGTTTGCAATGTAGGATCCTTGTCGACCAGGTGTCAGAGAAGCTGTCCAATTGTGCGTGAAGGCTGGTGTGAAGGTACCTTGCCTCATTTATATTTAAATATTGTTTTTTAATCAGTGTGGAATCTCCATTAGGACACTCTCTTTGATTGTATCTGCAACTGCATTTGGTAATTAAACTTATCATTAAAATACCTCTCCGCAAATGGTTGCTGCAGGTGAGAATGGTTACTGGTGACAATCTCCAAACTGCCAAAGCAATTGCATTGGAATGTGGAATACTAGGGTCAGATGCGGATGCAACCGAGCCAAATCTGATAGAAGGGAAATCTTTCCGGGCCATGTCAGAAGCACAAAGGCTAGTTGTAGCTGATAAGATATCGGTATGTATTATAATATATTGATTTTTGTTTCAGAAAACATTAGCATATCTAGGCTATTGACTTACCTAACTTTAATATCCTGGGACTAAGTGGACTCATCACCAAACACATCTAACAACTTATAGATTATATATGAAATCTAACTCTTCATAATTTTTCTGTATTATTTTGATGGTCACTTTTCTACATGGCTAGATGATGCAATACCAGTTTCTGATTATGTCAAACTAACTTAGCTTTAACCTTTTAAACAGCGATAAAGTGGGCTCTTAACCAAACACCTCCAACAGTTCATTTAAATTCATTCAGATATATAATATATAACTTTTGTTGATTATCCGTGTTACTATGAGACAATTACTTTCATAACCCGGATAGTTATAATGTTTTATTGTTTCTGATCGTGCTTAAACTAATTGAGCTACACATGTGTGTGGGCTAAAACATTCTATGAGCCGACAGTTGTTAAAATGCTTAATTATTGAAAGGGAAGATTTGTTTATGTGTTGTTCAAAGACAAACATGCATTGTTTATTGAACAGGTGATGGGGCGGTCTTCTCCTAATGATAAACTGCTACTTGTACAAGCGCTAAGGAAGACAGGGCATGTTGTTGCCGTCACTGGAGATGGAACTAATGATGCCCCTGCTTTACATGAGGTGAGACTAGCAACTCTAGTAGAAATGATCTATTCACGTACTTTTCGACTTTGTGGTGTCCAAATTAAACTCTCTTAATTTCTTTGCAGTGCTCTACTTATAGTTTTTTACATATTATATATATAGAATTTGTTACATACAATATAGCGATTTTCTTCCATTTAGGCTGATAGTGGTCTTGCTATGGGAATTGCTGGAACTGAAGTGGCCAAGGAAAGTAGTGACATTATAATCTTAGATGACAACTTTGCTTCAGTTGTAAAGGTACTTAATTTTGTTTTTACTTTTGCTTTAATGAATGGAAGTTTAAAATTAGTAACTTAATTGTAATGTTTCCGTGTCTGCTGAATAACAGGTCGTTCGGTGGGGAAGATCTGTTTATGCAAACATACAGAAATTTATTCAGTTCCAGCTTACTGTTAATGTTGCTGCCCTTGTAATTAATGTTGTGGCGGCAGTGTCCTCTGGTGATGTACCCCTTAATGCAGTGCAGGTACATCTTTCTCATTCTTTTTCATAATGAAATATAGTCAACATGGCCCCAGAATGATCTCTTGTGTATATTCGTGTGCAGCTTCTTTGGGTGAATCTCATAATGGATACTCTTGGTGCACTTGCACTGGCCACTGAACCACCTACTGACCACCTCATGGACAGACATCCCGTTGGCCGCAGGTTATATTAAGCATTGGCTTATCGTTTATAACTGATCTGAGTTTGCTCTATTTATATATTCTATATATACTTGTATATACCGGTGTATGTATTATTTTAGTTACTGATTTTCTTCCCCTTTTCTCCTCAGGGAACCGCTGATTACAAATATTATGTGGAGGAATTTATTGATACAGGTAGATTTTTATTTGAGATTCCTTAATATGAACAATGTCATGTTTCTTAAATTTAGTATATTAATGATATTAGTGTGGTATTCTATAGGCTTTCTATCAAATATCGGTTCTTCTTGTACTCAATTTCGGAGGCAGGCAACTTTTGCACTCGCAACACGATCCTAATGAGCATGCTATCAAAGAGAAAAATACTCTCATTTTCAATGCTTTTGTCTTTGCTCAGGTAATTGTGCCTGACTTCGGATAATTTGATACCAAATTTCTACTTGCAGCTCTATTTTAACAAGTCACTAATTTTTTTTGTTTGCAGATATTTAATGAATTCAATGCTCGGAAGCCTGATGAAATGAATGTTTTCAAAGGAGTTACTAAAAATCGTCTATTCATGGGAATCGTGGGCCTTACTGTGGTTCTTCAAGTAAGACTGAAATACACTTTCCCCTCTTTTACAAACAGATGAACTTATCATATAGTTGTGTGTTCCAGGTTTTGATAGTGATGTTTCTCGGGAAATTTACGACCACTGTAAGGCTGAGCTGGCAACTGTGGCTAGTTTCTATTGTAATTGGCATTATCAGGTTTGTTTGTATTTTCAATTCTGAACAAGCACATCTGCTCTACTTTTCTGAAGAATACTTTTATCATAATGTTTTCTAATTATCTTCATTTGTCATTCTCAATTGTTGGCTTCTGATGAGTATATTTTTCATGATGTTTCCTAATTATCCTCATATGTCATTTTCAATAGTTGGCCTCTTGCGGTTGTTGGAAAATTGATACCTGTCCCTGAGAAGCCCTTCAGTGAATACATTACTGGGATGTTTGCATGTTGCACAAGGCATAGAGATAGAGGTACATCATATGGGACTTGAAACAACTTCTGTTATAAGTCTGATAATGAATATGATTGTTTATAACTTAAAACTCTTGTTTCTTTTATAAATCACAGGTTCATCTAAAGAAAATGAGGATGATTCTTGAGTACAGACAGTTCGTAGATGATTGCTATTTTTTTTTTTAGTTTTTGGTCTTCTGGACATAGTCAAATCTGACGGGTAACAGCAACTTATACATCTAACAATATGGTTGAGCTCTCTTTTGGATTCGGGTCAAGAATTTTAACTCTTAGAGCTGTTTTAACTGGATTTATGTTCGGATGGTGCACTGTTTGAGGGTCTAGTGCTTGATGTTATTATCATTTTGTTATTTGGTGTGTTTCCTTCTGCGTGAGCCTAATCCGAACAAGCTGTACATGCTGGAATAGTTTGTTTTATATGTTAATTCCTCCCTTGTTTGTTTGTTTGTTTGCATTGCCTTAACAAAACCAGAGTTTACTATACTGGTCAGGAAGCAGTGACTTTTGCTCACTAGAGGTGAAATTTATAATTGGTTGACTACATAAATTTAGACATGTTAGCACAAGAAGAAACGATTCGGATGGGTTAAAAGTTATATGTTGTGTTTAATATGTTTTTAGCTATATCTTTTACGAAAGGTGCAAGTTGAGAAAAGTCGGACGAAAAATGTTTTCAGTCGTTGGGCTGTTTAACCTTGCAACAAAATAACCAGTTTTCAACTGAGAGATAATATGCCTACAGATGAATTTTTACAAACACATGTCATGAAGTAGTTGACTATTCTTTTGGATATCTCACATGTAGTTGTAACAATTTGTTTATAAGTGTAGTAATTCGCTTGCATTTCCTCTATTCTACATGAACTACCTAAGAAATTTGGATTTTTAGCAGACCGAAACTTGTACTATGATATTCCAAAGTTATCTAAATGAATCTCGTAACAGATACTTAACCTTCCTGAGTGTCATGACACATGAGTTCACTTGATAAGATCTTGATGTAGCAGACAATGGAAATGATGCATAGCTTTCTCTACCATAGGAGCGTATCGACCGCTTCCATAGGCTGGTGATTCCAACCCTTTCTGAACTGATTCACACAACATTATATCTTCCATCTGCCATTCATATAAAATCACAGGTCACACATGGCATTTGCCATACATATCCAAATAACCAAATGTTAGAGAGGACCGATTCATACCTGAACCCGCTCACTGCCTTCTAAACTCTTAGACACAAAAGCCTCGTCATCCTACAAAAGGAGCCGTTATAGACCAGCATGCATATGTGGAGGTGAGTTCAAGTAAAATTACCTTTAGAGAAGCATCAAGAAAGTAATCAAAAATCACTTTACATCGCCGGGGTCCCAACGGAAGTACTAGGTTTGTGTCCATCCAAGGTCCATACCTGTGTTCAGCCATCGCAGAACTTTAAATGATTAAGATATAGTGACCATATCAGTGTAGAGCAAGATCAAATCATTGAACTTGCCTATTCACCATGAAATTCGGATAAATGAAAGCATATAAAGATTTTGACCCAAGCCTATCAAATTCCTCCTGACCCTGAATTTCACCCCCATCACATCCTTGTATGCTTACTTTCTCATATACCTTAAAAGAAACAACAAAATATAATGTTAGCATTAAACACTTGACATTCCGATATACAGAATTAGTATATGTACTCCAAATGCAAGTAGAATACCGTGCGATTGACAAAGTAGGGAGCATACCCTTGTGTAATAGGAGTCGAGTTTAAGACCTGATGCAAGATCTTTATGAGCAAAAGGTACATGATACCCACCATCTAAGTAATTGTCACAAAACACCTGCAAAAACATTGCACACTCTCAACTTGGTTTTGATGTATCCAACACATTTGACCTACCTGGTAATCAATAGCACGTGTGGAACTAAACCCTAAGGCATGTCGAAATTAAGGTCTTAAATCTTACCCACCAGCCTAACCTTCCTACTGTGATTTGGTAATGGGCTTACAGGAGATTTTAAAACTGCACCTTCCAATTACACTCCATAGTGTATTCACGTCTGCAAAGATAGCTTAAAGAAGTATCAACCCCATTGGTACTTAGTATCTGTGAAGTGCTGCCAAGCCACTCCATCCCCACTGCATCGCCAGCTTCTTGTTGAGGAAACGCCTCTCTTTGTAAATCTAGAAGGATAAACGGCCCCCAAATGGCTACCCTCAATGGAACAAGCCCGAATTCCTGAACATAACATCAAACTCAAATATATAAATAACCAACCAAAACACAAGTTTTAAATATCAAAAAAGAGCTACGAAATCGTTTAATCACAAAAAAGGAGAAGCCATACTTTAACATTGAAGTTCTTTATCCCTGTTATTCTGGTTGCCTTTAAAAGTGATCCATCATATCCATATGTCCATCCCTGAAAAAATTAACATTTTCACTAACTCTATCATTTCAGTTCAAAAAAATAAAAATAAAAATAAATAACAATAGCAATTCGCAACAAAAGCAGAAGTTAACTCACATGATAAGGGCATACAAAACAAGATCCCTTTCCACTTCCAAAGGCAAGCAAGGACGCATGATGGCGACATACGTTATGAAATGCACGTAACTCGCCCTTTTCATCTCGACACACCACATATTCTACATTTCCTAATCTGATCATACATATCATTTAACTAAATTTAACCATTTAACAAGAAGCCAATATATTAAATAGAAATGTATACTAGATTTACCTTCCAGTAAAGAAAGTATTAGCCTCCTTAACTTGTTCAGTACATCCTAAACATCAATCAAACATAGTAAATTAGTAATATTTAACGGCAAATGTTAGTTGTTTGTTTTTCCAAAACATTTTTTTAAAAGTATTTTTTACAGATTCTTATATTGAATGTCAATATTATCATTAAGGGATTCTTGGAAAATGGATTATATGATCATTTTATGTCAATAACAAGGTACACAGAGTAAGTCATTTCATGGGGTTGACTTTTAATTTTCAGTCAATATTGAGCTTAAAACCAATCAAAAAATACTAGTACAAGTTATATAGATACGAGAAATATATATATATATAGATTACCAACAGCTTGCCATCCTTTGAAGAAGACTTTATTGAATTCAAGGGAGAGAAAGGAAGGTGATGTGTACCAAGAACTTGGTGGGGTCAAGGCTTCTTGAATTGGGATATTGGGGTTGAATTCATGGACAAGTGATTTAGCTGATGATAATTCTTGTGAAGTTTGGAGTGAAGTGTGATTATTGGTATTATCATGGGATTTTGTAATGAGCAATGATTTTGATGATCTTGTGTTTTGTTGTTTTTGATGAAGTGTGCATGAAATTGGATGTAGATTTCCAAGATTTTTAAGGATAGATGATTGAAGATTAATAGGGTTCATCATCATCTTCATTGTTGTCATGATTGGAAATCACTTAAGTTTTTGCTCCATCACATTTACAAAATGTGACATTTGTATTTATTATTACTTTATTTATTCCTTTGAAAGGCATGTGTATTGGAGATTCAACAAAATTAAGCAATGCTAGAATGTAAACTTTTACTAACAAAGTTTACAAACATATGTGTCATCCATAACCAATGAAATTATATTTTTTTTTTCCTCTTTATTCACTCTCTCTCCTTATTTCATTTGTCCACATATGTTTGTAAACATTGTTAGTAAAGATTTGTTTGTCACTCAAACATTTCTCTATTTACTAAAGGTAAAAAAATTAAGGATCAACATTTAAATATGAATCTTGACTTTAATTTATAAGCCAAGAGAGGTGAGATTTTCTAAGCATTGCAGAATTACTCCAATAAACTTGCTATCGGAGATATTGAAATGTAATAAAGGATTCAACTTGCAGATTGAATTTGGGAATGGTCCTTGAATGATATTAGACATTACAAATATAAAGTATTGTAGTTGATCAACTCAAGATTTGGTAACCTTATTGTGTTATCAACATTTTTTGCTACTAGGATCAAATATGGAAGTACTTTCAGGTTGCAAGATGCCAACCCCGATCCTTGTAAACGAGGGTTGAAAGAGGCAGTGCCGGTTTGAGGTTTTTGGAGGCTTTAAACGAAATCAATTTAAAGACCTAGTTCTATAAATTTAAGTAAACAGAAAAAAAAAATAGCTCGACTTATGTTATTGAACTACTAGTAATAAAAAATATAGATATTGATAAAAAACCAATAAGGATGTTCTGCAATCTAAGTTATATAATGATACTTAGCCTAAAGTTTAAATATTAAGTCTAATATATAAAATATTGAGACCTTAGATTTTTTTAGGCTCTAAAATAATCTCCTATTCTGATATTAGAAAAAAGGAATATCTAGTGTTAACAATGTTGTAAGATTTGGCTGGATTTTTGACAACTACCCAAATGACAACCAAATACCCAAATTAAACATGCTTGTAAAATATTTAAGAGAAAGAAGACATGATAAATATATTACTTGAGATGTTATTGGGTACTTTGCCTTGGTAACCCATATGGCCATATGTGAAAGTTTAAGTAATTTAAAGATATAAATATACGTGGGCCAAACCCAAGACATATTAATGCAAAAACTATGAGCTCTCTTTAAGTCTCAAACGAGCAGAATCTTGCATTAGAGTGCTGAAAACATATGAATCGAATCACATTCACATGACAAAAAAATTGGAATGAGTTGCAAACCTACTATGACCAACACTCCATGTTCATTAACCGTCGAACGTGACTTAAATTATTGGTACAAGCCAATCTTAAGTTAATTTATTATTTTTCGCTAGATTTTATTAGTTAATTACAGCAAGACAATTCTTTTCATATAACTTTCAACAAGAAGATATTTTAAAAGATAAAATGTTGATAGTGTAATTTAATCATCAAGGGCATCTTAGACAATTCGTTTCATATAACTTTCAATAAGGAGACTATTCTTTTTATAATATAATATAATATAGAAGTATATATATAGATAAACCATTATATTCTATCAATACTTTAAACCCTTCACAACCATTATTTAATAAAATACCACTACGTTAAACTCTAGAATTCATTTTACACATCCATTAATAGATTTCAGACATATAAACAAATTGACTAAGAAAAAGAAATTCTCGTAAAAATGATACGCGACCACTACAATTCATTGCGGAGGAAGAAGTATTCGATTCCACTACACATTCACATATACATTCTAATTCTAATTCTAATTCTAATTCTAATTCTAATTCTAATTCTAATACGATAATGAAAATAAAATAGAACAAAATGTTTGTTAACTTAAAAAGAGATGAGCCATAGCCCATAGGCCCAACAATAATAATATATATAAAAAGGCCTAATCTTACAAAGGCTAATCCAGTTATCTAAATATCCAATATCGTTTTCAGGCCTGGTTATGATTGTGAACCCGACCCGATCCACCAACACAAAGCCAAGCCACTCTATACTAGTATAACTTAACTTCCTTCCCAAGAATAAATACAAAAATTTCGATTTATAAATAAACAAAACCCCAAATTTTTGTTTCTTTGTTTCTGGATTTTTTTTTCTTTCTAAACTAATAATTGCAGACCGATCTTCTTCTATTCAATCTTCAACATGTTTTTAACAAGGTATCGTTTTTAGTTATGTTTTTTTTTGTTTAGAAATCTTATTTATATGTATATCAGTATATGTACGTATATATATTATATTAATTGGCCTATAATAATAATTATTATTATTTATGAGGAATGCAGGACAGAGTATGATAGAGGTGTTAACACTTTCTCTCCAGAAGGCAGATTATTTCAGGTTGAATATGCCATTGAAGCCATTAAGGTATTACTCGTATTTTTTTTTTATTTAATTGCTTTTATATATGTTATATTGTCTTTCGATCCGAATGAAATGAAATTCTAGTATGTTTGTTTGCTTAATTTTTAGCTGAACAAATGACCTAACACATAAAGGAACAAAAAAAATAAAAAAATGTAAACATATGAATGAATGAATAGAGACATATGCTGTGTTCGTACGAACTAAATAAACGAACAGGAAATCTTGTTTATGTTTGTTCGTTACTAAATAAATGAACTTAAATAAATTTTCTGCCAAATGGTTCATGAACTATTCGCCTAATATTCTGCTTGTTTATGGCCCTAATGGTTGTTGTTTCTGTGTTTCCTTCTTATATTTGTTTCATATTGTGATTACAGTTAGGTTCCACTGCCATCGGTTTGAAGACCAAGGAAGGAGTTGTTCTTGCCGTTGAAAAGCGTATCACCTCACCGCTCCTGGTAATTCCGTGTTTTATATATATTTATATATATTCTTCAGTATTTTTTTTAGTATGTCTATGAATATATTCTTCAGTATTTTTTTTTTAGTATGTTTTGAGATTTACATGTTTTGAGTATCGCGTGGGGTTGTGGAAGTAGATGTTTATGCTGTTGTTTTTAGTGAAAAGAAGAGCTTTATGAGTGTGAGAGGAGTGTTAGAGGAATAGGTTTGTAACTATACAAGTACATGGAGTGTTTTCTCTCCCAGTCTATCTGTATCTGGATGGAAAAGTGTCAAACTAAAAAGCCCTAAATTTCCTTTTCCCTATGTTCCCAAAAAACTCACGAATGAGGTTTTATTTGTTTTCTTTCCTCTCCTTCTCTTTCTGTACAAAAAGTAACTTGTGCATACTCAAGCAATATCTAATGGTGGCTAAACTAACTCGGAAATTGAGATTATGACGTTAAATAGAAATATACTTTTGTATCATAAATTTTTAACCAGGAAATGTAGGATATATTGATACTTGGTGCTGCTGCTATTGCACTTCTTCCTTACTGAATGTAGTTTACTAATCTTAAAGCTCGACTTCTACTGACATGTTAAATGCTGTTTCAGGAGCCTAGTAGCGTTGAGAAAATTATGGAAATTGACGAGCATATTGGCTGTGCCATGAGTGGATTAATTGCAGATGCCCGAACACTTGTTGAGCATGCACGAGTTGAAACGCAGGCGAGTTTATTATCAATAAAATGTTTAATTTACTGTGAATGAGTATCACATCGATATTAATGTTTGGTTTGTAATCTAGAATCATAGGTTTTCCTATGGTGAACCAATGACGGTAGAGTCCACTACCCAAGCCCTTTGTGATTTGGCACTGCGATTTGGTGAAGGAGATGAAGAATCTATGGTTAGTAAACCTTATCTCTATGTTTAGTTTCCCTGCGACATACAAACTTTTCTGAGTTATTACCATCTTTCCTGAAGCTTTGTACTGCGAGTGCATGTTCTATTCAGCTGCCTTTTAACATTATTAGTATGATTGAGTATTTGAATGTTGATAATCTTCTATGGTAGCTTCTCTCTGCATGTATATTTATTCCGTTGAGCTGCTTTGGTGCAAAAATAGGACATAGGTGTTTTGTTAATAGAGGACTACTGTAGAGGTATTTTTCTGTTCTGGTAGGTGAATTTGTGGTGATTGACCACCCGATGGCATGTGTAGCTGTGTTAAGTTGTGGATTTAGGGTTTCTGTTATTAGGGATAGCTTCACCTCTTGCTTGTGAGACTCTTCAACTAATATCTTAAATTTTCCTTGTTTTTGCAGTCTCGACCTTTTGGGGTATCTCTTCTTATTGCAGGCCATGATGAAAATGGTCCCAGCCTGTAAGTACCTTCTTTTCGGTTTATCTCTTCATTTCAATTAGAATTGTTGTTAATTTGTTTTGTATATATATTATATTAGTTGCGTATAAACTAATATTACATGTTACCAATAACTAAAACAAAGAACTGCAAAAGAAATTTTTTAAAGTTTATGCCTGATATGCTCATTGCGTCTATCAGTGCTTTATAGTACTTGCTTAAGGCACATCAGTAATATCGGAATCTGTATGTTCACTCTTTTCTCAATTTGAGTAGCTCTTTCATTTTCTTTATGCTAAACTATATGGTCATATTTAGCAGTCATGTGAAATATGGGTGGCCTTTTAACCTTGACCCAACTAAAAACCCGAACAAGCTTTTACAGGTCTTGTTATCGGTTTGCTGGTAGACCTGAATAATAACCCGAACCCATATGCTTTAGATTGGGTCGGTATTTAGATTTTTCAATTTCAGTTCGAGGTAGCCCGAATAATCCAAAAAGTTTTTTGTTTGTTTAAACTTCATGAGGTCACATGGTATCTTTTCAATTATAAAGGAAAAACTCTTCCTTTTAGAATTTGTAACAAACGAAAACTTATGTTTGTTGTTATAAAGTTGTTCTCAAAAAGCCTTTGGAATTATTAGTTTAATTGGAATAACAATTGCAACAGCTTCCATTTTTTAAGTTTCTTCTCTCTTTTCAGTGTGCTTAAGACTATGAGTCCTCCCAGTCCCTCCCATTTCCTAAAGTTTTTTTTTGTCTTGATCTCAACACTTGTTTGTGACTTCTTTATTTTGGTATCATGTTTGAAATCAGGTTTGGTTTTAGAGTAGGAATGGGAATGAGTTTTGAAACCCACCACCTTTGGTGGGTTTAGTATATGCTTATATTGATGGGATCGATATCCAATTGTAATCCCAAAGCAATGAACCAAACAATTTCAATAGGGATGAAAGTGATTCCTTCATTCTTTTTCCCACAAACCAAACACAGCCTTAGTAATCTTTTTATTAATAGATAACCATGTTATTGTCATGTACTGGTACATATTTATTAGTTGAAATATATCTCTACTACATTATAAAGCATTTGTTTCCTCCATTTTTTCAACTTTAAGTAAGTAAAAACCCCAAAATACCCCTATCACTTATTTATAATACCCTTAGAAGAAATCTCAACCACTCATTTTTTTCTCTCTCCTCAAATCTCAACCACTTATTTTTCTCTCTCCTCCATAAATCATTTTATTCCTCTAATTCATTCAAAATCTTTTATCTCAAAAACCGTACATCGATAAATTATAAAAATTATATGGGTGTTCTTAAAATTTCATGCTCTTTCATTAGAGATGTCATTCGATATACTTTCGACGAATTTTTAAATCCGAGGGCGGAGCCCGGACGGCTAAGGCATTTGGCTATCACACCTCTATGACCTATCACCTCCTATGACCTATCATACTCTATGACCTATCACCCTGTGGCATCTCACCGCCGCAACGCGCGGGTACTTTGTCTCGTTATACATAATGCCTATTGAGCAGCCTAATTCGGTTTATATGGGTATTACCCAAACCCAATTCATACCCGAACAACCCTAACCCAATTTGGTTTGATTATTGGTAGAGTTTTAGTGAAGTTAAAACCCGAATAACCCAAACCATAGCATGTAGCCCACTCACCCGCTCAAATACTAACTGACGCCATATAGACACTACACTCTCACTCAAACAAAGAAATTTCAACTCATAATCAATCTCATTCTTTGCAAAAATGCAGATCTGAAATACAAAATCCTTATATCTGTACTCCAATCACAATTGAATTGTATTTTTAAGGCAATTCAATCTATTATATCATATATTCATATTATCTATATACACAAATATACTACTTCAATTAAGTTTATAAATTTACACACACACATATATATTTCAGATCGATATAGACCAGCTATTGTGAATCTATACATACGGATTGTTGTTTATATAGGTTGTTATAAGTTTATCTTAGATCTGTAGGAACCCTAGGGTTTGTCAGGATAAATAATAAGTCTGTTACGTTTGCAGATACTATACGGATCCATCAGGCACATTCTGGCAGTGCAATGGAAAAGCTATAGGTTCAGGCTCGGAAGGTGCTGACAGCTCTCTGCAGGAGCAATATAATAAGGTCTCATAGAGTGCTCATTTACTTTATCATCTTCAATTTCATTGACCCAGATATTAAATTAAAATGATTTGCTCGTATCATATGGATTGTTGCAGGACTTGACACTAAAAGAAGCTGAAACAATCGCTCTTTCTATCTTGAAACAAGTCATGGAAGAAAAGGTCAGTTTTTCTATATTCCAAAGGTTATGAGCTCTAAAACCTGTCAACCATGGTTTTTAAAAGTGCGGCTAGGCTTGGATGCCCACCAGCTCAAACCGTGGGCCTTTTTTTATGTAGAGACAAGACACTGTTAAGAAACCCATGTAAACTCATCATTCTAACTAAAAAAAAATTGCAATGCAGTAAAAAGAAATATAGGCAATACGATTACAACCTGCGCCGTTTCCAAATAAAGTCGCAATGCGGTAAAAAGAAATATAGGCAATACGACCAACTGAACCAAATTTGCTTGTTCTTTTGGACTATGTTAGTCTTTTTAAGATCATCTTCTTTATAGAGATATCAATCTTAAGTTATGGTTTCTCATCTTTCAAGTATTATGACATCAATTACTAAGAGGGAATAATACACTTGATAATGACTTGGAGTTTATTACTCTTGATTGATGAGCTAATATTTTTTATTTACGTTGTTCATACTTAGCTTATACCAGATGCCATGATATGGAAATATACTATGTGTGATGTCTAATATAGAGTGTAAGTATGTTTAATATTACAAGGATTGAAATGGACTAAGTTTGATACTTCATGTTCTGTAATTACCTTTCTAAGTTATGAATATATAGTCTTAACACTTGTATCTATAAAATATGATGTGCCTCGCATTCATGAGGCCCTTACCTAGTTCTGTGTCTTGGGCTTAGGCCCCGGGGACCCCTTGCATCTTAGTGCACATGGAGCCTGTAATAACGTTGTTATCAAGTGTCATGGTCATCTTTTTTAGTTTTCTTTTCTATATATTTATTTTACATGGTATCCATCACCTTTTGGCCCAACAATTCCATGGAGTTCATACAAATGGTTGTATGTTATGAAATTATTTATCAAGTTAATCAATGGAGATGCACACCTAGAAAGCGCGGAATAGACCTATATGTTGGCCAGTTTCGGGGCAGAGACAGGGACCATGAAAGCATGGGATTTAATTAAACCTTTTTTTGACATATCTAAGCTAGAGAATATTTTCTTTCTAATGTATTTCTTACTTAACGCACCCAGAGAGAAAAAAGAACTGCAATACCTATGTTTAGAATAATCCGATGGTTAGGAGCAATCATGCTTTATGATTTATTGAACTTTATTCAATGTACAACAAAAATGACCCTTGTTTTAATTGCTTCATATGCAAATTGATTGTGGTTTGTAAGCTAGTAGATCTTACAATACACTTGTTTTGAGTTCAGGTTACTCCCAATAATGTGGATATTGCGAAGGTTGCTCCTACCTATCACTTGTATACCCCGGAGGAGGTTGAAGCTGTTATCGGTCGACTATGAAATGGGAGTCCTATTTGACAAATTGTAGACGGTTTCCATCTGATTTGGTTTTCAGCATGTATCTTGTACTAAGTTCCTAAGATTCTATTTTGTTTCCTTTCTGGCATTTGAACACATGATCCTTTTTATGTTAGACCAAATCATGGAATTAAAGATCCAGGCCTAGAACTTGTTTGAAAATGTTTTTACACAATTAACATTTTTCTTCTTGACATGTGCAATCATCCTTATCCGGATTTCTTTTACTATGCGCTCCTACTTTGTCTGGCACTGAAGGATTTGCAGTTTATTGTCATAGAAGTAGAATGCACTGAATGCTTTTTTTGGGGGTTTCTGAATACTATCTTTAGTTTGACACCTTCAATTAATTTTTGAGCTGGACAACAATATGGGTAACAATTAGGGATGATAATTAATTAATTATTTAGCTTGAAATCATTATTTTATATACTTTTATTAATTTTCTGTTTATCATACTTACTGCTGTAAAACAATATAATATATCATTATAAATATCTAGTACGAATACTGCATTAACTACTGTGTTTAGGCCTTTCAATGAGGTCAACTTTTTTGCCTTGGATGTATGATGGCTAACTGGGGTGTTCTTGTGACCGTTTTTTAAACCTTTCTTTGGCCACCACCAAAATATTTACCTAGCAGGCTAGCAAGGTCTAAACTCGAGATCTCTTATAAAGGCAGCATCAAAACGTCAAAACATTAGACCACTTTAGTGATGGTTGTAACAAAAACACCATAGTTCTACAAATTTCAAGCAATCAAACTACGAGCTAATTTTTTTTTGAAAAGAGACAATTAGTAATTAGCATTCGAGACACCACAGTGACATCCAATTACAAGCGTGTTATACAATATGTTATAATTAGCGAGAAAGTCTTAAAAATAAATAAATTATGCAAGATAAAACAAATAGCCACATGAAATTTAGGGGGATGGGAACCTCATTGCCATAGACCCAATGACTAACCACGAAAATGAGAGGATGACATAAAGTGTAGTTACTCTAGAAAAGGAAATTAAGACTTTGAAAATGAAAGATAGGAGGAGGTGGTCTGGTCTCTGGTGTTATATATGCATAACAAAGAACGTCCTTTTTAACAATTGGAGCACATTTAAGGTACTTGTAACACCCGTCGTTTAAAAATACGGATTTTCAAAAACTTTTCACTTAACGGTGTTAAAGAATGCGGAATAACGTTTTAAAGTCCAAACCATAAAATCTAGTTTGGTTTATTCATAAAAAAGTAGGTGTTACTCGTCACATCATCAAAATAGTATAAAAGGGAATCCTACGGTTGCCCAACATAAAACAACCGTACCCAAGTTATATCAAAACATAATAGTCATAACGAAAATAAATGTCTAAAAGGAGCAGCAACTATGGGTAACTAATAGCATCTTCAATTATTCTACCCATGCCTCGCTCACTATCCATCAGCACACATCTAGCTTGCTAAACCTGAGGGGACAACACATTTCAAGAAACAAGTGTTAGCTAACGAATTAGCTAAGTAAGATAACACTAAGTTAAATAAACGTTTGTCCAATTAAAACTTGGTAAAACAGCTTTTCATATTAAAGACACATTTCGCATATCATCACAAACATAACATAGCATCAACATCTTTCATGGTAGGATGAACCATCCTAAATGTGCCTAATCATCATTTCATCATTACATATCATCACATTAGGTGTGACATAAGTCACGCATACCATATAAGGTGTAAGTTTGTGTGTAGGCGGTCATAAGACCTAACAGGAACCTCACACCCGACTAGATGGATGAGCCATACGGCGGTCCATCAAGTGTCGTTAATTTATGGCAAGCCACTCCAGGAGTAGTCCGTATGTTCAAGACATTGGTGGGTAATCACTCCACCCGGAGATACTCAAACCACGTAATTACGTTGCAAGGAGCCACCCAAGCAACAACATATACGCACCCACCCGGCTAAGGTGAATACGGGTTAAGCTTAACACTTCATCATATATACGAGCCCGATTTCATCACATATAGTTTAGGTGACAAAGTTACCTAAACATAACATATAATCATCTTTTATGTTTGGACCCTTAAACGTGCACGTGACATGGCAACCTATAAAGTCTAGTGAACTAGATGACCAAGCCACACATACATGCACATCATAATCAGCATATACTTGCATCACATTTCATTACATTGCATATCATTCCATAACATAGCTTTGCATTGCATATAAAGGGGAAATGCATTTCAGGTCTCATAAGTCAAATACATATCCCATATAACCTCCCATACAACCCGAATACCCTTAAGTATACAAGATAAGATTAGAGAAGTTATATTCTGAAAACCATGCTTTTGTTGAATCCCTCAGCGTGTCAAAGTAGTGTATCTTACCTCGAAGTAGCACGCAATAAAGGATAGTTAAGTTACCGATCAAAGCAACAACTCTCGTCTACCTATGATTAGTAAACGACCATTAATACACTAGTCATTTAGACCATAAGCTGGAATTACACATCTAAGGACACACTCTAAGTTTCAGGAGTAAGCTATGTGTTAAAACGAGGTTACGGTTCAAAACTATAACATTTGCTGAAAACAGGCGAGTTGCGCCGCAACATAGAGTTGCGCCGCAGCTCAAGCAGTTCATTGCGCCGCAACTTAACCTTCTGTAAATTCATTGCGCCGCAACATGGCGTTGCGCCGCAACACCTGAAGCAGTTCATTGCGCCGCAACTTAACCTTCTGTAAATTCATTGCGCCGCAACAACCTCGTAATTCATTGCGCCGCAACACCTTCGTAATCATTGCGCCGCAACTTAACCTTCTGTAAATTCATTGCGCCGCAACATGGCGTTGCGCCGCAACACCTATCGAATCTGCACTTACAAAATCGATTATGCCTTCAATTCGAACCCAACCCTCTCCAGGTCGAAAACTCACTTTCAAAACATCAAAATCCTTCATATTAAGGCCTTAACAAAGCATTTCAACCTTTAGGAAAATCATACATGCCTTATTTCATCAAAACCATCACCAATTACACATTATTTGATTCCCTAATGCCCAATTATAATTCCTAATGACTCTTATATCAAAAGGATCAGAAATCAAAAAAATATACCTTCTATACCTGCAACTCACAATGGGAACGAGAAAGGCTAGATTAAACACTTCCGAAACGCACTTTTGATAGCCTTTTTGCTCAAGAATTGATTAGGGATAAAAGGGGGTGGTTAGGGCTTGAGAGGAAGTTAATAAATCTGCTAATGACACTCAAATGACTCCTCAAGTGACCCTAAACCCGTTTTTGAGTTTCACCATATGTAAAATTTGGTCCCTAGGCTTCCATATAGCTCATTACTAGTCAAAAACTCCTCTAAGGACCATATACTTCCTAAATACTTCGTTAATCACTCCTATTAGGCATATAATTACTTCATAAACATATTTTCATATCATGCATTAAGACAAGTCTCACATATATAACACATAAACCACATAAAAACATTAAATCTAGCAATAGACTTAACGGACACATAATATTGACGTAACGACTTTAGTCAAATGTTAATAAAAGTTTGGGATGTTACAAATACCTCCCCCTTAAGAGGATTCCGTCCCCGGAATCTCATCAGTAAGAAACAACTCGGGATACTTCTCTTTCATTACCGCTTCGGTTTCCCAAGTAAGGCTTTCACCATGATTATGTCTCCATTTGACCAAGACTAGTTCAATCATCTTTCGGCGTAACTTCTTTTGTTTCCTTCCAAGAATAGCTATCGGTTCCTCTACCATTCTTTTCGTCGGATCAACACTCACATCTTCAATAGGTATGACACTAGATTCCTCTGCCAAGCACTTCCTCAAATATGAAACACGAAATGTGTTATGAATTCCATCCAATTCCGCAGGCAATTCTAGTTGATAAGCCACATCCTTAATACGTTTTAACACTTTAAACGGTCCAATGAATCTTGGACTCAACTTTCCTTTCTTACCAAACCGAATCACTCCTTTCCATGGAGAAACTTTCAGCATCACTAAGTCACCAACTTCAAACACAACCGGTCTCCTTTTCTTATCGGCATAGGTTTTCTGTCTTTCTTTAGCTACACGAAGTGCTTCCTTTGCAATATTCACTTTCTCGGCTGTGATTTCTACAATTTCAGGACCTGTAATTTGCTTTTCACCGGGCTCCATCCAACAACTTAGAGTCCTACACTTTCTACCATAAAGCATTTCAAAAGGTGGCATTCCAATACTTGAATGGTAGCTGTTGTTATACGAAAACTCTATCACTTTCAAGTGATCATCCCAAGCTCCACCATACTCTAAGACACAAGTCCTTAACATGTCTTCCAATGTTTGAATGGTTCTTTCACTTTGACCATCGGTTTGAGGATGATAAGCCGTGCTCAAATTCACTCTAGTACCTAACTCTCGTTGTAGACCTTTCCAAAAGCTAGATACAAATCTCGTGTCTCGATCTGAAACTATAGACAATGGAACTCCATGCTTCGAGACAACTTCATCTATATACATCTTAGCCATCTTAGTCAAAGGTACATCTTGACGAGTTGCTAAGAAATGAGCACTCTTAGTCAACCTATCAACAATTACCCATACCATGTCATTTCCTTTCGGTGTTCTAGGTAACTTAGTAACAAAATCCATAGTGATGTGATCCCATTTCCATTCTGGAGTCTCTAACTGTTGCAACATTCCATATGGCTTTCGATGGTCCGTTTTCACACGAGCACAAGTCAAGCATCTTTCAACAAAATGTGCTACTTCACCTTTGATATCCGGCCACCAATAAATAGGCTTTAAATCTGCATACATTTTAGTGACACCAGGATGAACTGAATATCTACTTCTATGGGCTTCTTCAAGGATCAATTCACGATTACCACCAAGCAATGGTACCCATATTCGACCTTTGTAAGTCTTAAACCCACGACTATTTGTCTCCTTCACAAGACGTTTCTTCTTCCCAATGCTCTCCTTATCAATGTTATCTTTCATTAAAGCCCTCACTTGAGCTTCTTTAATACGATCGAGTAGTCCAGACTTAGCTTGCACAACCATGCTCATCAACCGACAAGAAAAAATCTGCACTTTTCTACTTAAGGCGTCCGCCACCACATTAGCTTTACCTGGATGGTACTTAATTTCACAATCATAATCCTTTAATAATTCCATCCACCTTCTCTGCCTCACATTCATTTCCTTTTGATTGAACACATACTGTAAGCTTTTATGGTCGGTGTACAAGGTACACTTAGTGCCATAAAGGTAGTGTCTCCACAACTTTAATGCAAATACTACAGCAGCCAACTCTAGATCATGTGTCGGATAATTCTTTTCATGAGGTTTCAGTTGTCGTGAAGCATAGGCAATCACCTTGTCCCTCTGCATAAGGACACAACCCAAACCCGTAATAGAAGCATCGCTGTACACTACTAAATCATCCGTACCTTCGGGTAACGCAAGAATAGGAGCTTCACATAACTTGGTCTTTAACGTTTGAAAAGCTTTCTCTTGAGCTTCAGCCCACACATATTTCACTCCTTTCTTGGTCAGTCCGGTCATTGGTTTGGCTATTCGAGAGAAATCTTGTATAAACCTTCTATAGTAGCCAGCTAGACCAAGAAAACTCTTAATCTCTGTAGAAGTCTTTGGCTGTTCCCACTTAGATACAACTTCAATCTTGGTGGGATCGACTTTAATACCCTCCGAAGAGATGACATGCCCGAGAAACTGAACTTCCCGAAGCCAAAACTCACATTTCGAAAACTTGGCATATAATTTCTTTTCCCTAAGAACTTCAAGGACAGCTCTTAGATGATCACGGTGCTCAGCTTCAGTCTTAGAGTAAATCAAGATATCATCAATGAATACAATAACAAAATGATCTAAGAATGGGCGACATACCCGATTCATTAAATCCATGAAAGCGGCAGGAGCATTTGTCAACCCAATTGGCATGACAAGAAACTCATAGTGCCCATATCGAGTGCGAAAAGCTGTTTTGGCTACATCTTCCTTTTTGACCTTTAGTTGATGATAGATGGAACGTAAGTCAATCTTGGAGAAGAATGAAGCACCATGAAGTTGATCAAAAAGATCATCTATTCGGGGAAGAGGATACTTGTTCTTGACCGTTCGCTTGTTCAGTTCATGGTAGTCTATGCACATGCGCATAGAACCATCTTTCTTTTTGACAAAGAGGACCGGAGCTCCCCAAGGCGAGGAACTTGGTTGAATGAAACCTTTGTCAAGTAGTTCCTGAAGTTGAGACATAAGTTCTTTCATTTCGGTAAGAGCCAAACGATACGGTGCTTTAGCAACAGGAGTAGCACCGGGTACAAGATCAATTTGGAAAGTGACCTCACGGTCAGGAGGAATACCGGGAAGATCATCCGGGAAAACATCAGGAAATCCAGAAACTATATCAACATTAGAAATGGGAGCTTTCTCCTTTCGTGCATCGATAACATAGGCAAGAAAATGACTCTTATTATGCCGAATACAATTTAGAGCCTTCATCAAAGTAAAGATTTTTATGCCTCCTCTTTTCTTATCTCCATGGACCAAAATAGTTTTACCATCAGGAGTTGAAATCCTTACAATCTTTTGTGAGCATACTATGGTGGCATCATTTTGAGCTAACCAATCCATTCCTATGACTATATCAAAACCAGCTAAAGTAGTAGGCAACAACTGGACTGGAAAAGAACGACTCTCAATCTCTATAGCACAATCATCATATCCTTAACGTATATCACTAATAGTACCATCAGCTATTTCAACCTCTATGGAACAATCAAGGGGGGTAGTGACCCTTTCAAGTTTAGGGGCAAACACAGTAGACACAAAAGACCTATTTGCACCCGAATCAAAAAGTACAGAAGCAGGTTTAGAATTAACAAGAAAGATACCGCTTACCACCTCATCGTTGTCTTTAGCAGCTTCTGCAGTCATCTGAAGTGCACGAACCTTAGGCTTTGGTGCAGCCGCCTTCTTCCCATCATCCTTCATCTGAGGGCAATTAGCAATCATATGACCCGTTTCCTTACACTTGTAACAACGAGTCTTGTCTTTGCATACTTCAGCAGAATGCCCCGGATGACCACACTTATCACACCTCTTGGTCTTATCAGAACAAGGACCACTATGATGAGACTTGCAAGACGAACACCATGAACTACTCTTCTTCTCCTTTTCTCCATTTGAAGAAGAGTTACCTTTAAACTTCTTATTTGAGCTCGAAGATCCATTGAATCTCCTTTTAAAACCGGCTTTCTTGTCATCATCTTTAGCCACCACTTTCTCAGTCTTAAAATCATCATCCAATCTCTTGGACTCCTTGATAGCAGCAGATAAAGTAGTATGCTGTCTACATAGACCCCGATAGCTAGCAGGGAGTCCATCACAATACGCTTCCACCTGATCAACATCTCTCCTAACCAAATGTCCAACAAATTTCAGCTTTTCCATAAATGAGTGTGCATACTCAGTTATGGCACCCGGCTTAGCTGTCAATGCTCTAAATTCCTTCTCAATCAATCTTAGCTCACGGGTTCCCACATACTCTTCTAGGAACTTCTCCCTGAATGTACCCCAAGGCATAGCAGCAAGCACCTCGGGAGTCAAGGAGATAGTAGCAGCCCTCCACCAATTCCTAGCATTCTTCTTCAACATTCGGGTTGCACACAACACCTTCATATCGTCCGGGCAATAACAAGAAGCAAACACAACCTCAATATCATCTAACCATTCCATAGCACCAACAACATCTTGAGTACCATCGAATGCCTTAGCTCCACACTTTTGAAAGCTCTCGTACTTAAAGTTATGAGCACGAGGAGCTACCACCACACGAGGCTCCACTATGTTTCCAACACCGTTTCCATTTGCAACAACCTCTTCTGGAGCAATCAAAGACCTTTCATTCGATGGCTCGGCACGGTTTGAGCGGTTGGAATAATTCCCATCCGTATGCTTA
Organism: Erigeron breviscapus; assembly: GCA_034093135.1. Taxonomy (NCBI): domain Eukaryota; kingdom Viridiplantae; phylum Streptophyta; class Magnoliopsida; order Asterales; family Asteraceae; genus Erigeron; species Erigeron breviscapus. The sequence goes on along the minus strand of CM067172.1, from coordinate 9,268,032 downwards.
TTCATTTGCATGCTTGCATCTCTTTCGGCCCTAAGTTGAATCAACTCCTCTTCATTTCTTAACAATAGAGCTCGGATAGCCCTCAATTCCTCATGCATTTCGGCTCGGGTAGGAATCTGTTTGAGGACCGGGTTTGCCCGATCAATCTCGGACCTGGTGAGGTTAATTCCTGGAAGTGGCCTTCGAGGTGGCCTTTGATTAACACCATTTCCTGCCCCATTAGGTTCGGATGGAGCATTGCTTGGAGCAGCTTTCTCACGATGGCTGTTATTTCGTGTGTTAACCATGATGTCTACAATGCAATGACGACGGTTAGCAAGGTTTCAATAAGAATAGCTAGATAAGGCTACATAACCTTAAAAATTCAGCATCAAACATAACTAATCATGCCTCATCTACACTCTCACTCATTCCCAAACCCGTCCTAAGCATTTCATTTCTAAGGCTAAGCATTCCTACTTAAGCCCTACATAACCTATATTGGTTTAAGTCCAAAAACTAAGGTAATACCTATGGTTCATGGTTCACTTAAACCATTTCTCTGATACCAACTTGTAACACCCGTCGTTTAAAAATACGGATTTCCAAAAAATTTCACCTAACGGTGTTAAAGAATGCGGAATAACGTTTTAAAGTCCAAACCATAAAATCCAGTTTGGTTTATTCATAAAAAAGTAGGTGTTACTCGTCAAATCATCAAAATAGTATAAAAGGGAATCCTACGGTTGCCCAACATAAAACAACCGTACCCAAGTCATATCAAAACATAATAGTCATAACGAAAACAAATTTCTAAAAGGAGCAGCAACTATGGGTAACTAATAGCATCTTCAATTATTCTACCCATGCCTCGCTCACTATCCATCAGCACACATCTAACTTGCTAAACCTGAAGGGACAACACATTTCAAGAAACAAATGTTAGCTAACTAATTAGCTAAGTAAGATAACACTAAGTTAAATAAACATTTGTCCAATTAAAACTTGGTAAAGCAGCTTTTCATATTAAAGACACATTTCGCATATCATCACAAACATAACATAGCATCAACATCTTTCATGGTAGGATGAACCATGTTAGGACCAGTTCACCTGGAACTGGCCAGTCACCAGTTCACACTGACCAGTCACCAGTTGCATCTGGTGACCCAGTAAACTGGTGACCAAAGATGATTTGTCGAGAAATATATTGAAGTCCAGTTGCACCGTACAGTTAACGCAACTGAAGACTTCCTCCAGTTGAGAACTGACCAAGTTGAAGAAGCATTCCAGTTGAAGTCGAAGACAACAAATGGAAGATAGAGAATGGCAATGGCAGCGAAGCCCAGTTGGCATTCTAGTCAGTTACAAACTGGAGACCATCAGTGGAAAGCCCTTACAAAGCTTTACACTGATTACGAGGAATTGACTTGTATGCTTTATGTACCTTTACCCGGATAATAAGCCTTATCTTATTATTTAAGTATTAAAAGGTACATAAAGGTGGTTATGTAAAGTCACTTTAACATGCAACTTTACAATGCTTTTTAAGGAATTAAATGCTATTCCTTAAATGCTCCCAACCACATTTGTACGGCTAAAGTTAACATCCCAATGTTAACTTTGCCTATAAATACAAGTCATTGCACAACCAAGAATTTAAGTATTCGAACTCACAAGATAAATACTTCACACTTTGCAAACCTGCAATATTCTTGGTGAACTTGTGCAATATTCTCTCAATCGCTAAAAGGAACATTTCACTACTTTAAGTGTTTCGATTGTTGAAGAGAAATTCCGAGTATAGATCAATTGTATTTCATAGGTTGTTAGGATATTTACATTCGTGTATTATCTTGGTTCCGCATCAACCTTGTAATTTGTTTAATATCAATAAATAAATTACACATTGAAAACTACATATTGTCTCATCAAGATTGTTTACAAGTTATTTGTATTATTGCATTGTTCTTTACTTATTTTCTTTTATATAAGTAATCTATCTAGAACTTGGTATATACCTCTGCAACTGGTCGTCTCCAGTTCAGCAAGTATATTGCAAAGTAACTCCACCATCGACATAGAGGTGTCTTCAGTAGTACCATCTAACAAGTTGGGACTTACAAGTGGTATACCAAGACCCCAATCTTTTGTGACAACACCAGTGCAATTGCTATATCTCACAACCCAGTGATGCACTAAAAAACAAAGCATATTGACATCAGGTATCATTTCATTCGAGATCATGTTATGAAAGGAGATATTGAAATTCATTTCATCCCCACTGACAAACAGTTAGCTGATGTTTTTACTAAACCTCTCGATGAGAAAACCTTTAAACATCTCATCAGCGAACTGGGAATGTTAAACCCTTAACTGGAGCTTTCTTTGTTATTGAACGCGTCAGTGACACTGATGAAGTTCTCCAGTTGAGGAGGTCCAGATAATCTTTGCTCGCCAGGCTATCGAACGCCTTTGTGATACTATCTTGGTACTAATCGATTTCTGGATCATCATTTTAAGGGGAAAGACTCAAAATAATTTTCTGACTAAAATTCGTTTTTGTTTGAAAATGCAACTGGAGAACTCTTCAGTTAGAAACTGGTACTGGACTGATCCTCCAGTTACCAGGTTCAGCCTTTGTCTAAATTTTTATAACGTTACAAATACTTGGTCAATATGTGTGACACGTGATGATACTCGAGTGTTTTAAACCACTTGATATCGTGATCTGACGTGTTTGAAACCATTTTAGTACTTGACAACTGTTTGTATTGGGAAAACAAAAAGTGAGTGGGGTCATGGGTAAAGTAAGCCGTCGTAGCATTTAATGCTGACATGGTAACATTTAATGCTTACATGGAAAGTTATATTTTTATTTCAAAACTCAAACTCATTTTGTCAAAATATCTTCAAAATTGATTTGGTTTAATAAAATATAATTTTTGGTTTTACATTGGGATCTTGAATCCCCTTATAAATACCCTTATTTACTCCATAACTCATTTATTTTTTCTTTCTCTTACATTCCTTCATTTACTTCCAATCATCAATATTGCTTCATTCTTCTCTTTGCTTCACAAATCAAAAACCCTAAATCCCAAATTTCATTTTCATTCTTCTATGGCTCCTAGATCATCACGTTCAAGAGATGTAAATCTCTTGACTGTTCCATACAATCCCTCACCAGATGTCACACAGGCACCTGGTGCCCCTAGTAGTGCTTCGGTCATAAAACTAAATCCAAATAATCCTATGGCCAGCCTACGAGGATCTCAAGGGTCCAATACCCTTATTGGTAGAATTCAAAAGTTTTTGAAGAATTCTCCAATAGGACCCTCATTCTCTCTAAACCCACGTAAGATGTTTCACAACTACTTATGTGAGTTTGGTACACTGCCGTTCTTTCTTCTGATTGTTCCTCCATCAGTTTCACGTTAAAGGATGGAACAATCCAGTGTGCCTTGTCAGCCGATATATTGAGGGATGCCTTACGCCTCAATTACTGGAGAGAGGGTGAATCTCCAGTCGTCTTGCCCCCTAATATAAACTTTCGCCAAGTACTCCTGGAAATGGGACACAGGGAGTGTTTGGAGAATGGGGTGTTGAAGACAAAAGGTGCGATGACCATGAAGGGCCTTACACCTTCATGGAGGTATTTTTTCATCCACCTGGTGGAGAGCATGGGTGGGAGTTCTGGTGGACTTGACCAGATTAACTCCTCGCAAGCAGAGATGGCTTACTGCTTGTGGAACGGATTGAGAGTGGACTTTGCAGATATTTTGTATAGAAGCCTAGTACAAAAACTGAAGGGCTCCAGGGGTGTGTGTATCCCCTTTTCAAGGTTTCTCTCTCTCTGTTTTCAACAAATTCTGGGCCATGAAGAGTATAAAAGTACAGATTCACCGTACACAAGGCCAGATATGTTGAGGAATCTAGACTTTCTGGTATCTGAAGCTGGAGAGGTCAAAATTCCAGAGCGAATGCAACTGGCATTTGCTAAAACTGATGCACCTTTGGAAAGTGAATCAGAAAGACAATTGGGCGGGCCTCAAAATAATGAGGGACCCTCCAGTTCGTCTCAAGTTGTGGTTGAGGATAGAGCAACCATAACTGAAGCAACTCCAATTACGTCTATCCCTGGTGAAGATACTTCAGTATCTGATCCTCCAACAGATGTACCCATCCAGGAAACTGGGAAGGTCATCTGGAGACTGTCCAGGTAACTGAACAGCCCTCTGTCACATTCATGGATCTGGACATGAGTGTTAATGACGAGGAAATCCTTATAGAATCTTCGGATTCTGAAGGTACTGAAACAGACCAGGAGATTCTTGATGCTTCTGTACAAGCTCAAGACCCTTCATCTCCAGTCTTACCTCCAGACGCATCAATTTCATTTTCACCCCCTCAAGAAAATACGCCTACTGATACATCCTTACCAATATATTCCGCTCCCTCACCAACTGGGCAATTCTCACTTGCTCGAGAAATGCCCCCACCACCGTCGCCGTTGTTCACACCTGAGCATTCTCAGCATGAACAACACATTGAATTTCCAGTCCTTTCTTCTTCCACCACTCCTTCTATATATTCAAATGCTGGCCTGACAACTGGGGAGACTTCCATTAGTTTGCCTCCTCCAGTTGCTCCAGTAGTAACTGCAAGTGGTCCAGTGACACCTTCTCCTTTGTCACTGGACAGCCAAGTTGTCTCACTACAAGCCGATCTCCAAAACCTGCTTACCAGGGTGGAGGAGATTCAGAAGACACTTGACAAGAATACCAAGTCTTTCTCCAGATACCACAAGGACTCTTTGACAAATATTAAGGTGGTCGATCTGGGGATAAACAAGTTTTCTTCTAATGAAGACTTGGTGTTTGGAAAGCTTAACGAGTTGGTCACTGGCTGCAACAATCTGGCTGGTACTCTAAAAGAAGCCTTTGACCTAACTCACTCCAAGGTCACCAGTTCAATCTCCAACCTGCTTGGAAATACTGTCAGAACTTCAGAGGTTGACTTGAGAGAGATTGAAAGGCAGGTTAAAGAACTTATTGAAAGACCTGGCCTAGATGTAACTGGCCTTGGAGAGCAGTTGATGTCTTCAGTTGGTCAGAAGATAGAAGATACGTTGGGTGCTAGAGAAGAATGTTTGATTGAAAGGGTGATGTCTGAGATCACCAAGCTGGCCACTCCTCAGGTTGATCTGGCCCCACTTACCAGTGAGATTAACCAGTTGAGGGGCAGCATTGAGAATTTGAACACCCAAGTATCTCTACATGCTGAATCATTGAATAAACTGACCACTGAAGTAGAGAATATGAAGAAGAGTGATGAGGATGTGAAGGAAAGGGTTGTCTCTGGGTTGGATGAAGACTCCAAAATTTTGAATGAATTGTAAACTGGTCAAGACCAAGTTCTTGCAAATGTCTTGACCCAGTCCAAGGAGACGAACCATTTATGGAGGTCCTTCAGGATGATGTGTGGCATCTTCAAAGAGTGTAAGGACTTGCAATCATGGCAGCCTCTTGACCGGTTGCCATCTCACCCCTCTGAATGGGAAGCAATTAGGGCAGGTCTAGATGCTGCCAAGGGGGAAAGAAGTTCAGTCCTTACACGACCAGTTGCACCTGGAAGGACTCCATCTGGATCTGGAAGAGAATTGATTGTAGCTACCAGTACTGAAGCTGGTGAGCAAAGGGTAGGTGGATCTGGTGGTAATGGAGATAGTGGGAATGTTGGTTTGGATAAAGGTAAAGGTTTAGCTGTTGAAGCTGTTGAAGCATCTGCCCAGCCGGCCACTGATGAAATGTTAGAAACTGGAAATACTGACATACTTCCTCCAGTTTCAGATAGTGATAGCAGAAGACTGGCCAGACTTGGAAATGACATTAAAGAAAAGAAGAAAATGAAACAAAGAAACCAAGTGGAAGCCAGGGCACATCTTGCTCAAATCAAGTTGCTGGATATGAGTGATGCCAATCTTCTGGGTATCACTAAGGATGAGTATGTTAGGGTTAAAAATGATCCCAGGATAGTTGACCAGTTGAATGAAATGCTAGATATAGAACTGGATAGACACTATGCTGAGGATGAGGCAGAATTTGATGCCAGAAGTCTAAACATTTCAGTGGAGAAGGCAAAAGAAATGAAGGTCAGTGGGATTCTGAAGAGAATTGCAAATGTTAAAAAGGTTGTGAAGGATGTTTTGAATCCACCAAGGAGAAGGATTCCACAACCAAGAAGACCACTGACAAAAGATGCAAGGGATGCTAACCTTAGCACATTCGTTGAACCAACTGGCGAAGTTTCAAATGAAGACATTAAGTCCGCTGTACTGGCTGCTGCTGCTGGGAGTATAAAAATCACAAATGAATCTGAAGCAAGAAACTACTACTCCCAGATCATGTCAACCAGAAGACATAGTGGTACTATTAATAGTGTCAATGTTACAATCAAGCCAGGCACCAAGGTCTTTCAAATTGAAGTTAAGTATGCTGGTGGGCCACTGGTTAAAACTGACAATCCTGGTGCGATGCAATATGGGTTCAGCGAATGGGTGGAGATGGTGAATGTTTTGGATGCCAAGGCACAAAAGAATAGGTTCGAGAAAGCATGGGTAAACTTTCTAAGGGGGAAGATTCAACATAAAGAAAATCTTGAGCAAAAGTTGAATATTGACCCTGAAGATACTCAGCCTATCTCTTCAGTTGCCAAAAGAAGAAGAACTGGCGAAGGGCCATCTCATTAAGTTCTTTCTTCAGTTTATCTACTTGTAATTTGTATTGCATTCTGTAACTTGTATAGATTTCATTCCCTTGTATAAATGAAGTTACCAGTTTGTAACCACAAGGTAGATAAAAGATTAAAATCTAACAAACCTAAAAGAAAAACCTAAGGCATTTATTGATCTATAAAAATGCCTTAGATAACTTAAATAGATTTAAATCGAACAAGTCTCTCCAGTTCACACTTGTACAGATACAAGAACTAGAAAAGACTTAGACTATATTTCTAGACAAATAGGGGGAATTTGTTAGGACCAGTTCACCTGGAACTGGCCAGTCACCAGTTCACACTGACCAGTCACCAGTTGCATCTGGTGACCCAGTAAACTGGTGACCAAAGATGATTTGTCGAGAAATATATTGAAGTCCAGTTGCACCGTACAGTTAACGCAACTGAAGACTTCCTCCAGTTGAGAACTGACCAAGTTGAAGAAGCATTCCAGTTGAAGTCGAAGACAACAAATGAAAGATAGAGAATGGCAATGGCAGCGAAGCCCAGTTGGCATTCTAGTCAGTTACAAACTGGAGACCATCAGTGGAAAGCCCTTACAAAGCTTTACACTGATTACGAGGAATTGACTTGTATGCTTTATGTACCTTTACCCGGATAATAAGCCTTATCTTATTATTTAAGTATTAAAAGGTACATAAAGGTGGTTATGTAAAGTCACTTTAACATGCGACTTTACAATGCTTTTTAAGGAATTAAATGCTATTCCTTAAATGCTCCCAACCACATTTGTACGGCTAAAGTTAACATCCCAATGTTAACTTTGCCTATAAATACAAGTCATTGCACAACCAAGAATTTAAGTATTCGAACTCACAAGATAAATACTTCACACTTTGCAAACCTGCAATATTCTTGGTGAACTTGTGCAATATTCTCTCAATCGCTAAAAGGAACATTTCACTACTTTAAGTGTTTCGATTGTTGAAGAGAAATTCCGAGTATAGATCAATTGTATTTCATAGGTTGTTAGGATATTTACATTCGTGTATTATCTTGGTTCCGCATCAACCTTGTAATTTGTTTAATATCAATAAATAAATTACACATTGAAAACTACATATTGTCTCATCAAGATTGTTTACAAGTTATTTGTATTATTACATTGTTCTTTACTTATTGTCTTTTATATAAGTAATCTATCTAGAACTTGGTATATACCTCTGCAACTGGTCGTCTCCAGTTCAGCAAGTATATTGCAAAGTAACTCCACCATCGACATAGAGGTGTCTTCAGTAGTACCATCTAACAAGTTGGGACTTACAAACCATCCTAAATGTGCCTAATCATCATTTCATCATCACATATCATCACATTAGGTGTGACATAAGTCACGCATATCATATAAGGTGTAAGTTTGTGTGTAGGCGGTCATAAGACCTAACCGGAACCTCACACCCGACTAGATAGATGTGCCATACGGCGGTCCAGCAAGTGTCGTTAAGGAATGGCAAGCCACTCCAGGAGTAGTCCGTATGTTCAAGACATTGGTGGGTAATCACTCCACCCGGAGATACTCAAACCACGTAATTAAGTTGCAAGGAGCCACCCAAGCAACAACATATACGCACCCACCCGGCTAAGGTGAATACGGGTTAAGCTTAACACTTCATCATATATACGAGCTCGATTTCATCACATATAGTTTAGGTGACAAAGTTACCTAAACATAACATATAATCATCTTTTACGTTTGGGCCCTTAAACGTGCACGTGACATGGCAACCTATAAAGTCTAGTGAACTAGATGACCAAGCTGTTGGAATATATAACTAAATATCATTATTCACGAGTACGCAACGGAAGCAAATCAAACCATGTAATCAAATAATTAACCTTGAAATAGGATTTAGGAATACCTCTTAATGTAGATGATAAAGTAAAGAAACTTTAAAAGGATTTGAAGTAAATCCCTCTACGATTGCACACACGATCCACCGATATAGGTGTGCTAGCACTTGATCACGAACCAAGCAACCTTTGGCTTGATCTCCTTCTTCAAAACCGAAAACCAAAAACCCAAAGGGTTTTCCCTTGGTTTGGCCGTCCAAAAGAATGAGAGGAGAGAAGGAGATGAAAGGTTTTAGGAGTTATAACTTTGTAGTTTGTTGTAGAAAACCATAAGGCTACCTTTAGTATTTATAGGTAGGATTAAACTTGGCCATCAAGTTTAGGGTTTCACTAGGAAACCTAGTAGGGAGGCCGGCCCCCTATATGCTTTTCTAGAACCTTCCCTAATCGTTTTAATTACAATTATCTCCTTACTTTAACGACCGTTAGCTAGTAACCGTTAAATATTAATGACCGTTTGTTAACTTATTCGTGATCCATATTAATTAATAAATCAATTAATATTAACTATATTTGAATCGAGACGTGTGACCCCGTAGGCTCAAATCATTTCCGGACATACGTTCATTTTACGTGATCACATACTAACAGCTCCCACTTGAGCTCGTAACAAATGAAGGTAATAACATTGGTTAGCGTCTAGCAACACGCCAATGCTCCCAGAATATTTAAGTATAGTTTCTTAAAGTATATTTAAATGGTTGAGGCATTTATTATCCCTTTGTTCAGATACCGTGTTAAACATGAATATGGATCAATGTCATTTCATGATTTAACGATTCTGTTTCTCATTTCATCACTACTTAAGATTACCAAACATAATCCAGACACATCTGGATTCATTTGGACATGGCCATGTAAACATCTTAAATAGTCCCAATGAGGGGCCCAATGGTATCATTCTGCAACTATTAGTTGGAGGAACAAATCCTGTATTGACTACACGTGTCAGTCATCAAACTTCACTACACTTTCTGAAGATAGCCCTTTATGTACTCCCTTATTCAGTAGAGTTAGAACTATATCTAGTAAGTGCAACCCATACATGCTGACCTGCTTGTATCTCAAGTCAAAGGATCAATAAAGTAACCATTTACGAATTTCACTTAATGACGCCGATCCATAAAGTGATAAATTCGTTAGTGGGGTAGTCCGATATGCATCATATGGATACCATGTGAGTTTGGTGGGACCAGCCATTATATATTCAAAGAATATAACCAATCGCTCAGATTTGTCTTAGTTTAGTTATATTCCCATATAATTAATCGACAATGGACAATTTAGAATATTTAATAAACTATTCAAGGATTAAACATGCAAATATAGGATACAATTAATATTAAATGAAATCAAACATATCAAGTACTTTATTTCATTATGAAAAATATAAATTGTTTAACATCCCTTATCCAAATACCGAAACAACAGATTTACATGAAATAACTAGCTAATTTAAGTCATATGCCCTCGGCATGCCTTTCAAGCTTGGGCCTAGCCAAAGCTTTTATGAAAGGATCAGCTAAGTTAAAATCTGTGTGAACTTTGAGTAATTTTTCTCTCCTAGTTCGATCTGCTCACGAACATAGTGATATCTTCTAGCATAATGTCTGGCACCTTTCTGAGCTCCGGGCTCGTTGGCAATGATTAATGCACCAGTGTTATCACAGTACATATCAATGGGTAAGTCACTCGAGGGAATCACGTCAAGCCCGCTAATGAACTTCCTTATCCAGACAGCTTCCATTGCGGCTTCTGAGGCGGCAATGTACTCAGACTCTGTTGCAGACATGGCAACTGTGGTTTGCTTCTTGCTTTTCCAATCCACAGCACCTCCGTTAAGAACGAAGACGAATCCTGACTGAGACTTCGTGTCATCTCTATCAGTTTGAAATCCAGCATCACAGTATCCGGTCACTTTGAGCTCTAAGTCTGGATTTCCTCCATACACCAAAAACATATCTTTAGTAGCCCATAGGTACTTCAGAATGCTCTTAACAGCAGTCCAGTGACTTTCACCTGGATTCTGTTGATATCGGCTAACGATGTTTTGCGCGAACACCACATCGGGTCTAGTGCATCTAACCGCATACATATTAGATACCACAGCCGAAGCATAAGAGATTCTTCGCATACGCTCCACCTCATTAGGTGTAGTAGCACCCTGTTTGATAGATAAACTAAGTCCTTTTTGCATAGGTGTAAACCCACGCTTAGAATTCTCCATCTTGAATCGTTTCAAGATCTTATCAATATAAGCACTTTGACTTAGTCCAATTAATCACTTTAATCTATCTCGGTAGATCTTGATTCCAAGAATGAATGCCGCTTCTCCTAAATCTTTCATGGCAAAACACTTTCCAAGATGGGATTTAACATCTTGCAACATTGGAATGTGTTTTCCTATGATCAATATGTCATCAACATATAAGACAAGGAAAGTAACATTACTCCCACTAGCTTTGCGATATACACATGGCTAATCAGGATTTTGAACGAAACCAAACTTTTTGATTTCTTCATCAAACCGCTTATTCCAACTTCTTGATGCTTGCTTTAGTCCATAAATAGACCTTTGAAGCTTGCATACTTTGTTGGGATGTTTTGGATCAATAAAACCTTCAGGTTGATCCATATAGACTTCTTCATCCAAGTAACCATTTAAGAAGGCAGTCTTAACATCCATTTGCCATATCTCAAAGTCATAGTATGCAGCTATGGCTAAGAGAATCCTAATAGCTCTAATGTCCGCAACTGGAGAAAAGGTCTCATCATAGTCAACACCGAAACGTTGAGTATAACCTTTCGCCACGAGACGAGCTTTATAGGTGTGTACATTTCCATCCATGTCCGTCTTCTTCTTGAAGATCCACTTACACCCAACAGTTTGAGCATTTTGTGGAAGATCAACCAAGCTCCAGACTTGATTGTCTTTCATGGATTTTATTTCCACCTTCGTAGCTTCAAGCCATTTGTCAGATTCCGGATCTGATAATGCAGCTTTGAAATTTGGAGGCTCATCGAGATCTCCTAAAACGTTTTCTTCTACCATCAGACATAATCTGTCAGTAGGACGTCTTGTCATTACGGACCTACGAAGTGGAATCGCTTCATCATCATCGACTTGAGGTTCATCACTTTGAACATTCCCCCCCCCCCCAAGTTGATGATTGCTGGGAGCTTCAGAAGGTGACACATCTTCTTCTTGAGTCTCATCAAGTTCTACAACCCTCCCACTGTTCGGTTGAGCTAAGTTCTTTTCAAAGAATTCAACATATCGAGCAACGCGAACAGTGTTTTTGACAGGATCATAGAAGTCGTAACCCATCGTTTCCTTAGGGTATCCAACAAAGATGCACTTAGTAGTTCTGGGTCCAAGTTTGTCAGGCGTATCGTGCTTCACAAGTGCCTCACATCCCCAGACTCTTAAGTAAGACAGATTAGGGATATCTCCATGCCATAATTCATATGGTGTCTTGTCAACCTTCTTTGTTGAACCATATTGAGAATGCGTACAGCAGTCTCTAGAGCATAATCCCAAAACGAAATTGGGATAGTTGTAAGGTTCATCATAGATCTCACCATGTCTAGCAAGGTTCGATTTCTCCTTTCAGACACTCCATTATGTTGAGGAGTGTGTGGAGGAGTAAGCTGTTGGACAATTCCACACGCTTTCAGATAATCCTTAAACTCTTGGCTTAAGTATTCACCACCTCGATCTGAACGAAGAATCTTGATGGTTTTGCCGAGTTGATTTTCTACTTCATTTTAAAACTCTTTGAATGTTTCAAACACTTCATGTTTATGTTTAAGCAAGTAAAAATAACCATAACGACTGAAATCATCCGTAAACGTTATGAAGTAGCTAGCTCCTTTTCTTGACACATGTCTAAATGGGCCGCAAACATCGGTATGAATGAGTCCAAGAAGATCTTTAGCCCTCTCCGGTTTATGCGGAAAAGGTTTTCTAGTCATTTTGCCGGAAACACATGACTCGCATTTATCAAATGATTCATCATTTAATTGTAAGATCCCCTCACGTTGGAGTCTTTCAATGCGATGTTTGCCAATGTGTGCAAGACGACAGTGCCAAAGATAGGTAGAGTCCAAGTTAGTCTTGGCTCTTTTGCTAACATTATACATTGAATTATCATTTAGTGAATCACAACCACGCATATCAATTTCATAAATACCATTATTATCAATAGCATCAAAATAATGAACATTATTTTTAGAAACTGAAATACCATTATCATTAAAAACATTAATGAATCCGTTGTGTTTTAACACTGAAACTGAAACTACACCTCTAGTAATAGATGGCGCATAATGACAATTGTCTAAAACAATAATTAAACCGGAATGAAGAACTAAATGATATTCTCCAATAGCTTCAACAGGTGCTGGTAGACCATTGCCCACGAACAGCTGCAAAGCTCCGGGCTTCAGCTTCCTCCTTTTCCTAAGTGTCTGTAATTCATTACAGATATGAGTTCCACAACCAGTGTCATAAACCCATGATTTACGCTTAGTAAAGAAAAATAATTCAATAGTGAAGATACCTGAAACACTAGCACTGCTAGCTTGCTTCTTCTTCACATTCAACTCGGCAAGATACTTGGGACAGTTCCTCTTCCAGTGCCCGACTTCATTACAATGATGACAGGTCTGGTCTTTTGCCGGATGCTCTTTTTTAGCCGGAGGGATTTTCTTTGGTTTGGGGGAATTAGCAGCTTGCTTACCCTTGCCCTTACCATCAAACTTGCCTTTAGCTTGGTGCGATTTCTTAGCTTTCTGGATCCGACCCCCCTTTATCATAAGAACATTTGGGTCATTGGCCTTCTTTGGAATCGTCTTCTCATATTCAATGAGCATAGCATGAAGTTCAGTGACGCTCTTTTTCATAGAGTGCATGGTATATTTTTGCACAAAGCCCTCAAATTCCTTAGTAAGGGATTTGAGAATCATGCCAACTTTTACCTCTTTATGATAAGCGTACTCTATCGAATCCAATTTGTCAAAAATGCTCTTCATCTTGAGCACATGACTGCTAACCAATTTTCCAGATTCAAGTTTCATGTCATGGAGTTCCACGACTAAGTCGAATAGTTCCACTCCAGCTTGTTTTTCATACAAGGATCTAAGTTCTCTGATCATATCATATGGAGTGTAATTCTCGAATTGTTTCTGAAGCTCGGGAGACATACTCGCAAGTGTAGGTCCTTGTGGACTGATCGTCAACGAGAACGCTTATAGTTATGACGAGAGTGCGGAATCCTCTCGTGATAACCTGTTTGCTTAATTATATTATCGTCTTTCGTTGTTAATACAACCTAAGACCTTAAACGCGCGCGGGTTTGCAATTTGACAGAGTTTAGACGTATTATCTTAATTAACTGTTAATCAATACGTATTATGTGTGTGTATTTATACTATACTGTTCATAAACGCGTGCTAATATAGACCGTATATCTTAAAGCCCATAGCCCATTAACAAACGCGTGTTTATATGTAAACACGTGATGACCACGTGTTTAGACAAACTCGTGTTATTGTAGCACGAGTTTAGGCAAACTCGTGTTACTGTAGCACGAGTTTGTACACACTTCCTTTGTCATCTTTTAAGTATACTTTAATTACTCAAAACGTGACAAGTTTATCACTTGTATCTGTATGTTATTTATAATCACATTCATACAAGTCGTAAACATTAAACATACCAAAACTCTGATCAATATGTAATCATTCACATTACTTAAGTCCAAATAACAAGTTAAAACATAACATAAGTCTATGATTACATATTACAAAACATGAACATATACTGATCAAATCGCTATTGCTGTTGTCAACAGAATCATGCACTTACAGTCTCCCCCTTGACATCAGCTACATGATTTCTTCAGTCTTGTAAAAACACTATCCATCAAATAACAATCTCCTGCTATTTGCATGAATATTAGCATGTAAACAAATACGCAAAATCTTCCTATATCTGCTTTCCTCAGTGGTCCATGAAGGTCTAAACAGATATTCAGTGTCATATAACCTTCTCTGATCATCTCTGGAAAGGTTCACAATCTGCATAGGATCAAATACACGTAACAAAATAACTTTCTTATCTCTATCTCCATACATCAATGCTTCACCAGTGTCCCTGTGAATCTCCCAGTGATCAAGTGTACTCAAAACATCTTGAGGCCATTTCTTGACTGGAACCTTCAGTACACGCTTAATTGATCTTTGAGTAAATTCTATCGTACCATCATCCTTTGTAACTTTCTTCAAGGATCTTGGCGTTATGTACACACTGGTTTTATCAAAATTATCATAGAACCTTTTCCTATAATCATCTTGCAGCTTTCTACTCCAGTAAGTTGCATAACCATTGCCACTCGGATTAACAAGCCTTTTCCTTCCTAAATCCATTAAATCGGATTCACCAAGGCTTGTAAAATATTTCTTCATAGGCTTTAAGTACTGACAACCATCATCTCTTTTAATAATAAACAATTTCAGCTCATCATCAAAAAACCAACTCAAAATAGTAGTAACATACTTATGAGCATCTCTATCACTAACAAAATCCCAAAAGATAGATGGTTTCATACTTTCTCTTTGCCGGTATTCTTCTATCAATTTGATGTAGATGATCTTCATCCCTACTTGGCACTAGATACTCTGTCACATCAAATTCCTTAGAATCTTCAATATTCCAGCTTAGAGTAATTCCATCTTCATCATCTCCAACTTTGGCAAAAACCGTAAAGTGTAGAGTTCTTGAACTTGGAATAAAAACTTGTTCAGCTTGAACCTCTTGTTGATCATCTGGAACTTGTTGATCTTGAGCTTGTACTTGTTGTTGCACAAAATCATCATCTTGAAAAACATTAGTCCAGTCCAAATCAGGAATCATTTCACCTTCTTCCAAACTTTCATCATCTTCAGAATCATCATATTGAACCTTAGATGTACCTGTACCTATCTTTTGAAGCTTATCTGAAATTTAAAAGTTCAAATATGCAAAGACAAACAACATCAAGACATAAAAGATAGCATAAATACAATAAACTATATCATAAATATAATGTAACAATTAAGTACACCAATATTTATCTTATAATTTTTATCTTATTTACATCTAAAGTACACAAATCATTAAGCTCTTAAGGTTCAAAATCCGAATCTGAATCCGAATCCGACTCTGACTCTGAGGGTGTAAGAGTTAACCCTAACTGCTCTTCATTTGATCCTTATATGATCCTGGATCATAATAATCATCAGGATCCATAAAATCTGCCATAGCTCTCAAATGAGCTTGTGGATCATATCCCAATCTCCTTTTTAGTCTATGCACTATTAATGGGTGCAAATCTGACTCTGAAGACTTATTGGTAGTAGGATCAGAATTGGAGTTACCTGAATTGGAATCACTATCATCATCATCAGTAAGAACTACATCTGGAGCAACCATCACAGCTTTTCCTGAATCTTTCTGAGTCCCAGACGTACTAGCACCAGCTGTACCAGCAATCTCTGACTCTCTCTGTCTTGGTGTCTCCCCCTGAGTCGTTGCTTCTGCTTGAGCTTCAGTTCTTGGCTCACCATCAGCATTTGCATCATCATCGTGATCTTCATCCTCTTTCCTCTTCAACTCTGTCTCCCTACAACCATCTCCCCCTTGAGCCAACAACTGCCTAAGCTGTTCTCTGAGTTCAGCACTTTGACGCTTTTCATCTGCTAAATCAGCAACTAACGTCCCTACTAACCCTTGCATTGCCTTCATTTGAGCTTCCAACGTCATAACTTTTGTCTCCAAACGATTAATCTTGAATTGAGGCAACATAATCTGCGCAGGTTCAGAAGTAGACGCAACTGTTGGTCTAAAGTGTGCAACTCCAGAAGGTCTGGTAGGAGGTCTTGGAGGAAATTGAGAACTGCAGATCAACGGCGATTGAAGTGGACGAAGAAGTGTCGTAAACGCAGTGCTTACAGGAACAACAGATCTAATCAAAGCACTTTGCGTATGTTGAGGAATTGACACTTGACTTGATTCAGCTAGAGTAACTGCAACTGAAGGTCGACGAAATTGTTTTCTTCTATAAAACAGAGTACCCTGTGTAGATGACGCAGACACAGTAGCAACAACAGGTACATCTGATTGTACAGGTTCATCAGCAACTAAACTTCCCGTCACCTCAGTTCTCTCAGACTCCTCTTGCTGTCTGTGTTTCTCAAACGCTTCAGCCAAATAAGCAGGTAAAACCTTTCCCGACCTAGGCGCTTTCTTACGTCTTTGCAAAGGAATCTCCTCTTCCTAAGGTTCATAAGTAGGATCACTCTCTGTAGCATCTGGGTCAACAGCCTTTCCCCTTGAACTTCCTGCAGCAGCACTACCAACATCAGCCCTAGCAGAGTTCAGAGGATCATCTACATCCTCCAATAATCTATCCAACTCTTGATCTCTTTCAGCATTTGATTCTACAAACAACTCTAAGTTATCCAACGCTCGAAAATTATCCACTTGTGCAATCACATCATTCGGATTTAACGCAGCATTCACAAAAGCTTCACCAATCTCAGGATTAGCACACACAGCCTGATCTAACAAATCTTCCATTGCTTCATTATCTGCCCGAACATCTTCAGCAGCAGCTTGTACTGGCTGAACTTCAGGTTGAACCTGCGGTTGGACACGAGGTCGAACTCGTCGTTGTCGTTGAACCTGAATTGGAACTTGAACTTGAGGTCCTGGTGGTGGTGGAGGTGGTGCATCATTATTTCCACCTCCTGCGACTTCATCTTCATCTTCCCATCCAACTGCTGGAGCTCTATAGTTTGGATTTATCAAGTGTCCAAACAGTGGCACAATCTGTGGATTTGGATAACTATCCTTAACTTTCAGCATCATCGACCAAATCCTATTTGGTGGAGAAACAATCTCATATACATCTTGCAAAACTGGCAAATTCTGTACAAAATGATGAATGATCGCCATTGTAATCCTTGGCAAAATCATAAACCTATGCGACCCAGTCTGAGTGATTTGGGTCTTCAAAATATCGAAGAAGTAGTTCGAGAATGAATATGGCCTATTCAAAGTCAAAGCCACCATCTGCGAACCGACTTGTTTATTTAGCTGATCAAACCCTGCATGACGATTACTAATCGCCACAATCAAAACATGAGCCAGAAACCTCCAATTGCCATAGAATCCTGCCTTAGCAATCGGCCACTTTGCATGTGGCATAGCATGTCCCATACGTCCAAAACAACCTCTAACCAACGGTTCATCAAGCTCTATCGGACCATTTTCTTCTTCGATGCTCCCTAAATGCAGTATTTCCCTTAAATCAGCAGCAGTAAATGAAAACGTGTGATCAGCAACAGTCGTCTGAAATCTAACATTTCGTGTCCATATCATTGTCGTCGTCATCCTCCTCAAGCGCTCCTTTCCCTAGTGCGCCATGTTCCGTGTATATTCGGCTCCCAATTTCAACCCTCCTCTCCTCGTTATCCATCGTCAATTAATGGTCCTATGAGTGGAGAGCTATCTTTCAGCTTTCTATCCCTCCTCTGCTTCACCCTCACAATCAGTGCCCATCGTCTTCTACGTTGTACCTCCTATCCTAAGTCCGCGCTGATCATGCTTACACAAGACCGTACACAGCGCCTCGTCCCTGTCCCATATTATTTCTCTCACAACACCCCATCCTGCCGTGCGTCCTTTGTTCTGTCCCTTCTAATCGCACTTTCGCGGCGTTTCTCCCCCTTGGCGCGCTCCCCCCTTTCTTGCTTCTCCCCTCCCTTCGTTGCCCACTCCGCACCTTATGCCTTTTCGTTCTCTCACCCCCCTCTCTGTTCCTTTCTTTCCCCCGCCTCCCCCCTAGCTCCTATCACTTGCCTGACAAATACCTCTCTCTCCATTAACAAAACTCCATTTACTTACAGCATGCGCCCTTACCTTCCCCCCCCCCTCATCTCTTCCATGCCCCACCGTCTTCTTGTACTTCCTTACGCCTCTCATTCCCCTCTCTTTACCTCCTCGTTTTTTACCTTGTTTTCATCGGCAGCTTCTCCCTCTCGCGCAGCCTAATCCTCCTCCTTTCATCTTTGTTACTATAATCCCCTCCCCTTTATTTCTTCTCTTGTAGCATACCTTCAACGCGCCCTGTTTGTTTTTGAATGTCAACCTTATTTCTTTCTTGTTTCTCCCAAGTACGCCCGCCTAATTTTTTTAGTATACCCCCACCCCCGTCGGTCTGTACAGGACCAGTTGGGCGACGAGATGAGAGTAGGGCGACTTTAACCTCTAGGGACGGCAGGTCTATCTGGTTTTGCAGGCTGTGCTTGAACCACAATTATCGATGCATTAGTCCAGAATTGATGTAAATAGCTTTTGAAAGAGTACTGGATTGTGAGTAAGAACAAAGTGAATACGAGACCGTTCCAGATAATCAAACAAAACATGAAAATCACTATTTCTTTCATTTCTCGTAAAATCGATCCACTGATTATGCGTCGAGAAAAAATCCTTGGATTGCCTGCCATTTCTGTAAAACAAAAAACAATGTAATAACAGAAATTTAGCAACAACAATTCTGCACAATAAAGCTTAGAAAATTTTGGAATCTGCTTGTAAACACGTGTAAAAGTCTCAAACGCGTGTAGTATGCCATAAAAACCTAAACACGTGTACCAATTCTTCAAACGCGTGTTACAATGGTAAACGCGTGTGATCAATGGTAAACGCGTGAAGAAGGGTAAACGCGTGGAACAAAACATCTGAAACCTAGGTTCCCGCCTTTGACCCATCTCCCTCTTATCCCCTCCCCTTCCCGTTTCGCTTCTCCCCCTCCTCTTACCTTTAGCTTTTGTCCCCGTCCTGCCCACCTCAACCCATTACCCCCTTGTTCCATGCGTTTTAAGCCCAATTCTTAAAAGCGTGTGATCAATGGTAAACGCGTGAAGAAGGGTAAACGCGTGGAACAAAACTTCTGAAACCTAGGTTCCAAACGCGTTAAGAGCAAACGCGTGGAACTAGGGTTTGTAAACACGTGATTGCCAAACGCGTGGAATACCAAAAGAGTTGTATTTTAATTTCAAAATTCCAAACGCGTGTGAAATCCAACGTAATGTCACTGTTCATCGACTTCTAAAACCAGAAAACTACTAACAAACAATGAAAATCAAGAGTTTTTCTAACAATGTACATGACTATCTAGTTATCGATATGACAATTTGCAAGAAATATCAATCAAACAATGATTAAAAAACCAACTAGGAAAAATTATAATGTATAACCATGGTTTTTCAATCAATTATATCTTTGAAAATCAAGCAAATTCAAGGAAAACATACCTGTAGTTAACACGAATATGATCGATGAAGAATAACAAATTACGATGAACAGTTACTAAGCACAAACAGTAACACTAAGCACGGTTTTGAGCTAAACGCGTGTTGAGGGGGTAAAAGTAGGGTAAAAGGTGAATTTGAAAAAAAAATTGAAAATGGTGAATAATGAACGAGTTTGATCATGGTATATATATACCCGTGACCCAAACGCGTGTAAAGTAAGTCAAACACGTGGTCCAAAGCCAAACGCGTGGTACAAATCCAAATGCGTGGTAAACGCGTGATAAAGCCAAACGCGTGGTATAAGGTCAAACACGTGGTAGTCACCCAAACACGTGAAGAAAACTCCAAACACGTGGTATAATCCAAACGCGTGAAATTTTAACCAGACACGTGGAGTAGGTTACCACATGCTTAAACGCGTGTTTCCTGTAGCATCAAACACATTTTCAAACTACACTTAGATAAATTTCATACACTTTATCTTCAAACCTGAATAACCAGCTAATACACAGGAAAGAGATAACCTGTATGAATCTCAATGATTTAACCCCTGAAAATCAAGTCATCATTAGCAGATAAAATTTTAACAATCAAACCTGATAATCGTGACTTTATTATATACCTGGATCAACTGAAAAACCGTTTCAGAAACTTTGGTAAACTTACACAACAAGTTAATGTGATGTATAAAACCATAAACTAACGGACATTTCAAACATAGATACCAGGTGAGATACTATTTAACAAATTTGGAAAAACACAAAATTCCAATATCGAAAGTCCTGCACACTTAAAAGAAACTCATCAATGCATCAATATCAACAGATAACATTATTTTAAGTGTGCAAAGAAGGTATCTAATTAAAGACCTATGGTCAGTCAATAATCATTGTCAAGCATATCTTTTCACCAAAAACAAATTGAAATCTCAAAAATATATCAAACAAATTCTGACTATATTTTGACTTTTCCAAAACAACAAAATTCAGAAAGATCATTTCCTTAAACTTAAACAAATTAATGTCCATATCAGAAAACAATCTTTTAACATAATACTTCAAGCAATAAAGACTCATATAATCCAGTTAAGGACCATATAGCTGAACAATAGAATCATTAGATGCTTATCAACTCTCTCGTGCAATTAGAACTAGTTTTGACACAACTACTTGACACATAAGATGGAAGTACAAAAATAAAAATTAAAAAAAAATAAAATAAAATAAAAACTTTAAATCTAAACCTCATTATTTATTTACAAGAAATTCTAAGTTTCTGCGGATTAGATCAGATTAGCAATTACATAAGCCTGCAAGTGAGAAATATTTCTCTTATTATTAGTTATGAACAGTGATCCAAAAACGATTACCAATATGTTTGTCCTCTTAAACACTCGGTACTTCCAGATTCCTTTGGTTTTGTGGCACTTTCGTATTACTTGAGCCAAGGACAGTCACCATGTAACCTAGTAAGTTACTCATGCCACAATTTTAGTTTGCGAACTTATGTGCCCCATTTTCAGATATACTCTCACAATTGACACAAGCACTAAGATTAAGACATTTGGTGAGTAAAGTGAGAAAGTCTTTAAGAATCAAGTCAGCGGTGACAGGTCGGTGATTCCTCACGCGCAAAGCGACTTAACTTGACTCACGTACGGAAATATACTCAACATTGCATAATGCCAAGTACTTGCATATTTGTGACATTTATTTTAAGCACTTATGAAAACCCGTGACTTTCGATGAGACCCGTGTAGCGAACTTTCTGACAACCTATCCCAAGTTGGAAGCTTTAGGTAGGCTAGGTATACAAAGACACCCCAAGGACTTACTTGTTCGAATCTCAAAGGCCACATTAGCTTCATACTTTCAACAGATTTATTTGATATTTGCATATCTTGTCACAAATATACATCCGAAAAAGCAATACATACACATATATGTACCCGAGACCTTCTATGTAAAGACCAAATATACCTAATTACAATGCAAGATCTTTCATAAGATTTAAAGGACTTGTCTATTTTAAGAACAAGTATTCTCAGCCATATATCTGAATACGTTTCCCATAAGAACATTGTATACATTTAAAGTTCAGATTATAAGGAAACCTTGGTACTTTGTGCCTATCGATACATCATATAATGGTATCACTGAACTGAGCATTTTTAAAGTACAATTAAGTAGGCTTAAAAGCTAAAGTATCGTCACGTCTAATCAGTCTGCAGTAACCTTAACTTATTTATTATTTCTTTTTCTTTTTTTTTTATTTTTTATTTTTTATTTTTTTTGATGACACTAATTATATACAAACTTAAACTAGACAATCTTTTTGTATTTTTATGACTCTAGTTATTTACAGAAATAAACTAGACACAAATAAAATAAAATAAAATATACAAGAAAAATAGTTCTTTGAGAGATCTAATATGAATCAGCATTCTTCATACCATTTAGAAGAATCAGCTTTTCAAAGCGAGTCTTATCAAATGCTTTAGTATACAAATCAGCTAGATTATCATCAGTTATAACTGACTTATTATCAATCTTAATAGGAGTATCAAGAAAATCCATACCGTAGTCTCGAAGTTGTTGCTGAATCCATAATACCTGGGAACAGCAGCTTCCAGCAGCCATGTACTCTGCCTCACAAGCAGACTGAGCTACCGATGTCTGCTTCTTACATTGCCACGATACAAGTCTCCCTCCTAAGAATTGACATCCTCCAGTTGTAGACTTCCTGTCATTGTTACAACCTCCAAAGTCTGAATCAGTAAGCAACAAACTCAAACGTTCCTCCCAACGGATACCATATACCAAGTCCTTGGTTTCCCTTTAAATATCTGAGGATCCGTTTTACAGCCGTTAAATGTGACTCTTTCGGATTAGCTTGAAATCTAGCACACAGACAAACAGCAAACATGATATCTGGACGCGAAGCAGTTAAATACATTAATGAACCGATGATCGCCCGATAATAAGTAGCATCCACAAGTGTATCTTTAGAATTAGGAACTCCTAAACCATGATTCAACTGAATAGGAGTACCATAAGTCTTGGATTCTAACATTTGAAACCTTTCCAAGATGTCATTGACATACTTAGTCTGGTGAATGAAAAAACCATCTTTTCGTTGATCAACTTGCAGTCCAAGGAAAAATTTTAATTCTCCCATAGCACTCATTTCAAATTCCTTCTTCATACTCAGTTCAAAATCCTTGCACATCTTAATGTCAGATGAACCAAAAATGATATCATCCACATAAACTTGCACAATTATATAATCTTGCTTCTGCAATTTGATAAACAACGTGCTGTCTATCGATCCTCTTGTAAATCCATTTGTCAACAAATGTGTTGACAACTTATCATACCACACTCTTGGTGCTTGATGTAATCCATAAAGAGCCTTATCCAGTCGATATGCCTTCTTGGATAATTTGGATCTTCAAACCCCGGTGGTTGACGAACGTACACTTCTTCCTTAACTTCTCCATACAAGAAGGCACTCTTCACATCCAACTGATACACCTTTATTCCTTTGAAACTAGCATAAGCTAAAAATAGCCTTATAGCTTCAATCCGAGCAACTGGTGCAAAAGTTTCATTGTAGTCATAACCTTCTCGCTGTGCAAAACCCTGAACAACTAGCCGTGCCTTATTTCTTGTAACAATCCCTTTGTCATCTCGTTTGCATTTAAATACCCAACGAGTTCCAATTGGTTCGATACCTTTAGGCACATCAACTAATTCCCATA
This sequence comes from Erigeron breviscapus, assembly GCA_034093135.1. Taxonomy (NCBI): domain Eukaryota; kingdom Viridiplantae; phylum Streptophyta; class Magnoliopsida; order Asterales; family Asteraceae; genus Erigeron; species Erigeron breviscapus. Next base: position 9,244,283 of record CM067172.1, on the reverse strand, counting down.
CTCCAAGTTTTTCAAATTGGGCCAATTCTTCTTGCATAGCCTCAACCCAAAAAGGATCTTGAAGTGCTATCTTAACATTCTTGGGTTCTTCTTGTGAAATAAAACATGAGTATAAACACTCAGTTATTAAACCTGTATCCTTCACTTCACAGAATAAACTAGTCATCTCCTTATTTAACTGATTTCTAGTTCGGACAGATGCTGAAGCTTCACCAAGAATATTTTCAACTGGATGATCTTTAGTTGCTCTATGTTGAGGAGTTTTGTGACATGGAAAATCATCACCCATATTCGGAACAATTTGGGTGGGAGACTCTCCATCAGGTTCAGAAGATGAAGAAGAAGATGAGTCAAGCGGGTCATCATCTGGTTGTGGAATATTAGTTGGATCTCTTGAACCACTGGATTGACCAACCTCAGTTGTAGGAACAACTCCGGTTTGTGGTACATCATCAGTAGGAGATGCAGCGGGAGCAACCTCAGAATCATAATTCAAGTGATCTCGAACAATAACAACATCTTCATCAATAGGAGTACCAGGAAATAGGAAAAGAAATTGGACCCTTAAGTGAAGTAAACACACTATCATAAGCAAAACTTGACTCAGAACCAGCATGAGCCGGTTTATAACTTACAATCACGACATTAGTACCAAGATCGACTCTACCTATCTGCGAATTGAAAACCCGACGAATGGGGGTTCCCGGTTTATATCCAAGAAAGAAACCTTCTTCAACTTTAGAATTAAACTTTGGTTGAGGAGAAGTTTTCAGAAAAGTACAAGGAACACCAAACGGTTCCAATCCAGACAAATCAGGTTTTCGTTTGTTGAGAAGTTTATAACAAGTCTTATTAAACCTTTTAACAGTTAGCACCCGATTTAACACATGACAAGCTGTGTTCACAGCTTCCGCCCAAAACTAGTTGGTAGCCCTGAATCAGCAAGCATAGTTCTGGCAGTCTCGATCAAGGTCCTATTCTTTCTCTCAGCAACTCCATTTTGCTGAGGTGCATACGGAGCACTAAATTGATGTTGAATTCCTTTAGACAAACAGAAAACATCCATCACCGAGTTTTTGAACTCCGTGCCATTGTCACTCCTGATTCGTTTGATCTTCGTGTTGTAGAGATTCCCAGCTTCAGTGAAAAAGTTAATCAGTATCTCCGTAGTCTCATCTTTGGTAGCTAAGAAGAAAACCCATGAAAACCTTGAATAATCATCAGTGACAACCAAGCAGTAGTACATTCCCCCTCTACTCCTAACATTTACTGGACCAAAGAGATCCATATGAAGTAACTCAAAAGGAGCGGCAATTGAATTTTGTGTCTTGGGCTTGTGAGGCTTTTTCTGTTGTTTGCCTTCAAGCATGGAACACATCTATCTTCCAATTCAAACTTCTTTTTAGGAACACCTTGAACCAGATCATTCTTCACAATGTAATTCATCTTTCGGAAATGTAGATGTCCCATTCTTCTATGCCATAAGAGAGAATCACTTTCGCTTGCCTTAGACAACAAACAGACTTCCTTCTGTACATTCTTGGTTCCTAACATTAAACCATAAATATCTCTTTTACGAGGAGCAGTCAACAATATCCAATCATCTGGAATAACAAAACCGGTTTCAAGACGAATGCAGCTTTGTCGTTGAAGAAAACTGAATTTCCTCGGTCACAAATTTGTGATACACTCATCAGATTATGAGTAAGTTCTTCCACGTAATTGACATTCTTTAAAGTAAGTTTTCCATCGACGACATCACCTTGTCTAGTGATTTGTCCGCCCTTGGAACCAGCAAAATTTACATGTGATCCTTTAATATTTACAAAATCAGACAGAAGTCTTCTGTCCCCTGTCATGTGCCTGGAGCAACCGCTATCAAGATACCAAATACTAATAGGAATTGGTGGTAGCCCCTGCACATGAAACAAAAAACGGATCAGTTATCAAGGACAACCCAAGCCTTTATAGACTTGGGTTTACCATTCTCGTCCTTAACAAGCATTTCAGTCCAATATCCATTGCTCCCAATAGGTGCCTTGGATGTTTGCTGAGCATGCTGTAAAGGTATATTCTCAACCCTTGATTGAGACCTTTTAGGGGAAAATGGTCTATTAAAGAATGGTCTATTCACATGTGGAACACAAGATGTGTTACGGTCATAGTAGTTCTGTCGATGATGCCCTGAATTTGCATTTTGTGATGACTGACCAGATCTATTTCTAGGGGAAACATATCTTGGTGAATCATTTCTTTTAGCCACAGGTGGAACAAATTTACCATAAGTTTGATTACCCATCCCATTAGAACTACTTGACACATTCTGTTGTTTACCATTCCCTCGCTCAAAAGACACATGAGAATTAGGGGATGATCCTCTACTTTGATTTGACTTAGCAGGAGAAACTGACTGTATAGAGGACTTCCTAACTCGGTTGGGACAACAACTATACACATGTCCCTTTTCAAAACAAGCAAAACAAGATCGTTGTGCTGACTTGCTAGAAGATTGTTGAGCTGATGGTTTAAATGGAGGGGTATTCAAGATATTCTTAATCTCCTGAGTCGCTATCTCTTCCACAGTAGGAGCCTTAGTCTCAGAAGTTGAGAATGATTTGGTAACACTAGGTTCAGGTTCAGTAACATACTTAACCTCAATTGAATTAGTCTGAATTCCTTTCTTGACAAACTTCTTACTTAGCTGTGGTATATCATGGTTTTGGTCCTCAGTTGTCTAGGAATGAATTTAAGTTGCTTAGGTTCAGTGGAGACGGATGACTTAGGATAGTCAGTAATCACTGGTTTAGCAGAATCAGACTCAGCCAAATCTGGATAAACAGGGTCTAAGTTGTTGTTAAAAGGAGGTCTTACATCAGCGTAATCAGCTCCTAGTCCTGTTTTATCCTTAGGATGTCTAGGTTTACCTAAAGAAGCTACCAGATTACTTCCTCTCCATTTAGCTAAAGTAGTCTCATGTTTAGTAATGGTAACCCTAGCATCAGCCAAATCCTTCTCTTTCTTACCGATTTCACTAGAAAGAAAAACTATCTTTCATTTGCTAGATTTTCTCTAAAAATTGATTCTTTCAGTTTGTCTTTTAAGGCAGCATTATCATTGTCAAGTGACTTAATCCTACTCTTAAATTGACGTCTTGATCAAGTAAAGCACTATTCTTAGAGAAAAATGAACTACGTTCCTTGCTGATAGTTCATAGCTAGCGGCTAACTCTAAAGTCTTGGATGAGGCAATACTATGTTGTTGCATCAAATCTGTAACAAACATGCAAATACGATGAACAGTCAAATAAGAAAAAGTTACCTGTTTCTCTCGATCATCGCAGTCAGCCATATATGCAACAAAGTCTGATATTGTCATACCTTCAGGAATATCAAAATCATCAGCTTCTGTAGAAATAGCCTTGTCCAATTTTGCACTTGAGCTCATCGATGATTATCACTCTGGCTGCTTGTCTTATCAGTAGATTCATCGATCTTCTTATCAGCCTTTTTAAGCCTCACTGCTTCATCTGCATCCTTTTCATCATCAGAAACTTTTAATGCAGCATCAGTAGCAGCAGCCTCTTCACTTGTATAGAGCATAATCAAACGCAGCACTTCCGTCATCAATCACATTAGCTACTTCATCATAAATCTCAGCTAGCAAAGCATTTTCAGGTTCATTCTCCTTTGTCCAAAGGTAAGTACCATCTTCCTGTCTTGCCACCATGGCATTTTCAGGATTTTGAACTTGATTTTCTGTAGGAAGTTCCTAAATGATCATTCCATCATGCTCTGTAGCTTTGGTTGATTTGATTTGATTTCCAGCTTGCACACCTCCCTGATTGTAATTCTGACGATTAGCTGTAGAATTATCAAAACGCTTTGGTCGTTGACATTCCTTAGCAAAATGACCAAAACCATCACAATTATAACACTTAACCTTCGACTTGTCAAATCCTCTATTCTTGTCAGATGCAAGATTTCTTCCAGTTCGTTGCATAAAACGACGAGCTTTTATAGTGAGCATAGCCATTTGCCACTTCAAGTCCATTTCCTCTAAATCATCAGGATCAACTTGTTCATAATCTTTATCAATCAAACTTGGATCTGAAATTTTGCCATTGATAAATGCCTCATGAGCAGAACACATTGCAGCATATACTTGCATACGTCCTTCAGCAGATTGCATACTCATTGGCATCGAGCGAACAGTTGTATTGCCACTGTTTCTTGATCCACTGCTATTCTTAGTTGTAGACGAATTGTCATAAACCATGTATCCAGCAATTCCATCAGGATCCATAACAGGATGAATGGTTTCAGTGGATAAAAGAGCAGTAGATCCACTTCCAGAAGTAGAGGAAGATGAAGACAATAGATTATCAGTATTAGCATGATAAAGACTCGGATTTTGTTGAAAAACAGAAAGCTCATCTTTTGCTTTACGCTTCATTTCCCTGTTCTTTACTTTTGAGACAATCTCTGCCAAGGTATAAGATTCATAATTTTTCTCTTCTTGAAGACTATGCACAAAATCATTCCATTTGTTCGGCAGAGAATCCAAAAATTTATCTACTAGTTTATTTTGTGTAAATGTAACTCCAAAATATCCCAGTTCAGTAATCAGATGATTAAAACGAGTTATTAAATCATCTAAACTTTCAGATTTCAAACCGTTAAAGACTTCATATTGTCTATTCAGCAGTTTAATTCTTCCCTTTTTCATCAACTCATCACCTTCACAGTATGCGTTTAAAGCATCCCACAAACCTTTAGAGGTCTTATGTTCTCCGAGAAGATGAATTGCATCCCGAGGTAAACACATTTCTAAGTTCGACAAGGCCTTTCCTTCAACGGCATATTCTTTCTTCAACACTTCAGTCATATCCCCAAGCCTGTATTGGACCTTATTTCCATTAACATCTTCATGAGTTGGCCACTCATATCCTTCAGTAATCATCACCCATTGGTTGAAATCAGTAAGGCGAATATAGGATTCAAAGCGTTTTTTCCAACTCCAGAAATTCTCAAGTTTTATCAATTTAGGGGGTGAATTGGTACGACCGACTTCATGATCGTGAAGAATTAATGCATTAATGTATTGGGCCTCTTTTGATGAAACTGTAGGTATTCCAGACATCATCGAAATACGACAAAATAAAAAAAATTAAAATAAATGAACAGGTGCACGTGTTTGAGATAAACACGTGTTTAGAACAAAAAAAGAACACCACGAGTTTGACACTGGAGCACGAGTTTAAAAGTCAAACACGTGTTAAGGTAGCAAACACGTGTTAAGGTAGGGCTAAACACGAGTTTAAAAACACACCACGACTTTAAATAGCAAACACGTGTTACACAGTCAAACACGTGAAGAATTAGGGCTAAGCACGAGTTTAATTAGACACGAGTTTATATGTCCCCTGCACAAAATTTTGCACGATTTTAGGCAAAATTAAGCCAAACAAAGCGATCTCGAACCTTCAGATTGAAAAATCTATTGTCTCTGATACCACTTGTAGGTCCTTGTGGACTGATCGTCAACGAGAACGCTTATAGTTATGACGAGAGTGCGGAATCCTCTCGTGATAACCTGTTTGCTTAATTATATTATCGTCTTTCGTTGTTAATACAACCTAAGACCTTAAACGCGCGCGGGTTTGCAATTTGACAGAGTTTAGACGTATTATCTTAATTAACTGTTAATCAATACGTATTATGTGTGTGTATTTATACTATACTGTTCATAAACGCGTGCTAATATGGACCGTATATCTTAAAGCCCATAGCCCATTAACAAACGCGTGTTTATATGTAAACACGTGATGACCACGTGTTTAGACAAACTCGTGTTACTGTAGCACGAGTTTAGGCAAACTCGTGTTACTGTAGCACGAGTTTGTACACACTTCCTTTTGTCATCTTTTAAGTATACTTTAATTACTCAAAACGTGACAAGTTTATCACTTGTATCTGTATGTTATTTATAATCACATTCATACAAGTCGTAAACATTAAACATACCAAAACTCTGATCAATATGTAATCATTCACATTACTTAAGTCCAAATAACAAGTTAAAACATAACATAAGTCTATGATTACATATTACAAAACATGAACATATACTGATCAAATCGCTGTTGCTGTTGTCAACAGAATCATGCACTTACAGCAAGCATCAAACAATAAACTTCATTGAATCTAGTGTATTGAACTCTATATTCAGTTCTTTCGACTGCTGTTGATTCAGCACCTGGTTCGGTTGGCCATTGCCTTTCAATGACATCCATGCGTTCTTCAACTCTTAGAACAATTCTCAGTTGACGATACCAGTCATTAAAATTTGATCCATTAAGCTTTTCTCTTTCAAACATTTGCCGAAAAGCATTGGTGTTTGTAGGAGGATTCATTGCCATCTACAAAACAGATTAAGTTCAAAAATCAGTATTTTCGATAATAAATCCTTAAGAAATCAATTACCCAATGTTTATAAAATAAACAATTAATTTCATTAAGGCTAGGATCCAATTGACATACACTCATTTCATCAGTTGATCTGCTAGAAATGATTGTACTCAAAAGGTAAGTGACGAGCAGTGATTGCATTACATGTGCAATTCCTAGTAAGAATGGGACCTACAAATTACATTTGATTCATCAAGTGATTTGTAGTCATGTTTTGTCCCATCTTTTGCCACGGGTTAAGGTCTCACCACTTAACTCGCTTTAAGTCGTCCAACCAAGAACGCGCAAAGTCCACCACTGTGTACCAGTGAGTGGGATTTGCCATGCAACTGCCATTTCACCACTGTGTACCAGTGAGTAAAACAACAGCCACAAGTGTCCTTTACAAGTTGGATGGCAATGACTTAAGTTTATTGGGTCAATCAATTTGATGTGTGATCAAAAGTTATGTTTGAAGATTCATGCATATCTTCTAAACATAATATGTTTATAAAACTCATTTTTATTGCCTTTAAATACAAAAGAGCTCGGTAGCTCCATTTGAACGCACAAAGAAGCGCAAGGGCAAAGGTTTGCGATGGACGCAATTAAAAACCCGCTCTTTTAGGAGGCTAACGCACTCCGACTTATACCTCTCTTAGAGTTTGTTTAAATGGGTGAGCCGGTGTATCTTTTGATTTTAGGGCACCAATTTTATAAACAAAATCATTATTTCAATGTAATTTAGTCAAGTTTAATTTTCGTAAAACAATTTTGCACACAATTTTCTTAAAGGGCAAAACTAAACATACTAAATATAAACACGTAACAATTAGGTATCCATCCTCGGTTAGGCCACTATGGTTTAAGATTGGCTCCCCTTTCTCAAGGAAAAGGACCACATACATCAAGTAAACTTGATTGCGTAAGCCAAAATTTAATAACAAATTTATCACATAAACACATAAGGTGTTGATTTGAAAAATCCAGCAGCTTCACGACCCATTTAGGCCTAGAGGATGGCCGAACTGGACTTAGCACAGAACTACAAAGTTGTAGCTCTATGAGTCAAGTATCTACTGTTCAAAGGACGACTTCTTACTCCTTACGGATTAAAAGATATGATCGTTTTAGTGGACTGGTGTCAAGCAGCAACATTAATATATAATTATCACATTGTCAAACAATTAATTATTTTAATTATCCACCTAAAAGACCTAGTGATCAAGTAATTTTATCATTATAACTAAGTAATAATCATGAATCAATTGCATGTAAAAACTCATGATTATTACTTCTTTTTAACAATTAAAATAGAGGTAATCCATAAACGCATGCAATTAACACATTAATCATGCAATAAATCAAAACTTGCAATTTGGGTTTCCTAAAATTTTTTTTTTTTTTATTTCCAGATTTTCGAATTGGGGTTTATCAAAAAAAAATTTTTTTTATTGTTTATTTCATTATTTTATTACAATTAAACCAATTAATTAATAAAATAATCAAAATAATTACATAAAAATTCGAAAAATATGAAACCTTAACCCCCCTTCAAGTTTTGATTTTTAGGTAATTAAAATCACATGGGTGGCTCGTGATACCACTGTTGGAATATATAACTAAATATCATTATTCACGAGTACGCAACGGAAGCAAATCAAACCATGTAATCAAATAATTAACCTTGAAATAGGATTAAGGAATACCTCTTAATGTAGATGATAAAGTAAAGAAACTTTAAAAGGATTTGAAGTAAATCCCTCTACGATTGCACACACGATCCACCGGTATAGGTGTGCTAGCACTTGATCACGAACCGAGCAACCTTTGGCTTGATCTCCTTCTTCAAAACCGAAAACCAAAAACCCAAAGGGTTTTCCCTTGGTTTGGCCGTCCAAAAGAATGAGAGGAGAGAAGGAGATGAAATATTTTAGGTGTTATAACTTTGTAGTTTTGTTGTAGAAAACCATAAGACTACCTTTAGTATTTATAGGTAGGATTAAACTTGGCCATCAAGTTTAGGGTTTCACTAGGAAACCTAGTAGGGAGGCCGGCCCCCTATATGCTTTTCTAGAACCTTCCCTAATCGTTTTAATTACAATTATCTCCTTACTTTAACGACCGTTAGCTAGTAACCGTTAAATATTAACGACCGTTCGTTAACTTATTCGTGATCCATATTAATTAATAAATCAATTAATATTAACTATATTTGAATCGAGATGTGTGACCCCGTAGGCTCAAATCATTTCCGGACATACGTTCATTTTACGTGATCACATACTAACACAAGCCACAAATACATGCACATCATAATCAACATATACTTGCATCACATTTCATTACATTGCATATCATTCCATAACATAGCTTTGCATTGCATATAAAGGGGAAATGCATTTCAGGTCTCATAAGTCAAATACATATCCCATATAACCTCCTATACAACCCGAATACCCTTTTGTTGAATCCCTCAGCGTGTCAAAGTAGTGTATCTTACCTCGAAGTAGCACACAATAAAGGATAGCTAAGTTACCGAACAAAGCAACAACTCTTGTCTACCTATGATTAGTAAACGACCATTAATAGACTAGTCATTTATACCATAAGCTGGAATTACACATCTAAGGACACACTCTAAGTTTCAGGAGTAAGCTATGTGTCAAAACGAGGTTACGGTTCAAAACTATAACATTTGCTGAAAACAGGTGAGTTGCGCCGCAACATAGAGTTGCGCCGCTGCTCAAGCAGTTCGTTGCGCCGCAATGAAGGTAGTTGCGCCGCAACTTAACCTTCTGTAAATTCGTTGCGCCGCAACGCCTATCGAATCTGCACTTACAAAATCGATTATGCCTTCAATTCGAACCCAACCCTCTCCAGGTCGAAAACTCAGTTTCAAAACATCAAAATCCTTCATATTAAGGCCTTAACAAAGCATTTCAACCTTTAGGAAAATCATACATGCCTTATTTCATCAAAACCATCACCAATTACACATTAATTGATTCCCTAATGCCCAATTATAATTCCTAATGACTCTTATAATCAAAAGGATCAGAAATCAATAAAATTATACCTTCTATACCTGCAACTCACAATGGGAACGAGAAAGGCTAGATTAAACACTTCCGAAACGCACTTTTGATAGCCTTTTTGCTCAAGAATTGATTAGGGATAAAATGGGGTGGTTAGGGCTTGAGAGGAAGTTAATAAATCTGCTAATGACACTCAAATGACTCCTCAAGTGACCCTAAACCCGTTTTTGAGTTTCACCATATGTAAAATTTGGTCCCTAGGCTTCCATATAGCTCATTACTAGTCAAAAACTCCTCTAAGGACCATATACTACCTAAATACTTCGTTAATCACTCCTATTAGGCATATAATTACTTCATAAACATATTTTCATATCATGCATTAAGACTTTCAAGTCTCACATATATAACACATAAACCACATAAAAGCATTAAATCTAGCAATAGACTTAACAGATACATAATATTGACGTAACGACTTTAGTCAAACGTTAATAAAAGTTTGGGATGTTACAGTACTAATATAAGTTAACATGATAAGATAGATCTGTATATGTTTCATCAATATGACAATATATCTATTTCTGGTTTTGTTCCATAATTAGGCATCTTTATCCGTAAATCCCTAAACTTAAATTATTTATAAAAAAAAAAGAGTGGCCTTACTGATGGTAGGATATACTAACTTTTAAGGGTTGTTTGGGTAATAGGTTTTAAAATTGAGAAATGACAAAGGGTTTCATTAACTTTGTTTGATTGGTGTGTATTAAACGAAAAGTTGGACCTCATACACATAGAATTCCAAACCCATGGATGGGGATGGCCCGATGGGTTTTATTTTCATTCTCATAATTCTATATTTCTATGTATATTCCTTCTCTTCTTTACTCATATTCTCCCTCTCCAGTTTTAAAGACAAACATAAAAGACTAAAATATCTTTGACTTAATGCACTAAAAATACCTTTAACGAAATAATTTACAAATTATAACTCCTAAAATAATACATTATCATTTTACAATAATTACCCTTTTCATCCAAAACCTACACTACTTGCCGCCGCCGCCATCGCCGCCGCCAATCGTCGTCGTCGCTACCGCTAGTCGTTGTTGCAATGCGTTGACGATAACGGAGACTACAGTGTGGTGGTGCCGGCAACTGGTGATGGTGATGGTGATGGTGGTCGGTGGTTTAGATGGTGATGCGGTGGTCGGTTGCCGCTGTCGTTGTTGCAATGCGTTGACGATAACGGAGACTACAGTGTGGTGGTGCCGGCAACTGGTGATGGTGATGGTGATGGTGGTCGGTGGTTTAGATAATTGATGTAAAAACAATTGATCTAAAAGTGGTAGTGAAGATAATTTAAAATATAAGAGACTGGTTGTATAAATTAGGGTTGAATAATCATTTCGGATTTAATTTTTGCCAAAAAGGAAGATTCATTAAAATTACTTTAATCGATTAAATTTTACTAACTAGTTCCAAAAGTAGGTTGAGGGGTGTAGGGTGGGGGAAATAGAATTTTTATATAAGTAATATAGATATGGCTATAAGAGGGATATTTTTACAAATTACTAGCAGATTATCCGCACAATATAACGTGATAATGGTGGCGGCGACTAGATATATATATGAGAGGTGAGTGGCGACTAGTATTGATAAGTATTTTTAGGGGATGTGGTTATTATAGGTATTTTAGGTGATATTAGAAAAAAAAATATTTTAGAGATTAATACACTTCATAGTTAAGAACTTAATAATTAAGTCAAATTTCATGTTTCTTTTTTGACTTAATAAACAAAAATAACCGTCAGTTACATATCTTTTACTTAATACATACATACATTACTTATACATTCAGTCACTTAATACATTCAGTACTTAATTACTAAAAAAGGAAACGGGTAGATGATGTAATATGTAAGAGGGATATTTTGAACATTTAAAATATTAATTTTAAGATATATCTAAGATAAAGAAAAACACCAAAAATGTTGAATAATGTAAACATTGAAAAGTCTAAAATACCTATTAATAAATACATTCATTTTTAAATTTTTGTCTTAATCGATGTGATTGATGAGTAGTTAATGATCGAAAGGTTGTTTGTAGGAAAGTTGAAAATATTATTATGTGTGAAAAGGTTTCAATTACAAAGACAAAATATTAGAAATACAAATTACATATCAGCTTTTTTTTCTTTAGCGGTAACTTTGGGCTCAATGGCATGTCTGAAACCCATATTAGGTGAACCCGTGTTTCGATTTCTGAAGAATTTTGCTCATATCGGTATTTAAACTCAAGATCTTTCAATCTTAAATTCCATCATATATTAATCCATCTATTGATGATTGGTACATATCATTCTATTAATAGGGATGACAATGGTAATCCGATCCAATGAACATCCACCCGATCCGATCCATCATTGGTGGATATGGATGACGTTAAGTGGATGAATATTGGATGTGGAGCGGATATGGATGTTTAATGGAGTGGATATGGATGAAAGTTTGTCATCCATGGATGTCATCCATTAACCCGAAATTAATTAAATTTGTTATTATTATTTATATTATTACATATATAAATGCACATGTGTTTAACATATTTTACATTTTCGTTAAATTTATATATGACTTGTAACTTTTGAGATGGTGTGTTCCTAAAATCTGCAACTAGTAGTAAGTATTCAATATTTTAGACTTTTGGATTGCAAAAAGTGCGGAAAACATTATGTCTTTTGGTTGTATAAGCTAGAAAACTAGTGATTTTTGATTGTATAATATAGGGAAAAACCATGATTTGTGATTTTTCAAAAGTTGGAACAACATATTTATTGATAACAATCATGTTTACTGCATATGTCACGTTGTTTTTTTTGTTGCGAAAATAATTTAAGGACATCCGATGGATATCCATTTATCCATCTCATCCATTGGATATGGATATGGATGGATGAAAACTTTTTAAATGAATATGGATGATAGAAAAATAAATGGATATGAATATGACGACATCCAATCCATATCCGATCCATTCTTATCCCTATCTATTAACCTATCAAAAGTTTGCACCAAACACTTTCTAATTCTAACATGTTGTAACATTTACTAACCTACTGTGTTATGTTGTTTTTTAGAAGGGTGCGTATATTAATTTCATTTGACTTTTTAGTAATGTGATTGGAAGTGTAAAAGGGTCAAATAGTAAGTTACGTAAAATACGGCCTATTGTACTTCTCCACCTACTAAATCCTTATCCTCCGTACATCTCTTTCTCCATTTCTTTTTCATTTTCTACAACACAAAAGTCAATCATTTCTCTTTCAATATTTTTATTACAACAATTTCTCCATTTCCCTTTCATTTTTCTCCTTCAATTCAAACCCATACAATCAAACACATCAAGCCAAAATTTAAATGTGCACGGAATTTGTTGCACTATATATATACACACACATATATAAACATATATGTAATGTAATGTTATTATTTCAATATATCATCAATATATATGTTATATTTGGGATAAGATAATACTAAAAAAAAGACAATGATGAATGGTGGGCAAATGATGATGATGAAAGTTGATTCTACAAAATCAAGAAGAAATCATTTTGGAAACCACCATATAAGGCCTAATTCATCATCACCACCTTCTTCTTCTTCCCCTTCTTCTCCACCATCTCTAATGTCTCAAAAAACACAAGAAATGCAAGAAGTTATGGATTTAAGTGCCTTGTCTTTAGACACCCTTCCAATATCTTCTAATTTTAATCTAGCCATCGTTCATGTATTGGATATCTCAAACAACAATCTTGAGGTATTATGCTTTCTACAATTTTCGGTCTTAATTATAACGTTTTTGGGCGTATGGATTAACTTATTTTATGGGTTGTAAATTTTTTGAAAAGCTAATAGACTTTTTTTTTGCTTATAGATTGATCAACTTTAGCATGTTGTTTATTTTAATCATATATAAGTTCTTGTTAATAAATTCGTAAAAAGCTTAAAAAATATGAGCTTATTGACATTATGAAAAATTCAATAAGCCAATAAACCAGAAAATATTAACTTAATATACAAAACCCCATATACATGCATATCTTGAAATATCATTTATAGGTTTGTGTAAATTATATATCTACAGGTGATACCAGAGTCATTAGCCGCGAGACTCCTGAATTTGGTGGTGTTGGATGCACATTCGAATCAACTAAAATCGTTACCAAATTCGATAGGATGTTTGTCAAAGCTTAAGACTCTCAATGTCTCCGGAAATCATCTTGAATCCTTCCCCAAGACCATTGAAAATTGCAGGTTTTTATTATTTCTTAATTTAACTTCATTGTTTAACATGGTATTAAAACTAATTTGTTGTTAATGTTTTATTTTAATTTTGACAGAGGTTTTAAAACTTAGTTATATACACAACCTCTTCTCTTTATTACTTATTTGCTTTTGCATGATGAGAAATTTTTTAACCATAAATAGATTTAAATTAACTGCTAGCTAGTAAATTCCATAACCATGAATTTATATTTTTTTTGCATGAACTTTATAGTAAACTTCTTACTAATATTAACAATTAATTTCCGTACTTGGTTTATCTTTTATTAACCCAAGTCAACTTTTCTGAAGTAAAATACTAATCACCAATTAGCTTAAGAATTTTAAAAGAGGCCTCTAGCTACTGATCTAGATTATATATGTTTTTATTATATATGGGTATGGGTATGTATATAGTATATGCATAATAACCAAATATATAAATTGTATGTTGAATCAACATATTAATTTACAAATATTTGATTAAAATTTGCACAAAACTTCTCTTCGTCTTATAAATTACTAGAATACCATAAATTATCAAGCGGAAAAGAAGGTGGTAATTAAGCTTTAGAAATGTTAATAGAAAAAATAATTAATGGATTTGACCAAATTTAGGTGTTTAAACATGTATCTTCAAACTATTGTTTTGTCCACTTATAGATATATCTTGTCTTATTTTCAAATAAATAAAATATTAACTAGCTATTTTGACTAGTGAAAACAATATGACATCCTTATCACTTCTCTTTTCCAATTATTAATTAATAGTTATTGTTTATTATAACGATATCACAAGATTTGACTTTCATGTAGAGGTTGTTACATTTTATATTTTTAAAATAGTGATACGATCTTATTTTACATTACATGTTAACTAACAATAACCAAAGAAAGTAAAATATTCAACTTGATGACATAAGATATTTAATGTTCATATAAACCTATGCATAATTTTAATACTTACATTCCCCATATTTAATGTGTGCATAAATATTTTTTCAAAACCTTCAAAATAACCTTTTAATTCGTAAATTTGTAAATGAATTTGTTCATGTTTCTGTTTACATGTGAACTGTTCACATGAAGCAGAAACGTGAACAAATTCATTTACAAATTAAAAGGTTATTTGAAGGTTTTGAAAAAATATTTTCTTCTGCAAATTACATTTTTAAACGTTTCACATGTGAATAAACTTTAAAAACATATGATCCAGCACATAATTTAAAAGTTCTTATAGTTTTTGAAAAAAAAAATTTCTCAAAATAAAAAAGTATATATATATATATATATATATACACACTCAATTCAATATTTGGTGCAAGTATTTTTTTAATTTAATCTTAAGGTTAATATAATTAATATTTTTCTTGTAAAATATACAGAGCACTTGAAGAACTAAATGCAAATTTCAACCAGCTAACTACACTACCAGAAACCATCGGATTTGAGCTAGTCAACCTCAAAAAACTTTCAGTCAACTCCAACAAACTCATCTTCCTTCCATCATCAACCGGTCACCTCACAAATCTTCGTCACCTCGACGTCCGTCTCAACCGTCTTCGTTCTCTCCCAGACGACCTCGAAAACCTCATCAATCTCGAGATTTTCAACATAAGCCAAAACTTTCAGTTTCTTGAAACACTTCCATACTCAATTGGCTTACTCATTTCCCTTGTGGAATTAGACATAAGTTACAACAAAATTACCAAATTGCCCGACTCGATGGGGTGCTTAAAAAGGCTAAAGAAACTAAGTGTTGAAGGAAATCCTTTGGTTTGTCCACCACCTGAGGTAGTCGAGAAAGGCGTGCAATCGGTTAAGGAATATTTAAGTGAGAAAATGAATGGAGGGCATAAAAATTCGCCTAAAAAACAGTCGTGGATCGGGAAGTTGAAGAAATACGGGACGTTTAATTACGGGGTTAGAATGAGTACTAGTACACCCGAAAGAGAGGGGTACTTGATGTCGAATTATAGGACGATTGATGGACTTGCTTCTCCTAGGTATATGGGCATGTTTTCGCCTCGTCGGCTTTTCTCATCACCAAAGAAGCAGCATTTTACTAGATGAAAATATATAGCGTGTGGTGGTTTTGTAAAATAAGTGATCAAAAAGATTTTGTTTAATTGTTAGAGACTTAATTAGGGTGTCACCGGACTATATTTGTGCATGTACTACATGCATATATGTTATGGCATATGGGGTGTATTTTGTTTTTCTAGCTAGTTTTTTTTTTTGGAAAAATGTGATGATATGTAAAATATATACATATATAAATTTTGATCTCATGATTTGGTATAGGTTTATCAAAATGTTTATGAATTGAATAAAGGATACTCTGTATGATTTATGCATGTTATATATTTATATATGTGTATATAAAATAAATGAAAAAGTGATGAGTATTAGGTTGTTACTCATCTAATTTGAGTGAAAAACTCATGATGGTTTTCACTATGTAACAGTTTCATATTCATTTCTTCATAAAATAAATTATACTTTAAGATATATTCAGCTTCTATAAAATGTGGAGTTGATCGATTATTTAAATGGGCTATACTAATTTTATATATCTATATCTATACTATATTATTAAAAAAATATATTTTTTATTTGAAAATGTTGAAACTTGTGTAATATTTACCATAGCACTTAAAATGTTTTTATTTACACTACTCACTTAACATTAATAATTAATTTACATTATCAATCATTTATCTTTCAAAATATCTACATTAACCCTTTACATCAATTACTTTTACATCAATAACTTACAACACTCGGCACCGCCTCCGCCACTAACAATCGCCCTCACCACCACACCGTCGCCGACGACTACCGTCGCATTGCGCGGATACCGTTCTAGTATACAAATATATATATAATCTAATTAATTACTCCATTGGTATATCGATCCATATTAAATTACAGTTACTAACATCATTTTTAAGCATTTATTTTTAAGTTGAGCATTTTTAACTGTTTATTCACGTCACTTCACATTCATAAGCTTACTTTATTAAAACATTTTTTTACATAAAAGCTCTTGGTTACAAGACCCATCGAGTTTTGATATAATCAGTTTCTATTAATATTGTATATATAGTTGTCTTTTTATTTATTTATTTTTTTTATCATCAAGCCATTATTGTTTGATACGACCACAAAAAATTCAAAAACTTCCATTTTGAAGGCAGAAGCATAAATGCATAATGTAGTTAATTTGTTGTACATGACAAAATCGGAAGGTGGTTGGGTTAAGTAGCGGATAAATTGAAACAAGTGATTTTTTTAGAGCATTCAAGTTTTTTGTCTTTTTGAAAGGCAGCAACGGATAAATAGCTAACACCCCTCACGCAGATGCGCCCACGCCGGTTCGATTCCTGGCAATGCCCTAAAGGATTTGCTCCTCATGTGTTAGATGAATATAACATTGTTAAGGCCCACTCATCATATTTGCATGTGACAGAATTCGAAATTGAGACCCAGAAGCATTCAAGTTTTTACATAACAAACCTTTCACTGTCTTTTGAACTCCATTTTCATTTATATATATTAGTTTGGCAGTAACTAATACATTATTTTAGATAAAAATGATTTGGTTACAAACACACTTGAAATCGTTTCATTGGTTTTTTTTTAACATGCGTGAGAGATTTACTTTGAACCAATTTCACGTGGGTTATCTTTGTTACTCATATTAATTAATTAACTATGCATGGTTTGAAAAACATCGACTTACGTATTTACTTTGACTTCTTAATCAACTTATACATAAATTTGAATTGAAATAGAGGCTAATGAGAAACACAAATTATTTTCTATATATTCACATAATCAAAAAGTTGGTTAAAAAAACAATAAATATATAAGTTATTGCATCATTGAGAACGTAAGCAACTCAAACACCTGTTATTTTTGAGAAGTAAAAAAACTTTTAAGACTCTAAATCTAAGTGTTAAGCATCTTAAACTTTCAGCTATTCAGTATAAAGTTAAATTTGTATTGACCGATTAAAATCAAACGATACAAAGAACCTTGCAGAAACTTAGGTTAATTTCTTTGGATAGAGATCCTTTAAAGTTATAAATAACTTTATACTAGTAGGTAAAGTTAAAATGATCTTGACCACTAGATTAAAATCCAGGAATAAAATTTAAAGATTATTTTTAAATTCTAACTTTACCAATAAAGTCACTTTCAACTTTAACGAATCTCAATTATTTTCTTTGTAAAACATATAATATTATTTATTATCTATCAATATAATTAAAAGAATACTTATTTTTGCACTTGGACAGTTGCACGGTTCACAAAACTCTCTCTTTAACATGCAAGTTTTTTTAGAAAAAAAAGTTTGTAATATTCATCCATTACACCTCATTATTATTTTAACTAACACACACAACTTGAACTAAGTATTTAAGTATTTAAATACTTAAATTAATTTATGGAAACATGATTAAAATAAAAAAAACTTCGATAGAATAGGTTCCAAAAAAAAAGAGGTGTACGTTCACTTTCAGATATAGCTAATGTATTCAAAAATCATCAAAATGAATAAATAAAACAATAAAGTAGGAAAGTGTATAAATTATAAGGGAAATCTTGAAAGCATCGATGCAATTCACCTGTGAACCACGATATCCCCAAGACTTATGCAAACAAAGCCAAAGATATTTACCTAGTAAAGTTCAAACCTAAAAACATCGTCCAAACGTAAAAACATCGTGAAGACCTCCGACTATCAGACCACATTAGTGGTAGTTGGGTATGCTATTTACTTTGTTTAAGTACCATATATCCATCATATACTAAGCTATATTGTTACAAAAGAAAAAAGGATCATACTATAAATCAAATGATTGTAATCTAATCATCGACAACTTTATTATAAACAAAATTCTTAATTCAAATATAACTTTGTCCCTGTAAAAGAATGATTATAGAAAGAAGCATATATTGTGCTTAACACAAATCACAAGCTACTCTTGGTCCTCTCTTTCACCATGGTTTGAACGAATAGCTCGCCTGCCCTATATGAGGATCGGACCAAAGGTCCACTTGCTACATAACGAAACCCAATGGACTCCCCATACTCTTTCCAAAAGGCAAACTTCTCAGGTGTAACATATTCTTTTACAGTAAGGTGCAGTGGTGTTGGCTGCACATATACAATTTCAATATTTAATATTGATCAACAATCTTTTGCACTTCAGCAATTAAAAGATTTAAGATTAAATTAGAAAAAAAACTCACCTGTAAATACTGTCCTAGAGTCAGAATGTCCACATCAATGGCACGTAGATCTGCCATGGCTTCCTTTAGTTCATCATCAGATTCTCCAAGTCCCAACATTATCGAAGTTTTCGTAATCATTCCTTCCTTACTAACTTTAGCATGTTTCAGGACCGATAAACTCTGTTCATATCTACACAAACCGAAATTTGACTTATATTAACCATAATCTACAGGAATAACATATATAAAGGCTACCCCATTAATATCACCCTAATTTAAAGACAACACCATGGGCAGTTGGGCACCCCATTATTAGAACAACATTTACATTTTTTGTCTAAACTAATTTCTGCCAGACACTTGCTGGATAATTAAAATGCCCTCAAAAGTTAAAAAAAGCATAAACACCCTTAATGACGTGTCACCATGTTATAGTGTGAGAAAATGTTTGTGATTTGTTCATAGAGAAATTGGGACACTTGTGTCATTTAACGATTGTCTGACTAGTCTTTGAACGGAAATGTTATTTGGCCTGAGTACACATTATCATTTAACAACCGTCCAAACTACCATTTATCATTGATGTTGCACACCAAGAAATTTATTTACTTACCCAGCTCGTGGATCTCTGACGATTCGTTGTAGTCGTTTAACTGTTTCAATATTGTGTGCAAAAACATCTAATCCTGAGTTTGCCAACATTGATACAGCTTCTAAATCACCCCGAAAATCAGAAGTCAAGCATTCCACCATTATCTCAGGCTTGCTTTTCTGCCAAAACATGATCAAAATTTTTGATATGTTTACATACTCTAAATGAATAGCAGAAACCAGGACAATTTAATAATATATATGTACCTTCATTGCTTTGACAGTTTCAGTAAAATGACCACTCCCACCATCTGGTAAATCATCCCGGTCCACACTCGTTAAAACAATGTAATCTACACTGCAAGTATAAGAGCAAAAATTTTTTTGTTCTATAAAAAAAATTACAGCTAAGATCACCTACGTGTACTTGGCAGATGATATACCTATGTGTACATGGCAGATGATATAAACAACCATAATATATATTTTAACAAAGAATAAAAACGTCAAGATGGATTAAACAGTTGTTAGGAGTTACCCCCAACTAACGATGGCTTCAGCAGTGTTTTGTGGTTCCATAGGATCTGGTGGTGCAGGGTTTTTACTAGTTTTGACAGCACAAAATCGGCATCCTCTGGTGCAAGTATCACCAAGAAGCATGATGGTAGCAGTTGCAATGCCGTCTCGACCTCCATTCCAACACTACAATAAACGTACAAAATTAGTTGAAATTGAAAAGAATGGCAAACTTAAAAGTACTTAACCATTTTATAAAACTCAAACTGACACATGTTTTTAAATGAAGACAAATGTCGCAAATCACAATTACCAATAAAAACACAAATAGGAAGCCTTGTTCCACAAAAACATATGAATGAATTAGAAATA
>CM067172.1:9146245-9218745 GCA_034093135.1 Erigeron breviscapus | reverse complement strand
ATCGATGGATAAGAGTCCTAATCTTAACAATTATTAAATAATTTTGAAATCAAATAACTATTTAAATTATTAATGTGGGTGCCGAATTTATTGGAGATTTGTTTTGGAAGTTACGGTTCTTTTTTTAATTTATAATTCCATGTTTACCCTTTTATATTTTATAATTATTTATTTATTATTTTAAATGCATATTATTTACTAGCCATTGATTAATCTCATCTAATGGTTTAAAATAGTTCTCGCAGTTCTCGACAAATATTTAGTTCTCGTAATAACCTAACTCTATATATGTATATGTATTGGCACTAAACTTTATCGCATCTCATAACATTGTATGTCATAGGGGTAGCATTTTAGGCTTCCATATGCATCTACATAGCCCATATCACCTCCCGTATAATCCCGATTACCCATAAGCAAAACAAGATACCATTTGGGGAAGTTATTATATGAAAACTATGTTTTGTTGAACCCTCAGCGTGACAAAGTTGTGTATCTTACCTCGTAGAAGCGCAAACAAACGATAACAAAAGTTACCATGCAAAGCAAGTATTCCCGACTACCTATAATGAATATAGGATCAATTAACGAGCATAAACGAGGCTAAACCGGCCTACAGTCTATATATGTGTCGAATAACAGTCTTTGTTGACTACTTCCATCTATTCGTAGACTACTAGTCTATTTTTGACTACTTTTATTCTTTATAGACTACCTTACTCACTTGTAGACTACCTGACTCACTTGTAGACTACCTGACTCACTTGTAGACTACTTTCTTTTTGTAGACTACTTTCATATTCTGTAGACTACTTTCAGTTTCGTAGACTACTTTTGGCATACAAGACGACCAAATGAGAGAAAACTCAGTTCTTAACAAATGTAGGGACTCAAAGAACTTTTCAAAAATGTAAGATTCATCTCCTAACTCATTATTATAAAGAAGATACAATTTTTTCAATATGACTGAATTTTCAGACCTTATAAACTCTTTGTTTTACAAAAGATCTCGACCATCAAACATCCATGGAAATTAACCATGACACCTACAGTTCATATACACCCAAAATATGATTCAATTGACACTATGAAATCATATATTGATTCATGGATTCATTAAACACATTTTACAATTGATTTGACACCCAATTTGACCTAAATCGACTCACAAACATAATCAAATCCAAACCGAAACCCTTTGATCAGAAATGATTGACATAATAAGATCAAAAGAATGTTAAATCAGAAGGGAAACATCATATATACCTGTAGATAACGAAGGGAACACAATGTATGAACCAAATCTCACTCAAAACACCAAAAGAATGGATGAATCGGACAAGAATTGCTCAAGAAACCAAAGGGGCGGCTAGGGTTTGAATAAGAAGGAGAAGAAACTGATTTGTGATGGTAATTAGGGTCTAATTAACCCCTAATCCCGTTTTTAAGTTTCACCCTATGTCAAAATTAGTCTCTAGACTTCCTTATGGCTCATATTAGGCTAAAACCGCCTATTAGGAATACTTACAACACATTAAGCACATCTTAAGCATCTTAAACACATTAACATATACATCATTAAGACATTAAAGCCTCACACATATAACACATTAAACATACATAGTCATCAAATCTCTTAGAGACTTAACGGACACGAAGTGTTGACTTAACGACTCAAGTCAACCGTTAATTAAAAGTTGGGATGTTACAATATGGCTTCATATTTGGAACTTGAAACTTCTTTGGGATGTCCACATTAGCGATCCTGTCGCCATATCTATTGATAAGATATGATGCTGGATTGACTTCTTGGATTGGACGCTAGAAATCATATCTTTAAGCCTCTTGAATTCCCTTGCAATATACTCGTTCGACCCTTGAGCCTGCGATGGGTAGTAAAACCAAACGAGCCATTAAAATTATTAGAATTATGAAAACCTGCACCCATGGGCGCGGATGCTCCAACAGCATGAGTATTTTATGGGATATTGCTCCCAAAATTCGAAGTTGCAGTTGGGAATGGAGTGCTAGATGGCGCAGATCCAGGGGCTACAGATGGTCCTGGAGTCAAAAACAAATTCCTTGGAGTGAATGATGGTCCATTCTTCGAAATTTTGGACTCCAAGATCTTAAATTGAGCCTGATTAAATTCCTGATTTGTTTTAATCGTATCGTTAATATTCTGCAAAATAGTAAATAGGTCAGGAATATCGTCAGAATTAATATTTTGAGCAGCATCTCTGGATCCAATGTTAAATGGGTCTGGATAGCCTTCAGAATTATAAAAGCTTGATCGTCCTGCTTGTCCAGATCCAGTGTTCAATTGAGACAAATTTCCCGCAGGAACGTCTCCAGCAGCATTGAGGTCAGTGCTTTGATCAGCAAGTCCCTTGTCTCTGTTTTGATTCGAGGTTCGAAATTGTTCTTGTTTATTCGATACGAATTATTTCCTGCAGAATGACCCATCATAGAAGAAGAAACAGCAGGAGTAGTTTGTGAGGAGTTAGTTGGTTGAGTCGACATTTTCGGAATTAATTTCGGAAAATTGGTTTTCTTTGATAAAAATTGAAAATTTTTAATCGATTGAAAGCACCTTTTGCCTCACGGTGGGTGCCAAATTGTTTTGGTCAAAAATTACCCAAGATAATTAACTTTGAAGACTTAGATCAATTATGTAACCAAACTTTCGTTCGTGAGGTTAAGGGCTTGTAAAATATGTTGAGTTTCAAAGATGCGTATTAAAGAAAATGTTTGCTTAAAAAGATGTCGACTAAACAAGGGATTAAAGGACGAATATTAATGTAATCGTCAATAAAAGACTAATATGTATCGAAATAATATAAAGAACAATAAATAATGCTAATAATAGTAAAGATCTAGTAATTAACAAGATAAAAGTAAAGATAAGGGAACAAGAACACCGAGATTTGTTATCGAGGAAAAGCCTTTAATCCTTTAAGGATTGCCAACATAAAAACCCAAGGAGGAAGCAATCGTCCCTGTCTTTGTTCTTATTAATTATTGTTAAAGTGATTACAATGGTTGAATTCGGATGATCGATGTTGCTAAGTGTGAGAATAGAGATGAGAGTAAAGAGCAGTGTGTGAAAATACAAGTGTTCAGTGTAAGTCCCAACTCAAGATATGGTACTAACTGAAGACACCTTTATGTCGATGGTGAGATACTTTGCAATACACACACTGTATCTGGACGTGACCAGTTGCAGTGTGTAGTATACCAGGTTAATCTGGAGGTTACTTATTAAGGTGACAATATCAAATAAGTAAAGACAATGCAATAAAGTAAAGAACTATTAAAGTAAATTGGTGAGACAATATGTATTTTTCAAGTGTATTTTATTTATTATCTTTAAATAAAATACAAGGTTGTTGCGGAACCAAGATAATACAAAGTATGTAAATATCCTAACAACCTATGAAATACAATTGATCTAATACTTGGAAATTCTCTTTAACAATCGAAACACTTAGAGTTGTGAAATGTTCCTTTTATGATTGAGAGAATATTGCACCAGTCACCAAGAATGCAAATGTCCAATTATGCAAAGTTGTTTCTTGGTTGTGCAAAGACCTCTATTTATCGGCAAAGTTGAAATTGAGATGTCAACTTTGGCCGTACAAATATGGTTGTGAGCATTTAAGGAATAACATTTAATTCCTTAGAAATGCTAGATAAAGTATGATATAAAGTCACTTTATCCAACCTGCTTTATTTACTTTTGTACTTTATACATAGATAAATGATATTATCCGGATAAAGGTACATAAAGCAAAAATCCTCGTAATCAGTGTAAAACATTGTAAAGGCTTTAAACTGACAAACTCCAGTTTCTATCTAAATAGAATGTCATCTGGGCTTCGCTGCCATTGTCATTCTCTATCTTCCACTTGTTCTCTTCGACTTCAATTGGAATGTCTTCAGGTCTGGTCATATCTCAACTGGAGGAAGTCTTCAGTTGCATTAACTGTACGTTGCAACTGGACTTCGTATATTTCTGGACAAATCTTCTGGTCTCCAGATGCAACTGGAGACTGACCAGTTTTCAGTAAAACTGGTCCTAACAAATTCCCCCTATTTGTCCTGAAATATTGCCAAGTCTTTTCAAGTTTGTTTCTATACAAGTATTAACTTGAAAGACTTGTGTTGACTAAATCTAATTAATTTTCCAAGACATTTTTATAGATCAATAAATGCCTTGGGTTTTTTGTTTGTTAGATTCAATCTATTATCTACCTTGTGGTTACAAACTGGTAACTTCATTTATACAAGGAAATGAAGTTTATACAAGTTACAAGAATGTAAATGTCCAATATGCAAAGTTGTTTCTTGGTTGTGCAAAGACCTCTATTTATAGGCAAAGTTGAAATTGAGATGTCAACTTTGGCCGTACAAATATGGTTGTGAGCATTTAAGGAATAACATTTAATTCCTTAGAAATGCTAGATAAAGTATGATATAAAGTCACTTTATCCAACCTGCTTTATTTACTTTTGTACTTTATACATAGATAAATGATATTATCCGGATAAAGGTACATAAAGCAAAAATCCTCGTAATCAGTGTAAAACATTGTAAAGGCTTTAAACTGACAAACTCCAGTTTCTATCTAAATAGAATGTCATCTGGGCTTCGCTGCCATTGTCATTCTCTATCTTCCACTTGTTCTCTTCGACTTCAATTGGAATGTCTTCAGGTCTGGTCATATCTCAACTGGAGGAAGTCTTCAGTTGCATTAACTGTACGTTGCAACTGGACTTCGTATATTTCTGGACAAATCTTCTGGTCTCCAGATGCAACTGGAGACTGACCAGTTTTCAGTAAAACTGGTCCTAACAAATTCCCCCTATTTGTCCTGAAATATTGCCAAGTCTTTTCAAGTTTGTTTCTATACAAGTATTAACTTGAAAGACTTGTGTTGACTAAATCTAATTAATTTTCCAAGACATTTTTATAGATCAATAAATGCCTTGGGTTTTTTGTTTGTTAGATTCAATCTATTATCTACCTTGTGGTTACAAACTGGTAACTTCATTTATACAAGGAAATGAAGTTTATACAAGTTACAAGAATGTAAATAAAGTTACAAGTAGATAAACTGGAAGGAGAACTTAAACAGATGGCCCTTCGCCAGTTCTCCTTATTTTGGTCAGTGAACCAATAGGTTGAGTGTCTTTAGGGTCTACATGCAATCTGAGCTCCAGATTTTCTTTGTGTTGTATTTTACCCTGTAACAAATTCGTCCAAGCTTTCTCAACTTTATTCTTCACTGGCTTAGCTTCCAACAAGTTCAACATTTCCAGTTTGTAACAATGCTGTAACAGTGGCCAGCTGGGCAGATTCACCAGTTGTAATACATTTGCCCTTATCAACATTCCCCTATCACCATCATCATCAAATTCTTCAATAACTTGCTGACTGGCATCAGTACCAGCACCAGCAACCATAACTTGTCTTTCCACCAGATTTCTTGTACCTGAACCTAGCAATCTGGGTGCAAGGACAGTTCTTTCCCCCTTGGCAGCATCTAGACCTGCCCGAATTGCTTCCCAGTCTGTGTTGCTGCTGGGCAACCGGTCATGAGGCTGCCACGACTGCATGTCCTTGCACTCTTTGAAGATTATGCACATCATTCGAAAAGATCTCCAAAGATGGTTGGTTTCCCTCGACTGAGTCAAAACATTACCAGCAGTTTGTTCTTGACTAGTCTTCAATTCTTCTAACAGCTTGGCAGTATCTGGAGAGAGACCAGCCTGTGCAACCTCTTCTTCCTTCTCTTTCTTTTTCAAATCTTCCACTTCAGTGACCAGTTTGTCAATCGAAGTGGTGTGAGAGGATAACTGGGTGTTCAGAGCATTTATAGCACCCCACAACTGGTTGATTTCAAGAGTCAATGGGGCCAGATCAACCTGAGGAGGGGGTATCTTGGCAATCTCAGACATTACCTTTTTAACCACTTCTTCTTCTCTGACAGCCAGTGTCTCACCAATCTTTTGGCCAACTGAAGTGGCACCTGTTGCCCAAGCTCTTCCACACTAAGTCCAGGTTTGTTCAATATTTCCTTAACCTGCCTCTCTATCTCCTTCAGATCCATTTCTTAAACCTTCGTCTGAGTGAGGTCAAAAGCTTCTTTTAATGAAGCTGATAAGGTGTTGCAGCTTCTGACCAACTCATTGAGCTTTTGGAACACCAAGTCTTCATTTGCGGTGAATTTGTTAATCCCGAGATCGACAACCTTTTGATTTGTCAGTGATACTTTGTTGTATATGGAGAGTGACTTGGTGTTTTTGTCAATTGCCTTTTGAATATCCTCCACCCTTGTAAGAAGGTTTCGGATATCGGTTTGAAAAGAGACAAATTGACTGTCCAGTGACGGAGGGGAAAGTGTCACTGGACCGGCAACAGGTGCTATCAAAGCAACTGGAGGGGGCATATGAATGGAAACCTCCCCAGTTGATGATGACGGAAGAGAAAAAGAAGTGGGGAATGAAGAAGGACGAACAGTGAGATCAATGTGTTGATCTTGCTGAGAATGCTCAGGTGTGACCAACGACGGCGGTGGTGGCATAAGTCTATTGCTAGACATAAAAAGTTGTGCAGTTTCAGATGGTGGTGGTGGTATATCGGAGAATGGGAGTACGCCAGATGAAACTGAAACTTGTGGATCTGGGGGCGAGATAAGAGATAAAGGGTCTTGATCTTGTACAGAAGAATCAAGAATCTCTGTATCTGAAGTTGTTCCTTCAGAGTCCGAAGACTCTAATTGGAATTCATCAACATCCATGCCCCGATTCATGAATGACTGAGATGGCTGAACTAGTTGTTCAGACTCCTGATGACCATCTCAAGTTTCCTGGACGGTTTCATCAGTTGGTGGTGCAGTTGCCGTAGCAACTTCACCAGGGATAGAGGTCACTGGGTTGTGTTAGGTCCAGATTTAGTCCAGATTTACTGGACTCGCTCCAGACTCGACTACTGGAACCTTACTGAAGGTTTGTTAAGAAACATGTTTTACTGGACTCGCTCCAGACGCGACTACTGGAGCCTCACTGAAGATCTGACCAGAAACGTGTTCTACTGGACCTACTCCAGACTTGGAATTTGGAGTCCCTCTAAAGATTTGTCCAGAAATAATGGAAGACCACTGAGCAAATACTTGTATAGGAAATCTGGAGTATTCTCCAGATGAGCTCACTGGACTTCACCCCAGTCCAGATCAACTCTACTGAAGACATTCTGACTGAAGTCAAAGACTGAAGTCTGAAGAAAGAAGACTTAACAAATGGCGGAGTCCACTGGAAAGTCTTACCAGATCTGTACACTGGAGGATTGTCAGTGTTCTAGATCCTACAAGTCTGAACACTGATATCAAGGATTGACTTTTCCCTTAACACACTTTCCAAAGAACAATCCACTTGTTCTTTACCAAAGTATACGTGTGAAAAGGTGGTTGGATAAAAGGATACACTTGCACTTGATGTGACTTTATCCTTATTCCTTATCCAATACATTTAATGTTCTTTTCGGATCATTAAATGTATGCAACCATATTTGTACGGCACAAAATTCACTGGTGAATTTTGTTGCCTATAAATACAAAGTCATTTCCTTGACATAAATAATTTTAAGCATTCATTTTGCATTGAAGTGAATTTGTCCAAATACTCTCGATCTTAAACTTGGATACTTCACAACTTTAAGTATCTCGATCCTAAAGAGTTATTTGACAAATATAGATCATTCGTAACTCATAGGTTGTTAGGATACATACTTAATTGTATTATCTTGATTCCGCAACAACCTTGTGTATTATTTAACATCATAAATAAAATACCCATGAAAAATACATAATGTTCCACTTTATTTGTTTATTGCTTTAAGTCTTGTATTACTTTATTTATATACTTGCATTTATATTAAAGTAATACTAGTCCATTCTAGTGCTTATTAGACTTGTTGTATTTTGCACTTTCCTGGTTTAACCATCGAACTTAAGGGACTCACATTTGGTATCAGAGCAGAAGGCTAAACATTTCCTAGATCTGTTTCTTGATGGCTAACCAAGAAAATACACAAGGTTTTATTCTTGGTCCTGATCCTAATGCAAATATTAATGATCAAAATGACCCACAAATTGTTAATAACACTAATCCACCTCCTCCTCCTACTCCTGCTTCTCCACACGTGCATGTGCACTACTCAAATAATCATGTTCCTAAATTCAATGGGAACAGTGATGAATTTGGTACGTGGAAGGCTAGGATGGTTTTGCATGTCACTGGTATTGAGAGGAACATGATGAAAATTTTAAACGAAGGTCCTTATGTACCAACATCACCTCTCAATCCCCTTCTTGATCCTTCTGGATCTAGAAGAGGAAGGGAAAAGAGGGAGGAACATTGGTCAGAAGAGGAGAGGAGATTGGTGAATCTAGACACCCTTCTCAAAAACATGATCCTCGGGGCCGTTCCAGAAACCCTAATTCCCACACTAGTTCTTTTTCCTAGTGCTAAAACCATGTGGGATGAACTTTTAAACCAACATGAAGGAGGAGATGACACCATTGTCACCAGAAAGGTCTCCTTAAACAAGAGGTATGAGTCATTTTTTGCTCAACCTAACGAGTCTCTCACTGGTACTTACACCAGATTTATGAGTATCATAAATCAATTGAGAGGTCTTGGGGTTGAGAAGGACAAGGATATACTTCTGGAGAAATTTTGTGACATTCTACCCACCAAATGGTCTCACATGATCCTAGTCTTACGACAAGGAAAAACTCTGCACACACACACTCTCTCAACTCTTTATGGAGCTTTCAGGTACACTGAAGAAAATCAAGCTCAGAGAGTGGTGGCAGAACAAGATGCCTATAACCATGCCTCCAGTAGTCCTAATGTGGTTAGTCATACTGAACCACAAAGTACAGCACTGATATCTTCTGAGAATGTATTTTCTATGAAGAAGATGGTGTATGAACTCATGGATTCTGGAGAATCCAGTCAAGTCTCTCCAGACTGTTGTGATGAAACTGAAGATGATGACCTTATTGCAATGATTGCTAAAACGTTTAACCCTTTCAAAGCAAGAGCAAATAGGCCATCTGGACAATTTGCATCCAGTTCTTCCACTGACAAGACCAATTTGACATGCTTTAAGTGTGGCAAAAAGGGTCATTTCATGAAAGAGTGCAGGTCCTACCAGTTTGTATCCAAGCCTAGTCCATTCTCTTCAAATAATAAGCCTGATGATAGCTATAAACTGAAATATAAAAAGCTTAAGGCCCAAATTGCTCTTATGGCACAACAAATTGAAACCAATAATAAGTGCATGATTGCAACAACTGAAGAGAAGTGGGTTCCTTCTGATGAATCATCTGCTGATGAAGAAGAGGAAAGAGATTGCTGTTACATGGCTCTGGCAGACGAAGAGCTCCTGGTGAAGGAAGATGTCACATCTGGACGATGGGTGGACATTGTTATCAAGAAGGTTAGTGATTATGATAATGCAACTGACCAAGAACTAAAATTGGACATTGCTGAAGCTCTTAATTCTGATTTGATTTTTGTAGAAACTGTTAGATCTGATTGTGTAAATGGTCTAGAAACAGATTCTTCTGAAATAAATGCTTTAAAATCAAAATTAAAGGAACTTCAAGACATTGAACTGGCATTTCAAGCCCAGGTTCTGGTAACTGAACAATTGATTCAAGAAAAACAAGATCTTGAGATCATTTTAGAGAAAGAAAAACTGGTAATAAAATCATGGCTTGAAACCAAAAAGCCATATGATGCTGTATTAAAACAATTTCCTGCTCAAAAACATGCATATTTAGATGGAAATACTCATATAGCATCATTAATACCAGTAATCGATCGATTACCAGAGGAGTTCAGGCCCACCACTATTTATGATGAGCCTGTAACTCCCAAGGCCAATTTTTACCCAGTTCAATCCCTAGAGGTTAAGACTGGAGAGCTCCAGATGACTGCTCCAGTTAAAGAGGTCTATCGGAATAGACCTTTGCCTCAGACCAATCCCTTACCAAAGCCTAGGACTGGAAAGGCTAAGGTGTCATCTGAAGAAAATATTTTGTCCAGGTTAAAGAGCCAGATTCAAATTCTGACTCGTCAATCACAAAGTTTTAATGCAAGATTAAACTTTATTGAGGGTACTTCATCTGGCCCTAGACAAAATACAAAACCTTTTGCTAAGAAAGACAAATTTATTTCTCCAGTTGAGAAAAAGAAAAAGGTTTTAAAACCATCAGTCGATAAGGGAGGGTCCAATTGAAGAAAGTGAACTGAACCAGATTGCCCCAGGGACCTATAAGGGAGGGTCCAATGAAAAGTGAACTAACCAGATTGCCCCAGGGACCTATAAGGGAGGGTCCATTGAAGAAAGTGAACTGAACCAGATTGCCCCAGGGACCTATAAGGGAGGGTCCAATTGAAGAAAGTGAACTGAACCAGATTGCCCCAGGGACCTATAAGGGAGGGTCCAATTGAAGAAAGTGAACTGAACCAGATTGCCCCAGGGACCTATAAGGGAGGGTCCAATGAAAAGTGAACTGAACCAGATTGCCCCAGGGACCTATAAGGGAGGGTCCATTGAAGAAAGTGAACTGAACCAGATTGCCCCAGGGACCTATAAGGGAGGGTCCAATTGAAGAAAGTGAACTGAACCAGATTGCCCCAGGGACCTATAAGGGAGGGTCCAATTGAAGAAAGTGAACTGAACCAGATTGCCCCAGGGACCTATAAGGGAGGGTCCAATGAAAAGTGAACTGAACCAGATTGCCCCAGGGACCTATAAGGGAGGGTCCATTGAAGAAAGTGAACTGAACCAGATTGCCCCAGGGACCTATAAGGGAGGGTCCAATTGAAGAAAGTGAACTGAACCAGATTGCCCCAGGGACCTATAAGGGAGGGTCCAATTGAAGAAAGTGAACTGAACCAGATTGCCCCAGGGACCTATAAGGGAGGGTCCAATGAAAAGTGAACTGAACCAGATTGCCCCAGGGACCTATAAGGGAGGGTCCATTGAAGAAAGTGAACTGAACCAGATTGCCCCAGGGACCTATAAGGGAGGGTCCAATTGAAGAAAGTGAACTGAACCAGATTGCCCCAGGGACCTATAAGGGAGGGTCCAATTGAAGAAAGTGAACTGAACCAGATTGCCCCAGGGACCTATAAGGGAGGGTCCAATGAAAAGTGAACTGAACCAGATTGCCCCAGGGACCTATAAGGGAGGGTCCATTGAAGAAAGTGAACTGAACCAGATTGCCCCAGGGACCTATAAGGGAGGGTCCAATTGAAGAAAGTGAACTGAACCAGATTGCCCCAGGGACCTATAAGGGAGGGTCCAATTGAAGAAAGTGAACTGAACCAGATTGCCCCAGGGACCTATAAGGGAGGGTCCAATGAAAAGTGAACTGAACCAGATTGCCCCAGGGACCTATAAGGGAGGGTCCATTGAAGAAAGTGAACTGAACCAGATTGCCCCAGGGACCTATAAGGGAGGGTCCAATTGAAGAAAGTGAACTGAACCAGATTGCCCCAGGGACCTATAAGGGAGGGTCCAATTGAAGAAAGTGAACTGAACCAGATTGCCCCAGGGACCTATAAGGGAGGGTCCAATGAAAAGTGAACTGAACCAGATTGCCCCAGGGACCTATAAGGGAGGGTCCAGTGAACCCATCAGTCGATGGGTTCCCAAATCTAACTGATAAGTATCTGGTGTATGTGTAGGGCGATCGAAAGAAATATATCTGGTATCTTGACAGTGCAGCTGGCAGGACGATGACCGGATGTAAGACCCTACTGGAGGAGTTCACCATTTCTGATTGACCCTCCATTACTTTTGGAAATGATGGTTGTGGAAAGACTGAGGGATATGGTGTTCTGAACAATGGACAAGTCAAGTTCACACGTGTTGCATTTGTGAATGGTTTGAAATATAACTTGATCAGTGTAAGCCAACTGTGTGATGATGGCTATCAAGTCTTATTCAATATTGCTCAGGGTATCGTATTCAACAAGGACTGGAAGGTAGTGTTGATTGCTCCCAGAAAAGGGAATGTGTACGTGATGGATATGGAAAGCTCTCCTTCAGAGCAGTGTTTCTATACTCAAGCTGATGAAGACACAAACTGGTTATGGCACAAAAGGTTATCCCATTTAAATTTCAAAAATATCAATAAGTTGTCCAGAAAACAACTTGCAGATGGGATACCTTCAGTTTCCTTCAAAAACGAAAGACCATGTCCAGGATGTGAGATGGGCAAGCAAAAACGTACCAGTTTCAAGACCAGACAGAATTTCAGCATTTCTGAACCTCTTCATATGCTTCATATGGACCTCTTTGGTCCAGTGAACGTTCAGACTCGTGCTGGTAAAAGATACACCCTGGTGATCATAGATGAATTCTCCAGATTTTGTTGGGTGATCTTTCTGAGGTCTAAAAGTGAAGCTGCTGCTGAAATCATCAGTCTTATCAAGCAAATTGAGCTCAAGTACACCCGAAAAGTGTGTCAGTTAAGAAGTGACAATGGAACAGAATTCAAGAATGCAACTCTGGAGTCATTCTGTACTGACACTGGCATCTCCCAGAATTTCTCATCAGCCCGCTCTCCAGAACAAAATGGAGTGGTGGAAAGGAAGAATCGAACGCTGATAGAAGCTTCCAGGAGTATGCTTGCTGAATCTGGTCTGTCTACCAGTTTCTGGGCGGAAGCAATTGCAACTGCTTGCCACACCCAGAATCGATCAGTGTACATCAAAAGACACAAAAAGACAGCCTATGAAGTCTTAAGAAATAGAAAACCAAACATTGGTTATTTTCACGTTTTTGGATGTCCAGTTTACATCCTAAACGACTCCAGTCAGTTAGGCAAATTTGATGCCAAAGCTGATGAAGGGAATTTCTTAGGCTATTCAGCCATTCGCAAGGCCTTCAGAGTCTACAACAAGAGACTGGAGAAGGTCCATGAGTCATTTCATGTCACATTTGATGAATCAAATGTTGCAATCAACAAGAAGCCAGCCCTTGACACTCCCCCAGTAACTCCAATTGTCTTTTGTGAATCTGATCCTATAAACGACAAAAATGAAGATTCAAAAGACACAGTTTCCAGTCATCCTGATCTGGAACCTGTTCAGAAACTCTCCAGTAGTACTCCATTCTATCCCTCTATTATTTTCAAACTACCCTCTGAAATTAATATTGGTTCAGATGTTCGTACTACTCCCCCAGTAACTCCAATTGTCTTTTGTGAATCTGATCCTATAAACGACAAAAATGAAGATTCAAAAGACACAGTTTCCAGTCATCCTGATCTGGAACCTGTTCAGAAACTCTCCAGTAGTACTCCATTCTATCCCTCTATTATTTTCAAACTACCCTCTGAAATTAATATTGGTTCAGATGTTCGTACTACTCCCCCAGTATCAGTGTCAGTTGAGAATAGACCAGAAATGTCTTCTTATGAAGAATTCAAACTGAACCAGTACTCCAGGAAATGCCTTCAAATGAAGAATTTCATGATGCAAATCGTGATTTAAATGACTCAGATGAAGATACTGAAGTAGTCTGGCAAGATCCTCCTCCAGAAGCAACTCCAGAGGAGACTCAACTGAATTCTTGCACTGATATTGTTGTCAGTAACAATCCTGGTCAGTACTCCAGATGGACAAAAGCTCATCCTATTGATCAGATCATAGGTGACTCCAGTAGAGGAGTTCAGACCAGAAGAGCCTCCAGTAATCAATGCTTATACGTCAGTTTTCTATCTTTGATAGAACCAAAGAAGATTGACGAGGCTATGGAAGATAACTGAAGTAGTCTGGCAAGATCCTCCTCCAGAAGCAACTCCAGAGGAGACTCAACTGAATTCTTGCACTGATATTGTTGTCAGTAACAATCCTGGTCAGTACTCCAGATGGACAAAAGCTCATCCTATTGATCAGATCATAGGTGACTCCAGTAGAGGAGTTCAGACCAGAAGAGCCTCCAGTAATCAATGCTTATACGTCAGTTTTCTATCTTTGATAGAACCAAAGAAGATTGACGAGGCTATGGAAGATCCAAGCTGGGTGACTGCTATGCAAGAAGAGCTTCACCAGTTTGAAAGGAACAAGGTCTGGTATCTGGTTCCTTTCCCAGTTGGAAAGAAAGAACCAATTGGAACAAGATGGGTCTTCAGAAACAAAGTAGATGAAGATGGCCACGTAATCAGAAAGAAGGCCAGACTGGTAGCACAAGGCTACTGCCAGTCAGATGTCGACTTTGATGAATCATTTGCTCCAGTGGCTAGACTTGAAGCGATCAGAATATTCTTAGCATTCGCTGCTAATAATCAGTTCAAGGTCTACCAGATGGATGTAAAGAGTGCTTTCTTGAATGGAAAGCTTGAAGAAGAAGTTTATGTCAGACAACCTCCAGGTTTCGTTGATGAAAAGCATCCACATTGGGTATATTGTCTGGACAAAGCGCTATATGGCCTCAGACAAGCCCCACGTACCTGGTATGATACTCTGACTAAACATTTGTTGAAAAATGGCTTTAAACGAGGTGCAATTGACAATACCTTATTCATTCTTCATGAGAAAGGTAATCTGTTAATGGTACAAATTTATGTTGATGATATTATTTTTGGGTCTACTGATGAAAACATGTGCAAGAAATTTTCAAAAATCATGTCCACTGAATATGAAATGAGTTTGATGGGTGAATTAACATATTTTCTTGGACTCCAGATTAAACAAAACAAAGATGGCATTTTTATTAATCAGGAGAAATATGTTAGAGATCTTTTAAAGAAATATGATATGAACTCTTCACCATCTAAACCAACTCCAATTTCTGCACCACTGACACTGGACTCTGATCCTGATGGTAAACCAGTGAACACCACTGTCTATAGAGGCATGGTTGGTTCACTGATGTATTTAACTGCCAGTAGACCAGATATTATGTTTTCAACATGTTTATGTGCCAGATATCAGTCTAATCCAAAGGAATCTCATATGCTTGCTGTAAAGCGCATACTGAAGTACCTTAAAGGTGTCCCCAGTCTAGGTCTTTGGTATCCCAAAGGCTCAGGCATGGATCTAATGGGTTATTCAGATTCAGATCATGCAGGTTGTAAGATAGATAGGAAATCCACAACTGGTGGATGTCATTTCCTAGGTGGCAAACTGGTCAGCTGGACCAGTAAGAAGCAAACTTCAGTTTCATTGTCCACTGCTGAAGCTGAATACATGTCTGCAG
Organism: Erigeron breviscapus; assembly: GCA_034093135.1. NCBI lineage: Eukaryota > Viridiplantae > Streptophyta > Magnoliopsida > Asterales > Asteraceae > Erigeron > Erigeron breviscapus. The sequence goes on along the minus strand of CM067172.1, from coordinate 9,203,457 downwards.
CCAGTTGTTGTGCTCAGATACTCTGGATGAAGAACTAGTTGCTTGATTATGATATTAAATATTCAAAGACTCCAATCTTTTGTGATAATACCAGTGCCATCGCTATCTCAAACAATCCAGTCATGCACTCCAGAACGAAGCACATTGATCTCAGGTATCACTTCATTCGTGATCATATTATGAAAAACAACATTGAACTCCATTTTATTCCCACTGACAAACAACTCGCTGACATTTTTACCAAACCTCTGGATGTCAAAACTTTTGAATATCTTGTTGGTGAGTTGGGAATGTTAAATCCTTAAATCTGGTGACTGCTCAGATATTGAACGCCTTTGTGTACTATCTTTGCATTATTAGATTTCTGGAACAACATTCCAGGGAAGACTTGAAAAATATTTTTCTATTAAAAGTGTTTTAAGTTCAGGGGGAATTTATTTTCTCACTGGACAAATTCTTCAGAAAATATTACTGGTGCTTTGTAAATGTGTCCCTCTCACTGGTAACTGGAAAGGTTGAAGTGCGTGTTTGAGTTGACTTATGTCTCCTTGTAAATGTGTCTCTCTCATTTGTCTGTATTAGTTGACGTGCACGTTTGAGGTTACCAGTCTTTCAAAAAATGGTTTTCACTGGTACTTTACTGGAGTATACCTCCAGTGTACCATCAGTACATGTTCACTGGACTAATCCACCAGTGATACTGGAGTGTCCAGTCAACCTCCAGATGCACTGAATTATGTCATAATATTTTCTAAATACTTGGTCATTGTGTGTGCCACGTAAGCAAATCCTTTTGAAGATATTTTAATCCTACGTGGCATGTAACTTTTTCAACGCAATGATGGTCTTTTTACTTTGGGAAAACAAAAAGTACAAGTTGTTACTGTTTGTGGGCTGTAAACCGTCATGCATTTATGTATGATGTGATGTAATTAATGCGGATCTCAGAACCCGATCAAAAATGCTATTTGATAATTTCAAATAAACCGTTTGAGTTCCACATTCCTTCTCCTATATATACCCACTTTCAATTTTAATTGCATTACTTCGAACATATTTACTCCCATATCTTTCAAATTCCTTCATTTACTTCTTCATTCATTTTTCCAATCATCATCATCTCTCTTATTTACTTCATTTACATTCAATTCTTTCATCAATTCTTCATCATAACCTATACATATTCAATTTCATTTTCATCTATTCCTTATAAATGGCACCTAGACAATCAAGAACTAAAAATCTGCTTGCCAATGAATACATTCCTTCGGAAGATGTTGCTAGGGCACCTCATATCAATCTTGAGGCAAGTGCCATAAGAATCAATATGAATAACTGGATGGCCAGACTCTCTCTGTCCAGTGTTCATGATGTCCAATCAATCATTGGAAGATTAAACTCATTCTTTCTCTCTTGCCCATTATATGGTGCATTAACACTTAATCCAGGAAGGATGTATCACGAGTACCTATGTGAATTCTGGTACTCTGCTCAATATGACGATGAAACTTCATCGATCAATTATACTCTCAAGGGAGGTACCAGATCCCTTGGTTTCACTGCAAGTCTTCTCAGGTCTGTTCTCCAGTTGAACTATCATGAACAGAATGAGTTGCCTATTGAGCTTCCCACTGGTATAAATACAAGGGAAGTATGCAGATTAATGGGGCATACAGATATATTGGATGAGCATGGCCAGCTATCCAGAAAAGGGACTATCTACATGAGCAAGCTGTCAGACTCATGGAGATATTTCTTCACACATATTGTTGAGTGTCTGGGAGGCAGCTCTGGAGGATTAGACCAGATTAATCAAACACACCTCCAGATTGCCTACTGTTTATGGTTTGGGCTTAGGGTGGACTTTGCCCAGATCCTTTTTGATGACTTGGTTGAGCGACTTAGGGTGAAAGGAAGAAAACCTTTCGTGCCTTATATTCGTTTCCTTTCTCTTATGTTTAAGAATGCTCTTGGAGACCAGTATGATATGGATAGTACTCATTTTTCTGTGAGTGAGTATATGAGGGACCTGGTCAACCTCAGGTCTTCAGTGGATGAGGTAGATATTCCTCAGTCCATGCTTTCCTTCCAAAAGGAAGAAGTTGAAATGGCTCCAGTTGAAGGACCATCTGGTGATGATGTACAGATAATAGAGGCTGTACAGCCAATTAGACAAGTTGCTCCAGAAGGTCAAGGTCAAAAAGTTGTTGAACCTTCCAGACGACCTAGAACTAATAGGCGTCTGATGAGAGCTAGACTCCAGGTGAATCCAGCAAGACATCCTGGTGATGTTATGAATCTGGATGGGTCACCAATTTTTGAATCTGAAGAGGTTGTTGGGCAGGAAACTGATGAACAAGCTGAAAATGTTGCCCAGATTGTAGAGCAGGTTGTTGAGGAAGTTGAAGTAGATGTTCAGACTGATGAACATATTTCTGGTGAGCAAGAGGCTCCAATTGACTTAAATGTTGAGGCTGGTGAACAGGTAAATGTAGAGACTGGTGAACAGATAGTTGGGATGGATCCAGAATGGGATGATGTTGACTCCCCAATGTCTGAAGGCTTCGATGTTAACATGAATTTTCTGGGTGAAGATGTACAAGAAGAAGAACATCTACCAGAAATGCCAACACCCACACCAGAAATGCCACCACCACAATCAAACATGCCACCACCACCACCTCCTTTAATTCCAGAAAACACCCAATACTTCACTCCAACAACCATTCAACCTTCAGAATCTCAACCTCCTCCTCGTGCGCCGGAGTCACCAGTTGCAACGTCTGAAGCTGCAACTGAAGAGGACTGGGCACAAGTTCCTCTAATGACCAGATTACCCTCAACTCTTGAACCTCCCACTGGTCTCTCCACTTCTTCTTCTACCGAGGTCCAAGGCCTTTTAAGTAAGGTGGCGGACCTGGAGAGATCACTCCAGACTTCATCTCAGGTTATTTCAGACTTCAAGTCTTTATTATCAAATAACCTGGCATCTGAGATGAATGTCTTTGCTGGAAATGAGAAGCTGGTTTATGAGAAGCTTGATGAACTGGTACTGGCCACAAACACCAACACTGAAAAGATCAAAATGGCAGTCCAGGGATTAGAGACTAGGTTGGTTAATTCTGTTCAGACTGCAGTCACTGGCGAACTGGCAGGTCTGAAAGAAGATGTTCAGAATTTGGTCTTCAGGGTCAGTTCTCTGGAAAGTAGACCCACACTGGAACAGGGTGCAGTTGTTAGCACTATAAGTGATGAATGTACAAGGAAGTTCAGAAACAATATGTTGAAAGAACTATGTGAAGAAGTTTCTGGGACTGTTCTTCGTAGCATTTATGATGGGGTGTTACCCCAAGTAGAAAAGTTACTGGATGAGAAGCTGCCAAAGCACTTGCCTAAAGCTGTTGCAAATGTTCAGAAGGAAGTGCAGGCACTCAAGAAAGTTGTGTCTGAAACAACTCCAGTAACAGGTATGTCATTTGGTGCACTGGACAGACTTATGCTTGAAGAATTATGGAATGATCTCAAGTCAAGGACTGGTGATCGTTCCAAGGGGGAAGAGTTGTCTGGTGACCAAATGTTGTCACAAAGAGCATATGGCACTGAAGCCGGGCTTACTGAAAGACAAAGAGCATATGGCACTGAAGCCGGGCTTACTGAAAGACAAAGAGCATATGGCACTGAAGCCGGGCTTACTGAAAGACAAAGAGCATATGGCACTGAAGCCGGGCTTACTGAAAGACAAAGAGCATATGGCACTGAAGCCGGGCTTACTGAAAGACAAAGAGCATATGGCACTGAAGCCGGGCTTACTGAAAGACAAAGAGCATATGGCACTGAAGCCGGGCTTACTGAAAGACAAAGAGCATATGGCACTGAAGCCGGGCTTACTGAAAGACAAAGAGCATATGGCACTGAAGCCGGGCTTACTGAAAGACAAAGAGCATATGGCACTGAAGCCGGGCTTACTGAAAGACAAAGAGCATATGGCACTGAAGCCGGGCTTACTGAAAGACAAAGAGCATATGGCACTGAAGCCGGGCTTACTGAAAGACAAAGAGCATATGGCACTGAAGCCGGGCTAACTGAAGAAGCTACTGGTACTGAAGCCAGTGAGCCCCAGTTTGAAACCTTCCCAGATATTCCAACTACACTGAAGGCTGTTAAAGGAAAAGAAAAAGTGGTATCTGGTGAAGAGGAAGAGCAGACTGTAGAAGCTGATGATGAAACATCAAAGAAGTTAGAACAAGAATGCATAATGATAGAGATTTTCAAAAGAAATCAAAAGGATGAACTGGTAAGTCTCCAGAAAAAGATAAGAAAGAATGCTGGTGCTCTGGAGATAGAGTACAGAAAGAGACTTACTGGTTTACCAAAGTTGACTGCCAGACAGATCAAAGCAATCAAAGATGCTGATGTAAGCAATTTCATTCCCCTGGACACTTCTCGAAAAATAAATCGTCAAGAACTCCAATCTGCTGTAGAGCAAAGGAGAGTGTCCAAGGATACTGAAGCTTTGATCCAGCAAGCCAAGCTGAAAGAAAAATACAATGAGATGTTGAATTTCAGGGCTGATGCAAGAAGGATCACTGGTGCTGAAATCAAATTGGCTGAAGATCATGAAGGCATGTCAAAGTTTGAAGTAAAGTTGACCAGGGAAGGTAACTTTACTGACGAAAGGAAAAGTACTTCAGTCCAAGCTTTTGGATGGAGTGAACTGAAGGAAATCGCTTTAACGTTCAGGGGGAAGACAAATGTGTCGACTGATGTTAAAGCATTTCTTAAAAGGATTGAGAAGGTATGGAGAAGAAAGCAACAGATGGAAGTTGCAATGGGCATAAGAACGTCAGAATTAATACCATCTTCTCCATCACCAAAGAGAAAGGCTACTGAAGATGCACCGAAAGGACATCGAAAAGAAGGGCCTGACTCTTATTGTTTACTTATTGTAAATTATTGTCTTATGAAAATTGTATACTATTTATCAGTTGATGAATGTAATAATAGTTGCAACTTTTTATTTTTATAAGTAAATGATCAGATTTAGTCTAAGTTAGAACTTAATTGATGAAACTGAAAACACTCATGATCTATAAAGTGTTTTCCAGTAACTTAGATTTTTTAGACAAATCGAAACTTGTGTTTTTCAAGCTTACAAAATGTATAGATTTAAGCTTGAAAACACTTGCATTATTTCTAAACAAATAGGGGGAATTTGTTAGGTCCAGATTTACTGGACTCGCTCCAGACTCGACTACTGGAACCTTACTGAAGTTTTGTTAAGAAACATGTTTTAATGGACTCGCTCCAGACGCGACTACTGGAGCCTCACTGAAGATCTGACCAGAAACGTGTTCTACTGGACCTACTCCAGACTTGGAATCTGGAGTCCCTCTGAAGATTTGTCCAGAAATAATGGAAGACCAGTGAGCAAATACTTGTATAGGAAATCTGGAGTATTCTCCAGATGAGCTCACTGGACTTCACCCCAGTCCAGATCAACTCTACTGAAGACATTCTGACTGAAGTCAAAGACTGAAGTCTGAAGAAAGAAGACTTAACAAATGGCGGAGTCCACTGGAAAGTCTTACCAGATCTGTACACTGAAGGATTGTCAGTGTTCTAGATCCTACAAGTCTGAACACTGATATCAAGGATTGACTTTTCCCTTAACACACTTTCCAAAGAACAATCCACTTGTTCTTTACCAAAGTATACGTGTGAAAAGGTGGTTGGATAAAAGGATACACTTGCACTTGATGTGACTTTATCCTTATTCCTTATCCAATACATTTAATGTTCTTGTCGGATCATTAAATGTATGCAACCATATTTGTACGGCACAAAATTCACTGGTGAATTTTGTTGCCTATAAATACAAAGTCATTTCCTTGACATAAATACTTTTAAACATTCATTTTGCATTGAAGTGAATTTGTCCAAATACTCTCGATCTTAAACTGGGATACTTCACAACTTTAAGTATCTCGATCCTAAAGAGTTATTTGACAAATATAGATCATTTGTAACTCATAGGTTGTTAGGATACATACTTAATTGTATTATCTTGATTCCGCAACAACCTTGTGTTTTATTTAACATCATAAATAAAATACCCATGAAAAATACATAATGTTCCACTTTATTTGTTTATTGCTTTAAGTCTTGTATTACTTTATTTATATACTTGCATTTATATTAAAGTATTACTAGTCCATTCTAGTGCTTATTAGACTTGTTGTATTTTGCACTTTCCTGGTTTAACCTCGGTTTCTTAAGTTGGTTGCTGATCTGGGCCGCCCAGCGGCACTGGTGGGCTTCCCAGCGGTGCTGGGCATGGGCTAGCGGCGCTGGATGTTGACCAGCGGCGCTGGCATGGCTGCCAGCGGCGCTGGTTGCTCCTGCTGCAGCTTGTGCGTCTTCGTTCGGCTCCTGAATCACTTCCTTGTGTCTTGTAACTTCATAGGACTTCATCTTGAGTTACTTGATGCCATTTACCCTCTCTCGCATCTTCCGTGAACCTGCATAAACATACGACTCCATTAAGTACCGATAGTTCCAGAATATTAACTCATTTAGACATAGAAATGAAGCCTTTCGATAGGGGTTTTTATCACAAAATGGACGCTCATCATATACCCCCACACTTAAGTCTTTGCTTGTCCTCAAGCAAACAGTCCAAGAAAAATAAAACAATGATGAGCGGACAGCTTAAGTGTTAAAGTATTCTACTTTATTAAAAACATTTGAAAGGTTAGTCATGCAAAATGATTTGAGAAAGCTTTAGACAAAATCAGTAAGCTATAGCTAGAGGCAAGATAAATGGTCAATCAAAACTAAAAACTAACTTTTTACTCGTGGTAATACCTTTAAAACAGTTCTATACTTCCACATGTCTTACAGCTCAATCTTACTACTTTCTGCTGACTAGTTATGCACTTAATTAAGGTTTGTATAGCAATCAGAACTACTAGCTACTAGCAAGGCATTTATATTCATTCATTTGTGTACTTGCGAGTCACTACTTAGATATACTCCCACACTACAGTCATGCTCGCTAGCTAAACACTAAAGCAGTTATACGATATTATCATCTTTAATAGTTGAGACAGCGGTGACAGGTCGGTGGTTCCCCACGCAGAGCGACATAACTCAACTAAAGGTTCACATCAAGACAGCGGTGACAGGTCGGTGATTCCTCACACGCAGAGCGACATAACTTGATGCGTTTAGATTTTACTCGTTAATAGTTCTTTGAACTCTTTTTAATCTACTGATTGTCTTTCTTAAGATTTACTACATTATTCATGCAATAGACATTATCAGAGACCCCAGATGACTCATACTCCTACTCCGCATGCAACTAGTTTACATTAAATAGTATAAGAATTAAGGCGAACCATACATCTAAGCTAGTTCCTACACAAGCATGTACAGCATTAAGTCCAATTAATACATCTATGCTAATGACTAGATAGCTCTAATTGCTAGGCATATTAAAGTCCGGTTAAATGTGCTATGGCAAACATAATTGCATACAGTTTCAGTCTAAGCTCTAGTCCAGTTGGAAGCATGAACAGCCACAAGTCTATAGTTAAGCTAACAATTCTAACTAACCGTTCATCTACCAAAGCTAATATTGCTTAGTTATCGTCATCTTTTGTCTACTTGCAAAGCTTATGTTCTCAAAATAGTTTTCAGACACGAAAAAACTTTTAATTTGCATGAAACAAGTAGTAGAAAACTTGTTGTAAATCAAACAATTAGACCAAGGGTTTTTCCTATTCCACCCCCCCACACTTAAATTGTACAACGTCCTCATTGTACTTAGACAAAGAAACAAAAGGGAAATAGGGAAAACACGTAAAAATAAAAGTAAAAGGATTAACGAAACTTCCCGGGTCTTAAATTGCATGATTGTTGTTGAAGATGTCATTTGCGGAGCGACTTGAACATGATGAGCTTCAAAAACTTCAGTCGTCTCCATTTGATGGCGATCCATTTATGCTTCTCCACCTTCTTTTCTTTTTGGTATTTTCTGATTTTTTGATTTTTTGCGATCTGGTGCGCAGAACGGAGCTGGAAGCGGTGCTGGTGTATAGCAGCGGCGCTGGACTGCACAGGTGCAGGTCCAGCAGCGCTGGTGGAGTGTGGAGCGGCGCTGGGAGTGCCCTGATGTATTCCCAGCGGCGCTGGATGACTCCTAGCGGCACTTTTAACTCCTGTACGCTTTCCGATGTCTGATTTCTTTAACGATTTGATGCTTGAACTCCCCCACACTTAGCTTTTGGCCAAGTGCATGGTTTCCTTCAGACTACAAAGCAATAAACTCCTGCACACTTCAATCAAAATATCAAAACGGAAAATAACAAGCTAAAACATAAAAATAAAAATAAAAATGAAAACGAAATACGATTGCAATATCCAGAGGAATTTTAAGAAACCGAGGAATGGATGCCCCTATCCCTAGAGTTAAAAGCTCGCACGAAACCAAGAAATTGTGATAAAACCTGGTTTGACTTTCCCACATTATATGACTCCGTGTAGACACTCCTACTGTTGGTCTATCCATTTTTACTACCGTATGAATGATCGAACTTCGAGGACGAAGTTTCAGTTAAGGGGGTAATGATGTAACAACCCTCAATTTCCGACTAGGACAATTTACTTAGACTTATCTAGGTATTTATCCTTAGAGGTTTATTAAGAGAATTGGCCTTCTAGACATTTCGGCATGGTGATAATTGCCCTCTAGTTCAACGAAGTATTGTAGGTGACTAGCTATCTTATAAATGCCATGAATAATAACTATAATCATTCAACACAATCTCAAGCTATAAACTAGTTCTAATTGAACTTGACAAAAGGTCAACGAACCAAAAACTTTATTTCGAGAAGTTAAGTTATATAAATAATAATGTGAGTCTCACAAGTTGAGATATCAATCAATATTCTTATAAATGTCCAACAAATCAATCACCAAACCAATTTAAGTAAATATTACATGAGAATAAAGATTTCTATCTCAAAGCACATTTATAAATTAATATGTACATAAAAGTGTTTAAATAACAATAAGTATATATATATATATATATATATGCTAAAATAAATACAAGTTTATAAATAAAGGCTTATGTAACAAATTAAAAACACAAAAATATATACATATATATACATATACACATACTAGAATAAAAATGTACTTACACTACAAACTAATACAAATAACCTTATAAAATACATATACAAACACCTAACTCATACATACATTCATACACCCTTATACACTTATAAAAATAAAAAAAAAAAAAATAAATTAGTGAGAAACCCTACCCTTAACTCCTTGGCCGTCCCCCCCCCCCCCCTCACACACACACTTCACCAAAACAACACACACACATCTTAAAACTTTCTCTCAACTTTTCTTCACACTTTCTTCACCATTTTCGGATTTTGCAAGGAAAAATGGGGCTTAAATCTAATCTAAACTATTGTAATAATAACTTTTCTTGTTAATTCATCATCTAAGGTCAAGTATGGAGTCATTTGGTGGTCTTGAATGTCACGAAAAATCTGCCCAAAATCATCTTCAAAACCAAGTTCTTCAAGGGTATAAATCTTCATCTTTTTACTAGATTCAATCTTGTTCTTGTTTATATTCAAAGGTTTTATCAAAAGTTTATGTTTTCTTCTTGTTTTCTTTGTAATATACACTTGATGAAGGCAAGTTGATAGGATCTTTCTCCTCATACATATGCATGTCGAAATCTATGAGAAAGATCCAAGGATTCAACAAGTTTAAGACCCAAAAGTGTGGTTATAGATTAGTAGCTTTTAAAGTGATTTTCCTTTTCATAGATCTATATGTTTTTGTATATTTTGAAGAATATATTTCTGAGATTTTTCATTAAAAAGATGTTTTTATGTTGTTGAAAGTTAGATCTATAAAGATTTGTATTGAAAAGTGTTGATTTGGATGAATACATGTTAGATCTAAGAAAGTTGAATCTTGTTGTTGGATTATGAGATGGATGGACTTGTATTAAGTGAAAAATATGTTAAAAGAGGTATAATAATCTGGGAATTTGATGTTAAGAGGTATAGAAATAAAGTATTAATCTTGTAAATGATGAACTCAAGTGTTAATAAAGCAAGAATGGTCATTGGTGTGTTGTTTGGACCCAAATGCTTCTCACAGAATTACTCTTCTGTCTTTGGACGGATAAACTGGGCATGTGAGGGCCGTTTCAAGAAAAACTTTCAAAATAAAAGTTGTAGATAAAAGAGTTAAGTTTAACCTCCAACTGGAATCACTCAAAAACACTAAACCAAACCAAAGATATGATTTTTCTACCAAAAGTGGTCAAAACTGGATTTTTGTCTTAATGTTGAGTCAACTTTGACGATTTTTAATTTCTTAACTAATAGGTTTCAGACGTTTAAACTTGGTGTGAACTGAGTTCAAAGTGTCCCTAACTTAAAATAAAATTGGGAGATTTTTCTTAAATGTTCATCATAGAAATCGTTTATAAAATATATTGAAGTCGCACAGCAGCAAGCTTTCTGACCAACTTTGGTTTTGTAATTTTTAGAGGTAGTAAACAATGTCTGAAAATTTAGCAAAAATTCACATAAATATAGGACACACATATGTCTCTGTACAAAAATCACCAACGTCCAAATAATTCAACTTAACCAAAAATGACTACTCAACATTTTATGAAAATAAGTGTTAAAACAGAAAATTCCAAGTAAAAGTTCTCCACAATAAAATAAGCTAAAAGTCACTAGATTGCAACTTTAATCAACTCCAACAATCTCGTAACAAAAAGTATTATAAACCTACTGAGAATATGTCAAATAAAAGTTATAAAACTTAACTTGGTTATTAAATGGCAAGGACAAGCCTACAAATCACTAATTCGGTTCATATAAGCACTAACCGAAAGCTTTAAATTGCACACATCACACCACCACCACTATCATGACTTAAGGCACCAAAATATAATCAAAATTCTGTAAATAATGAAATAAGGATGAAAATCCATTTTGACGCATTTGAATTGCTCGAAAAATGAGGTTTAAATCACTATTTCGGTAAACGATTTATAAGCTTAGAATCCTCAAAATGAGCAGGACACAAGAGAGGTTGAATTGATATGATTTTCCAATGATAAAAGTTGCCTAAAAGGCCTGAGGTTTTTAGCAAAAATTCACATAAATATAGGACACACATATGTCTCTGTACAAAAATCACCAACGTCCAAATAATTCAACTTAACCAAAAATGACTACTCAACATTTTATGAAAATAAGTGTTAAAACAGAAAATTCCAAGTAAAAGTTCTCCACAATAAAATAAGCTAAAAGTCACTAGATTGCAACTTTAATCAACTCCAACAATCTCGTAACAAAAAGTATTATAAACCTACTGAGAATATGTCAAATAAAAGTTGTAGATAAAAGAGTTAAGTTTAACCTCCAACTGGAATCACTCAAAAACACTAAACCAAACCAAAGATATGATTTTTCTACCAAAAGTGGTCAAAACTGGATTTTTGTCTTAATGTTGAGTCAACTTTGACGATTTTTAATTTCTTAACTAATAGGTTTCAGACGTTTAAACTTGGTGTGAACTGAGTTCAAAGTGTCCCTAACTTAAAATAAAATTGGGAGATTTTTCTTAAATGTTCATCATAGAAATCGTTTATAAAATATATTGAAGTCGCACAGCAGCAAGCTTTCTGACCAACTTTGGTTTTGTAATTTTTAGAGGTAGTAAACAATGTCTGAAAATTTAGCAAAAATTCACATAAATATAGGACACACATATGTCTCTGTACAAAAATCACCAACGTCCAAATAATTCAACTTAACCAAAAATGACTACTCAACATTTTATGAAAATAAGTGTTAAAACAGAAAATTCCAAGTAAAAGTTCTCGACAATAAAAAAGATGCAAATATTAACAATATACTTGGATCCCAAAATTTATGACAACATAACGAAAGTGGCATTTCTTAGTGATGGCTTAAGATAGGAACTTACGTATATTAGTCCTATCGTAGGGATAGTCTTGGCTTGGAATGTGATTGAGGAATATGACGGATATATGATCAAGGAAGCGATAGATGGGAAGTACCCATTTTGGATAAGTGAATATAATATGCGGCATGTCAAGGTGAGTCATAGCCCCCTTTCAAACTCTTTTATATGTTTACTTACGGGGTGAAAAGCATGATTAATTAAAATGACTTTCTCTTATGAAATGATTCTTTGAAATAATGATAATGATATGGGAATCATATTGTATGTTCAACGTGTTATATGTTATATGATGAGCTTGAGTACTGTCAAACGGTGGTCCCCTGTACACTACTATTAACTCATTTGAGGCCTGTAGTTAGAGGGTTGCGCAACTAGGACTTGTCCCCTCATCCACTATTATAGGTAACGGTGGGATGTTTGGTCTGCCTTGGTGGCCACCTTCATCGCCAGTCTGGCCTCGCGGTGCTCTAAGTACTATATATTTATGGGCGTCTCCATGGCACGACCCTTGGTTATCTTTATGCACGTGATTGACAGCATGTGCTTATCATTATCTTATCATTTGGGACTATATATATTGATTATTGGGACATAACCGGTCTTAGTAGTGGCTCAAGAACAATCTCATCAAATTATGTCATGGTAGTCTTACCATTGACCAAGAGGTATTGATATTATATTATGGATGAAAATTGTGGATTGAACATACGGTTTGGGTATTGGACCTTATATGGAATCTTGAAAGTTGTTGAAATTGGCGATATTGAAATATTGATGACCGAATGGTTTTGGTATTATGAATGATTAATCGATTGATATACTTTTTCTCTCACGATAAATGTGACAAATGAGAACTTTATAATTTACCTTGGATTTCTCAACTATTTTGAAATGGATATGCAACGAGATTTACTTGCAAACCTATGCACTCACCAACTACGTTTTCGTAGTTGACACTTTTTCTTCATGCTTTTCATGAATTAGAGTAAGCTTTGAGGAATGATATGCATCATGATTGTTTGCATTGCACTTTGGAGTCAAAGATCAAACCTTGTGACGGGCAATGGAATCCGCCTTGATCATTGTAGTATATCATCTCATGTATTTGTTATTTGTTTCGTGGACTCAATATCCAAGTATGGTAGACGTATTGTACTCGGGAATTGGTTCACATGCTTGTGCATTGTAAAATTATTCTTGTCAACTAAAGCTATGGTGAATGTTATCTATTATCCTTTGATTTGAATACTCGACTTTCTGTACATCTCATCATTCCGCCGTGGTTGGGGTGTTACAGAAAATGGTATCAGAGACTAAGGTTATAGAGAACATTGGGGTTCCTCCGAGAATTCCAAAACTATAGCCACTTTTCAAAACGAATTTTTATATAGTCGAGTCGAGCATAAGGTTGAGCGGTTTAGTTTGAGATTTACATGGTAGGACCATAATTAAACGTAAAGTCATGAATCTACGTTTAATTATGAGAGGACCATGTAAAACTCAAACGGCCACTTGGACTTATGTTCAAAAGGATTCCTTTTCAAAAAAAAAAAAAAAAAAAAAGAGAAAAAGATCTTTAATAAATCCGTTTTTATGAGCATACGTGTTGCATTTAGACATTCACCTAAGCATATATAGCGATTCGAGACTTGCCTTACTTGAGGATTATGCTAGTTTAGTAGGATTCCCCTCTGCACAGTAGAAGTGAAATGAATAAGATTGAAAGATATTCGTCGATACATGCTACTCTATGCTATAACATGTGAAATTGGGCATGATTTGATTGCAATGTGAAAGTTGTAATGTGCAATGTGAAAGTTGTAATGTGCAATGTGAAAGTTTGTAATATGCAATGTGAAAGTTTGGAATGTGCAACGTGGAAATTATGTGAGGAATGCATGCGTAAAAGCCTTACGATTCATGATGTTGAACTTTAGGTTGCATATGCACTTTAAAATAATGAGATTATTATAAGGCACGAAATCATTTTGGGGTATGACTTGTTCAATTTATCGAGTAATGACGTTGACTATTTACGATCGATTTAGAAAGAAAATATAGGCCTGACGAGTTAATATGAAATTTCATGGACGATATGGATATAAGAGCCTTTACTCTTTAAGTTTGAGCTATTTGAAACTAGCGCGTGAATATTGCGATGATTATGTAGTCATGCCTTACTATGGAGATAGTTATTGCGCCCTAAGATTGAGCTAATTGAGGGCTAGTACATGAACGATTTAATGATTACATAGTTGTGCCTTACTATTGAGATAGTTATTATGCTCTAAGATTTGACTATTGAGAACTAGTACCTGCTAGATATGATTATAATATGGCTAGTCCTTACTACTGAGATATATATTGCGTGATGAGATTTGACCGCTTGGGAACTAGTGATTGTCTCTGAAAAATCCATTATAAATTAGAAATTTCCTAAGTATGAAAGTTGTCATTAAGTACCCCTCTAATCCAATATTCGTTCACTCGTGCTCTTTTGAAATTATCCTCCATCCTATTTTTTACGACACCACTATTCATTATGGACATATGACAACGCGATATCATTGGTGGAACATCTTCCCACGTACGTTGGACGATATACCCTAAGAATTGTAGCCCCAAAGATATGACGCGACTCTATCCTCTTAGAAACTACACATAACCTTTGTATTCGATCTGAGATGGTGCGAAACATATGGAAACGCCGAATGAAGTTGGAGACTTGTGCAGGAGGAGTGGTATTAAAGCCAAATTACGATTTGACCACGCCGATAGAGCACATTCCGATATACATCCTAGACGACACATTCTGGGGATTGTAGCTCCGAAAATTTGGTGCGATATCTCTATAATAACACGCGTACACGAACGGTTATCCATATTATCTAAGTCGGTGCGACATGTATTGACGTCATTGAAAGTTGGAGTCCATTGGGCAACGAAAGACAAAGAAGTGATTTCTTTAACTCGCGCAAGGAGTTTAATCTGAGCCTTAATGAATCTTTTGTTTTCATATTTCCTATTTCATTCATTCGAAACCAAATTCTATATCCTTTATATTCTTAATTATTCAAAGTAACGATCACCACCGCTTCTCCTCAAAGTTAGTAACCTAACAACATACAACTCACTTACGCAACGCTCTGCAATAGCGAAATCGAGTAACTAGTACCCTTCTCTTACTGCGACGTCAAGGGATACGAAAGACGTGAGACATCGGCCGTCCATAAGTGAACTACTTGGAATAACTATATAGCATAGAAGATGTTATTGGATCATGCACATAAAGTAGGGCGGAGAAGATTTGTGGTGTATAAGTCAAAGTACATGGAAGCACAAGCGAAGAGTATACTAAGCTTTAACTTGGAGAAAGAATTGAAGGTCTTCCCTATCTAGGTTGATCGACTGAAAGGAAGAAAATTGAGCGGCCGACGAAAGGAAGGTCATGTGACATGAAGGTCACATTTGGATAAATATAAGACTCCCCTAGAACTTGGGGGAGATCACTAGCAATGTTGGAAGACGAAAGTGATTAGAAGAAGAAAACCAAGGACAATAAGATAATTGGGATGTGTCGAGTAACACTCAAGATGGAAGAGTAACAAAAAGGAATTCTGAGCTATCCTTTTCTTTTTCAAAGCACCAAAGCAAACGGATATTTGCTACATGAAGGAATCAGGAATTTGGCGAAATGAAGATCGTCAAGGATGGTGAGATAAAGTGAAAAGTAGGAAATCCCTTACATTTTCCAGAGGAAAAATGTTAAGGGGGTAATCACAGCAAAGGTAGATGCTCGAACAAGGAGTATGAAGTGCAAGATTATACTTTACCTTTCAAGAAGAGTTATTCACTAGCATCATTGAAGATGATTTGGAGTAGAAGATAGAGTAGAGAAACATCATTTGACACAAACAGTAAAGTGAAGGAATTGACGCCGTCTACAAGATGTAGTTCTGGTGGCGTTTATCTTTATGGCGGTTCACGCGTTATTCTTTGGATAAGAATTAGAAAACCTCTATCGAAAGACAAGCTATTGGTGGAGAGTATCAACCAAGCTAAGAGAAATCGATATACGCCCAACACCCGATGGAAGCTAGATTTACTAAAGAGAAGTATGGTCGATAAGTAGAGGAAACACGATGACTGGTGATGGTTATCCCCTCAAGGTCGGCGGTCGTAGGGAGTTAAGCTAAGACAAGATGAATCTGAGTGAAGAAAGATAATTTGCAACACATGGTTAATCGTCAAGGACCATCGACCCACGAAGTAGTGCGCCCAAGAAAAGTGAAGAAGGAAAACAACATGAAATCGCTAAGTTAGTAGTGAAGGCAAATAAGGAGTGCGACGCTAGAATTCAAGGCACATACTACCGCGACGATCAAGGAAGTTGATCGCTGAACTAAGTTCCAAACAACTAACAAACTCCGTGAAGAGCTGGCTATGGAATGTTTGAACGGAAGGGTGATAAGGATAACTCGCATCTGTGATGAGTTAGGATCAAAGGATCCGTATCACCATGATCTAACAAGTACCCTTGAGATAACTGCAAGGACTAGCGACTGCTTGTGTGCTGTTCAAGACGACGATTACTCTAGTTAGAGACGGATCCGAGTGGCGAAACAGTAAGGAGTATAGTTACCCATAAGAGAACGAAAGGAAAATGGAGAAAACCGAATGGTTGAGAAAAGGACAAAGTAACCGATGTTTCCCCTAAATCATATTATATCGCAATTTCTAAGGACGTTAGGTTATTGTATTTGAAAAGAAGCTTAGCTTAGAAAGCTGGAAATGGATATGAGGCTCAGGAGAGCAAAATAATTGACAGTTTTGTAGAGGTCAGGAGGACCTACGAAGGATTATTTAAGGGAGGAGTTCATGCGAATAAGGACATCGAAGTGTTTACCTTGAAATAATGGTGGTGATATGATTACTTAAGAGCATAAGGATTGTGTAAATCCTATCATGAGGAATGCGTAGGTATAGCAAGGAAACCGAATGGATTATATGTGCGATGTTAAAAGAGATTTGTCGGTGATGAGTCATAGATAACGGTCCTTCTAGCGTAAAAGGAAGAAATTAAAGGTACCTTAAAACGATTTAAAAGCCAATATCAGCAAAAGCAAGAGAAATTGGTAACGATATGATTTAGCGAATAACAAAAGAGGTGACTTGAGAAAATAAGGACGAAGTTGAAAAGACAAAGGGGAGTATGAGGAGTAAGATGGAACTATCGTCACACAATTTATGATTCCCTCGAACGCTATAAGGCAACAAAGACGACATTGGAAAACCCTAAAATGAGATGCTACGAAGATGTACCTTTGCAATATTAGTGCGACTCGGCACCCCCGTTAGTATCACTTTTGTTAAAGGGGTAACCCCTTAACAAGTGATTAGTCGCAAACGAAGCCAATATTTTCAAGAAGCGGCAAGCGTGTCCAATGTCAAACCAAAGAAGGATGAAAGTTGGCGAGAAGCTATTGGAACGATTCTTTAATTGGGGTAGAAGACGATAAAGGAAAGTATGCAAAGTAACAATGGAAATGAGTAGCCACCAACGATCGATATTCCAACGTTTCTAACTATTTTAGTGCAACTCACGTTACGAACCGTTTGTTCATTTTACACCTCCGTATTGACACTGGTATCCTCAACCCATCTATTTTAGCATTGATCTAGGCAAGATTAACAGCCACGATGATTGCATGCGATTAATCTCCAGTCGTCTCAAGAAGTGAGCGACATTCGTAACCTTTCTCTTTTTCGAAGTTTCTAATCCAGAGGAATTTTAAGAAACCGAGGAATGGATGCCCCTATCCCTAGAGTTAAAAGCTCGCACGAAACCAAGAAATTGTGATAAAACCTGGTTTGACTTTCCCACATTATATGACTCCGTGTAGACACTCCTACTGTTGGTCTATCCATTTTTACTACCGTATGAATGATCGAACTTCGAGGACGAAGTTTCAGTTAAAGGGGTAATGATGTAACAACCCTCAATTTCCGACTAGGACAATTTACTTAGACTTATCTAGGTATTTATCCTTAGAGGTTTATTAAGAGAATTGGCCTTCTAGACATTTCGGCATGGTGATAATTGCCCTCTAGTTCAACGAAGTATTGTAGGTGACTAGCTATCTTATAAATGCCATGAATAATAACTATAATCATTCAACACAATCTCAAGCTATAAACTAGTTCTAATTGAACTTGACAAAAGGTCAACGAACCAAAAACTTTATTTCGAGAAGTTAAGTTATATAAATAATAATGTGAGTCTCACAAGTTGAGATATCAATCAATATTCTTATAAATGTCCAACAAATCAATCACCAAACCAATTTAAGTAAATATGACATGAGAATAAAGATTTCTATCTCAAAGCACATTTATAAATTAATATGTACATAAAAGTGTTTAAATAACAATAAGTATATATATATATATATATATGCTAAAATAAATACAAGTTTATAAATAAAGGCTTATGTAACAAATTAAAAACACAAAAATATATACATATATATACATATACACATACTAGAATAAAAATGTACTTACACTACAAACTAATACAAATAACCTTATAAAATACATATACAAACACCTAACTCATACATACATTCATACACCCTTATACACTTATAAAAATAAAAAAAATAAAAAAAAATTAGTGAGAAACCCTACCCTTAACTCCTTGGCCGTCCCCCCCCCCCTCACACACACACTTCACCAAAACAAACACACACACATCTTAAAACTTTCTCTCAACTTTTCTTCACACTTTCTTCACCATTTTCGGATTTTGCAAGGAAAAATGGGGCTTAAATCTAATCTAAACTATTGTAATAATAACTTTTCTTGTTAATTCATCATCTAAGGTCAAGTATGGAGTCATTTGGTGGTCTTGAATGTCACGAAAAATCTGCCCAAAATCATCTTCAAAACCAAGTTCTTCAAGGGTATAAATCTTCATCTTTTTACTAGATTCAATCTTGTTCTTGTTTATATTCAAAGGTTTTATCAAAAGTTTATGTTTTCTTCTTATTTTCTTTGTAATATACACTTGATGAAGGCAAGTTGATAGGATCTTTCTCCTCATACATATGCATGTCGAAATCTATGAGAAAGATCCAAGGATTCAACAAGTTTAAGACCCAAAAGTGTGGTTATAGATTAGTAGCTTTTAAAGTGAGTTTCCTTTTCATAGATCTATATGTTTTTGTATATTTTGAAGAATATATTTCTGAGATTTTTCATTAAAAAGATGTTTTTATGTTGTTGAAAGTTAGATCTATAAAGATTTGTATTGAAAAGTGTTGATTTGGATGAATACATGTTAGATCTAAGAAAGTTGAATCTTGTTGTTGGATTATGAGATGGATGGACTTGTATTAAGTGAAAAATATGTTAAAAGAGGTATAATAATCTGGGAATTTGATGTTAAGAGGTATAGAAATAAAGTATTAATCTTGTAAATGATGAACTCAAGTGTTAATAAAGCAAGAATGGTCATTGGTGTGTTGTTTGGACCCAAATGCTTCTGACAGAATTATTCTTCTATCTTTGGACGGATAAACTGGGCATGTGAGGGCCGTTTCAAGCAAAACTTTCAAAATAAAAGTTGTAGATAAAAGAGATAAGTTTAACCTCCAACTGGAATCACTCAAAAACACTAAACCAAACCAAAGATATAATTTTCTACCAAAAGTGGTCAAAACTGGATTTTTGTCTTAATGTTGAGTCAACTTTGACGATTTTTAATTTCTTAACTAATAGGTTTCAGAAGTTTAAACTTGGTGTGAACTGAGTTCAAAGTGTCCCTAACTTAAAATAAAATTGGGAGATTTTTCTTAAATGTTCATCATAGAAATCGTTTATAAAATATATTGAGTCGCACAGCAGCAAGCTTTCTGACCAACTTTGGTTTTGTAATTTTTAGAGGTAGTAAACAATGTCTGAAAATTTAGCAAAAATTCACATAAATATAGGACACATATATGTCTCTGTAAAAAAATCACCAACATCCAAATAATTCAACTTAACCAAAAATGACTACTCAACATTTTATGAAAATAAGTGTTAAAACAGAAAATTCCAAGTAAAAGTTCTCCACAATAAAATAAGCTAAAAGTCACTAGATTGCAACTTTAATCAACTCCAACAATCTCGTAACAAAAGTATTATAAACCTACTGAGAATATGTCAAATAAAAGTTATAAAACTTAACTTGGTTATTAAATGGCAAGGACAAGCCTACAAATCACTAATTCGGTTCATATAAGCACTAACCGAAAGCTTTAAATTGCACACATCACACCACCACCACTATCATGACTTAAGGCACCAAAATATAATCAAAATTCTGTAAATAATGAAATAAGGATGAAAATCCATTTTGACGCATTTGAATTGCTCGAAAAATGAGGTTTAAATCACTATTTCGGTAAACGATTTATAAGCTTAGAATCCTCAAAATGAGCAGGACACAAGAGAGGTTGAATTGATATGATTTTCCAATGATAAAAGTTGCCTAAAAGGCCTGAGGTTTTTAGCCAAAAAGTTATGTGGTGATTTCTAAGAGTTTCTATTAATTATTAAATTTAAATGACAATTAAAAAGGTAAATAAATAAATAAATAAATTATATAAATCATGAAATTGGTTAAATAATCACAACCAATGATGGAAGTGACTAAAACCTACTGGAATAAAATCATTTTAAGTCAAAGAACAAATGTCATATAAATTAGAAATAATTAAGTAAGTGAAAATCACTAATAAATAACTATTTTTAAATTAATAGAAAAATTACATAAATAAATATATATATCACAATATTCTAAGTTAAAAAGCATAATAATCAAGAATATAACCCAAATATAATTAGCCACAAATTATAAAGGCAAGTGAGGTACTTAAAAGTATTTTTAAAGAATTATTTGGTTAATAAATCAAGAAAATGAATAAATAATTAATTAAATAATATTAAATTAAATAAATAGTTTTAAATCAGAAAGTATTCATAAATATTAATATTATGAAGTTACTAATGTCAAATATTATAATCAAGCAAGGCACACAATGGGAACCATGATAATCAAAGGCAAGCTACCGAAATTCTAACAACTTATAACTACATGTATAATGAAAGTGACCCTTTTACACCAACACTCTCTACAACCAAAAAGATGCAAATATTAACAATATACTTGGATCCCAAAATTTATGACAACATAACGAAAGTGGCATTTCTTAGTGATGGCTTAAGATAGGAACTTACGTATATTAGTCCTATCGTAGGGATAGTCTTGGCTTGGAATGTGATTGAGGAATATGACGGATATATGATCAAGGAAGCGATAGATGGGAAGTACCCATTTTGGATAAGTGAATATAATATGCGGCATGTCAAGGTGAGTCATAGCCCCCTTTCAAACTCTTTTATATGTTTACTTACGGGGTGAAAAGCATGATTAATTAAAATGACTTTCTCTTATGAAATGATTCTTTGAAATAATGATAATGATATGGGAATCATATTGTATGTTCAACGTGTTATATGTTATATGATGAGCTTGCGTACTGTCAAACGGTGGTCCCCTGTACACTACTATTAACTCATTTGAGGCCTGTAGTTAGAGGGTTGCGCAACTAGGACTTGTCCCCTCATCCACTATTATAGGTAATGGTGGGATGTTTGGTCTGCCTTGGTGGCCACCTTCATCGCCAGTCTGGCCTCGCGGTGCTCTAACTACTATATATTTATGGGCGTCTCCATGGCACGACCCTTGGTTATCTTTATGCACGTGATTGACAACATGTGCTTATCATTATCTTATCATTTGGGACTATATATATTGATTATTGGGACATAACCGGTCTTAGTAGTGGCTCAAGAACAATCTCATCAAATTATGTCATGGTAGTCTTACCATTGACCAAGAGGTATTGATATTATATTATGGATGAAAATTGTGGATTGAACATACGGTTTGGGTATTGGACCTTATATGGAATCTTGAAAGTTGTTGAAATTGGCGATATTGAAATATTGATGACCGAATGGTTTTGGTATTATGAATGATTAATCGATTGATATACTTTTTCTCTCACGATAAATGTGACAAATGAGAACTTTATAATTTACCTTGGATTTCTCAACTATTTTGAAATGGATATGCAACGAGATTTACTTGCAAACCTATGCACTCACCAACTACGTTTTCGTAGTTGACACTTTTTCTTCATGCTTTTCAGGAATTAGCGTAAGCTTTGAGGAATGATATGCATCATGATTGTTTGCATTGCACTTTGGAGTCAAAGATCAAACCTTGTGACGGGCAATGGAATCCGCTTTGATCATTGTAGTATATCATCTCATGTATTTGTTATTTGTTTCGTGGACTCAATATCCAAGTATGGTAGACGTATTGTACTCGGGAATTGGTTCACATGCTTGTGCATTGTAAAATTATTCTTGTCAACTAAAGCTATGGTGAATGTTATCTATTATCCTTTGATTTGAAAACTCGACTTTCTGTACATCTCATCATTCCGCCGTGGTTGGGGTGTTACACAAGGAATTAGAGACTGCGTTATCCAGTGTAAGTGTCAAGACCTCCATCAGTAAAGTGAACAGATATGGTGACATGGGATCACCCTGGCGCAATCCCCTTTTGCCCTTAAAAAACCCATGCAGATTTCCATTGATGGCAAGAGAGAAAGAAGTAGTAGTAACACACATCATAATCCACTTAACCATACCAGAATGAAACCCAAAACCGAAGAGAACGTGGCGTAGAAAGTTCCAATCAACAGTGTCATATGCCTTCTGAATGTCTATTTTAAACGCACACCTTGGTGGACCAGCATTCCTATGGTAAATATGCATCAGTTCTTGAGTTAACAATATATTATCTGAGATTCTCCTTCCAGGAACAAATGCAGATTGATTAATGCTCACAAGTTCATGTAAACCATCCTTTAGCCTATCAGTAATAATTTTACTTATGCACTTATAAATAGTATTACAACACGAGATAGGTCTATAATCATTAATAAAGGACGGGGTCGTCACCTTTGGGATCAAAGCAATAATAGTATGGTTGAGTTGTTGTAGTAGCTTACCATTTCGGAAGAATTCATTAACTGCCAAACAAACATCTCGACCAACTATATCCCATGCCGCTTTAAAAAAGGCGGAAGAGTATCCATCAGGGCCTGGAGCCTTATCTTCTCGAATATCAAACATAACCTGCCGGATTTCACTATCCTCAACTAGTCTCACCATTGACTGAGCACGGTTAGCATCTAATGTTTTCTGAAAAAGTTGTGGTGATACCGAAATGGTATTACTGCCCTCCTTACCAAGGAAATTCATATAATGCCAAACAAACATCTCACCAACTATATCCCATGCCGCTTTAAAAAAGGCGGAAGAGTATCCATCAGGGCCTGGAGCCTTATCTTCTCGAATATCAAACATAACCTGCCGGATTTCACTATCCTCAACTAGTCTCACCATTGACTGAGCACGGTTAGCATCTAATGTTTTCTGAAAAAGTTGTGGTGATACCGAAATGGTATTACTGCCCTCCTTACCAAGGAAATTCATATAATGATCCACCAATGCAACCGGGGCTGCACCACCCTCATGCATAACACCATGCAAATCTGTTATCAATTTAATACGGTTACGATGTACTTTTGACTTCAACGAAGTGTGAAAAATTTTTGAGTTAACATCTCCTACATCCAGCCACTCAATTTTAGCTTTTTGTTTGAGAAACTTCTCTTCATCAAGCCGCACTTCATAAAAAGTCTTAAGACAAACCGCCTCCTTTTCACGTAAATGAGAATCCAAAGGGTTTTGATCAATAGCAGCTTGAATCTCATCCAACTCCTTTCTTGCTGAATCAACACGTACATGCAAATTGCCTTGCTTGTACAGAAGTTTACGCAAAGGAGACTTAAGATTCTTCAACTTTTTCACTAGTCGATACATATGGTGCCCCTGCATTTCTTCCTTCCACTCTTTCATCACAGCCTGCATAAAACCCTCTTTATGAATAAGGAAATTTGCAAATTTAAACGGTCTCGGTTTATTTCTGGTAATAGAAGGCAATTTAAGCACACAAGGCGAGTGATCAGATATACGATATGGTTGGAACCATGCACACGCTGCAGGAAAACTATCAACAAATAGTCTCACCATTGACTGAGCACGGTTAGCATCTAATATTTTCTGAAAAAGTTGTGGTGATACCGAAATGGTATTACTGCCCTCCTTACCAAGGAAATTCATATAATGATCCACCAATGCAACCGGGGCTGCACCACCCTCATGCATAACACCATGCAAATCTGTTATCAATTTAATACGGTTACGATGTACTTTTGACTTCAACGAAGTGTGAAAAATTTTTGAGTTAACAATATTATCTGAGATTCTCCTTCCAGGAACAAATGCAGATTGATTAATGCTCACAAGTTCATGTAAACCATCCTTTAGCCTATCAGTAATAATTTTACTTATGCACTTATAAATAGTATTACAACACGAGATAGGTCTATAATCATTAATAAAGGACGGGGTCGTCACCTTTGGGATCAAAGCAATAATAGTATGGTTGAGTTGTTGTAGTAGCTTACCATTTCGGAAGAATTCATTAACTGCCAAACAAACATCTCGACCAACTATATCCCATGCCGCTTTAAAAAAGGCGGAAGAGTATCCATCAGGGCCTGGAGCCTTATCTTCTCGAATATCAAACATAACCTGCCGGATTTCACTATCCTCAACTAGTCTCACCATTGACTGAGCACGGTTAGCATCTAATGTTTTCTGAAAAAGTTGTGGTGATACCGAAATGGTATTACTGCCCTCCTTACCAAGGAAATTCATATAATGATCCACCAATGCAACCGGGGCTGCACCACCCTCATGCATAACACCATGCAAATCTGTTATCAATTTAATACGGTTACGATGTACTTTTGACTTCAACGAAGTGTGAAAAATTTTTGAGTTAACAATATTATCTGAGATTCTCCTTCCAGGAACAAATGCAGATTGATTAATGCTCACAAGTTCATGTAAACCATCCTTTAGCCTATCAGTAATAATTTTACTTATGCACTTATAAATAGTATTACAACACGAGATAGGTCTATAATCATTAATAAAGGACGGGGTCGTCACCTTTGGGATCAAAGCAATAATAGTATGGTTGAGTTGTTGTAGTAGCTTACCATTTCGGAAGAATTCATTAACTGCCAAACAAACATCTCGACCAACTATATCCCATGCCGCTTTAAAAAAGGCGGAAGAGTATCCATCAGGGCCTGGAGCCTTATCTTC
Organism: Erigeron breviscapus; assembly: GCA_034093135.1. Classification (NCBI taxonomy): domain Eukaryota; kingdom Viridiplantae; phylum Streptophyta; class Magnoliopsida; order Asterales; family Asteraceae; genus Erigeron; species Erigeron breviscapus. The sequence goes on along the minus strand of CM067172.1, from coordinate 9,178,043 downwards.
TCGAATATCAAACATAACCTGCCGGATTTCACTATCCTCAACTAGTCTCACCATTGACTGAGCACGGTTAGCATCTAATGTTTTCTGAAAAAGTTGTGGTGATACCGAAATGGTATTACTGCCCTCCTTACCAAGGAAATTCATATAATGATCCACCAATGCAACCGGGGCTGCACCACCCTCATGCATAACACCATGCAAATCTGTTATCAATTTTCCTGAAATTCACCACCTGTTTGATGCTACCTGCTTTCAACTTTGCTGCATAGGAAACCTTATCATTATCCTTTCCCTGCTCATGAGTAGAATCAGGTTATTTCAAATTAACATTGCTTTCATCAGAATTTGCAGGTACCTCAATAGGTTGCTGTTCACTCAGAACGCTCTTTTCACTCAAATTCTTACCAGAATCTTTCGAATTAATATTCAAATCATGGCCACCAGGTTTTACAGATTTATTTTGCTCCCCATCAGGAGTTTGATAAGTGGGATGACCACCACCTGATGATTTATCCGAATTTCCAACATCCCCACCACTTGAATCAGCAACTACTCCCCCATTAATTGGGTCTGTAATAGTCTGGGATGGTTCGCCATTTTTAATACCTGTATTCGAAGCTGAAACAGGAGTTTTAGAATCAACTGGAGTGGTGGTTCGCCCTTTATTAGGGCTGCCACCTTTTTTCTTCTTACCCGACATATCACTTTGAGCAAAAGAATCCGATATTAATCGAGTAAAACGTTCCTCTAAAGTATTGAGATCAAACGCTGGACAATCTCTCTTCATACAATAATTACCATGCAAAAGAAAACCCTTATAAAACCACACGAACAGAAAGTGAAACAAAAAAACCCTAACCCTATGAAAACCCTAAAAAATTAATCGATCCCCTTAATCAATTAAAAAGTTCAATTGATCTACCTGAACTAAACGAGTTAGCCGGGATCACAAACTAGATAATTAATCAGAAGAAAGACAATAAATCTAGGGTTTTAAGCGACAAGAAAAAACAAGAAGAAAGACCCTAAAAATGGAAGACAAATTCAGAAAAGCAATAAATTAAACACGGATCATTGCATGCAAGCATACAGTGACCATGAATAATCATTAAAATCTGATTAAGAATTGCGAAAATAAGGCACGCAATTTAGGAAAAAAATCGCCATAGGAGAGAGAGAATAGGGTTTAATATTAGGTAACCTCATAATCAAACTACAATTGACAACAAAACTAGAACCAAAGTTATTTCTACGATAACTAGAATTAAAGTTAGAATTACCGAGGTTTCTTTGAAATAGTCCTCGTTGATATCCTCCTCGGTATTGGTTCTGAACATAATTGACTTGCTCGGTAGCCTCCTCATCCTCGGTATAGTGCATTCCTCCGCAATTGTTGCACCCGTGTGCAATCACCTTGAGGTCTTTGTACATAATGTCCAACCTATCTTCAAAAGTAGAAAAATGGTTAGACAAAGCTTTAAGTTCATGAATTACCTCATTGTCGGAGCTGCTCTCGATGCTAGCCACGGTTCTCCTCGGTCTCCTATCTCGATCCTTATCATCCATATCTCGAGCTAAGCTATCTTGCACCATATCCTCCATCATTTTGTACGCGGCATTTGTAGTCTTGTACAAAAAGTTACCACCGCCGGCTAGGTCTAAGTCCTTTTGGGAACCCTTGGTCAAACCATAGAAGAAGATTTCCATGATCTCGTCCTTGCTAAGTCCATTCCCATGACAGTTTCTGATCAATTCCCTAAGCCTTTTCCATGCATCAACTAGCGATTCTCCTTCGTCTTAATTGAAAGCCTTGATGTCTCGAAGCATTTTCCTAGCTAGACTCGGGGGAAAGAATCGCGAGACGTACTGTTCGCGAAGTCGATTCCATGTAGTGATGGTACCTTCATCGAGCTCATCGAACCAAGCACGTGCCTCTCCCGTGAGAGACGACAGAAATAAGCTAAGCTTCACATCGTCATCGGTGACGTCTCCTCTGTATTTGAACATTTTGCACAAACTGGTGAACTTGCTTACATGCTTATGGGGGTCGGATTTGGTTCGGCCGTCATATTGGTTGTCTTGGATTAACTTAAGGTGGTGTCCTTTGACTGAAAACGAATCTCCTAAGTTGGGTGGAATTATAGCCGATCCCGGTGTCGGTGCTACGGCTCTCGTCCTTTCCATCATCGGTCGGTCGAATTCGTCAATTACACCTCTAGGTGAATTCGGTTGTGACATAGTGTTGGATGATGTGTCGGATGATCCTAAAGGGGCTTCTTGGTCGAAAAGGTTTGCTAAGTTAACTACGGGTGATGAATTGGTTCTGTTGAGTCTCCTCCTACGTCGGAGTCTACTTAGGCTTGTGGAAACACGCTTTACAACCATTCCCGATCTTAAACGCATCAACTACCTAAATAATTTGTAAAACTCAAGAAAAAGATCAACGCACCAATATAAAAGTGAAATGAAATGAAAATATTACTTAACCCTAATTTGACCTAAAAACCTAATTGACTTAACCTAAGTACTGAAAAGTAACTACTTCGTGCCGAAACACAAAGCAGGATCGAATTACACTACTAAACTAAGAATGCGTCGCGTCCCCGGCAGCGGCGCCAAAACACTTGATGGTTTGTTTTTGTTTGAGTGTTTAAATTTATAAAAATGTTGTACAAGTTATTACCTCAAAAACACACACACCTTAACGGACAGGGGACCTGATCAGATGTAGTATAGTTTAGTGATAAGAACAGGATCGTTCGCAAGGACGCGTTGTGATGTGCTAAATCGAGTTTAAAAATTATAAACTAGAAATACCTAAAAACTCACTACTACACACTATCGGGCAGTGGACCCGATCGTATGCAATATAGTTAAAAAGTAAGTCCAGGTTCGTTCACGGGGATTGGTTTGAATCAATTGTTTAGTAAAATGGTTTGGAAAAAGGGTGTTGCTTCAAATCTCTCTTTGACTATAACTTTAAAAGACAAAATGCATAAAAGTAAAGGTAAGCCTCAAACAACAATGGTAAAGATCATCCACCTTGACTTCGCTAGACTTCAAACATGATTGCTTTCAATTAAGACCAAATTCATTAAGAGTTGACAAGATAATCGTGAGAGGATAAAATGCTCGCGTGGTACCACCAACCGCTCACAAATCACCCAAACACCTAAGTTGCTAGTTTAATTACCCACGCCGGTACCACCAATGCCTAGACAACCTTACCAACAATTAGTTTGCTTGACTATCAAAATACCAATTGCGCCTATGTGAAAATAACGTGGTACCACCAACCGTTACAAAACACGTTGACAAAATTATTCCTTTTACTAAAATGACATTCACTATCATACCATGAACTAGTGATAATTGCTCATAGACAAGCAACCGTTGAAAATCACATATGCATTCGACTAGTACCACTAACGAAGAACACACATGCCTCCAATATCAAATTAATACAAATAAAGGAATTAAATCATCAAGATCTCGACACAACGATAATTGAAATCTACTCTTGAATTAAAATATATAGCAATCACATCATTCGTCTAGTTTCATCAAGGTGGACAATAGAAAGATTAGCCACTCATGATTAAATTGAAATTACAATCAAAATCAAGGAAGAACATGATGTACCAATCGTTTGAGGAAAAGAAATTGCAAGACAATTGTGAGTCCCTTAATTAAGGAGATGGTTAACCAATAGAAAGTGTAAAATACAACAAGTCTAATAATCACTAGATATGGACTAGTATTACTTGTAAATAAAGATGCAAGATATATAAACAAAGTAATACAAGACTTAAAGCAATAAACAAATAAAGTGGACCATTATGTATGTTTCATGGGTATTTTATTTATTGATGTTTAAATAAAATACAAGGTTGTTGCGGAATCAAGATAACACAATTAAGTGAGTATCCTAACAACCTATGAGTTACAATATGATCTATGTTTGTCAAATAACTCTTTGGGATCGAGATACTTAAAGTTGTGAAGTATCCCTGTTTAAGATCGAGAGTATTTGGACAAATTCACTTAAATGCAAAAGGAATGCTTAAAAGTGTTTTTGTTCAAGGAATGACTTAGTATTTATAGGCAACAAATTCACCAGTGAATTTGTGCCGTACAAATATGGTTGGCATACATTTAATGATCCGACAAGAACATTAAATGTATTGGATAAGAATAAGGATAAAGTCACATCAAGTGCAAGTGTATCCTATTATCCAACCACCTTAACACACGTTTACTTTGTTAAAGAACAAGTGGATTGTTCTTTGGAAAGTGTGTTAAAGGCATAAGTCAAACCTCGATATTAGTGTTCAGACTTGCAGGATCTAGAACACTAACAATCCTCCAGTGTGCAGATCTGGTAAGACTTTCCAGTGGACTCCGCCATTTGTTAAGTCTTCTTCCTTCAGACTTCAGTCTTTGACTTCAGTCAGAATGTCTTCAGTAGAGTAGATCTGGACTGGGGTGAAGTCTTCAGTGAGCTAATCTGGAGAATGCTCCAGATTATCTATACAAGTAAATGCTCACTAGTCTTCAATTATTTCTGGACAAATCTTCAGAGGGACTCCAGATTCCAAGTCTGGAGTAGGTCCAGTAGAGAAACGTTTTCTGGTCAGATCTTCAGTGAGCTAATCTGGAGAATGCTCCAGATTATCTATACAAGTAAATGCTCACTAGTCTTCAATTATTTCTGGACAAATCTTCAGAGGGACTCCAGATTCCAAGTCTGGAGTAGGTCCAGTAGAGAAACGTTTTCTGGTCAGATCTTCAGTGAGCTAATCTGGAGAATGCTCCAGATTATCTATACAAGTAAATGCTCACTAGTCTTCAATTATTTCTGGACAAATCTTCAGAGGGACTCCAGATTCCAAGTCTGGAGTAGGTCCAGTAGAGAAACGTTTTCTGGTCAGATCTTCAGTGAGCTCCAGTAGTCGGGTCTGGAGCGAGACCAGCAAAACAAGTTTTCTTAACAAACCTAAATAAGGTTCCAGTAGTCCAGTCTGGACTAAATCTGGACCTAACAAATTCCCCCTATTTGTTTAGAAATAATGCAAGTATTTTTCAGACTTATAGATATACAAATTTGTATGTCTGGAAAACACTTGGTCGATTTAAGTCTAAAAAATCTAAGTTACTGGAAAACACTTTATAGATCATGAGTGTTTTCAGTTTCATCTTTTAAGTTCTAACTTAGACTAAATCTGGTCATTCTACTTGTAAAAATAAAAACTTGCAACTATTATTACTTTCATCAAAAAGGAAAATAATTACAGCAAGTACAATGGTAAGAGTTCAGGCCCTTCTTCTCGATGAATGCCCTGGTGCATCTTCAGTGGCCTTCCTCTTAGGAGATGGAGATGATGGAACAGACACTGGTGGTCTCAGACCCAACACAGCTTCCATTTGTTGAATTCTCTTCCAGACTTTCTCAATTCTTTTCATAAAAGCCTTCACGTCTGGAGAGAGATCAGTCTTGCCTTTGAAAGTCATTCCAATCTCCTTTAGTTCAGTCCATCCAAATGCTTGGACTGAAGTATCTTTTCTTTCATCAGTAAAGTTACCTTCTCTGGTCAACTTTACATTAAACCTGGTCATACCTTGATGATGTTCAGCCAGTGTGATTTCAGCATTAATTATTCTTCTTGCATTGGCCCTGAACTTCATCATTTCATCATATTTAGCCCTTTGCTTAGCCAACTGTACCATATCTTCAGTATCCCTGGATACACCACTCTGTTGTCCTTCAGTGGACTGGTGTTCTTGTCTATTAATCTTCAGAGTTGTATCCAGTGGAATAAAGTTGCTAACATCACCATCTTTAATTGCCTTCAGTTGCTAGGCAGTAAGCTTGGGTAGACCAGTCATTCTCTTCCTGTATTCCAGTTCCAGAGCACCAGCATTTCTTCTTATTTTCTTCTGGAGGCTTACCAGCTCCTCCTTTCTTTGTCTGATAAGCTCTGGAATGGTTACCCCATAAATCAAGGAATCATATACCTGTTCTTCCTCTGCATAGAACGAGCGTATATGTACATCATTCAGTGCATCAAGACATTGTTGAACTCTGGGATCCTCCTTCATCCTTTTAAAAACTTCAATATTTACGCCTAACCTGCCAGCGTTGTAGGAGTCCAGAGTACCCATTGTAGCCATATCCCTATGATGGGCCAGCAGTTCATTTTTCTGGTTTGTCTTGAAAATTTCTATCATGATACACTGTTGTTGTAACTTCCTAGATGTTTCATTGTCAACATCTTCAGTTTGTTCTTCTTCTTCACCAGACACCATCTTTTCTTTCCCTTTAACTGTCTTCAGTGTGGTAGGGATGTCTGGGAAGGATTCAAACTGGGGCTCGGCTTCAGTACCAGCAGCCTCTTCTTCAGTCTGCACATTGGCTTCAGTGCCAAGTGCTCTCTGGACAATACGTGCACTGGCATCAGTACCAGTCACTTGTCTTCTCTGGACAACGCTTTCAGTAGCGACTGCCCTTACAACCTCTCTCTTCTTCTTTAAAGTTTCTTGGACACCAGATGATGGAATTGATAATTTTTCCCCTTTGGATTGATCTCTAGTCCTGGACTTTAGATCATTCCATAATTCTTCCATCATCAGCCTATCCAGTGAGCCAAAGGTTCTGCCTTGTTCTGGCAAGGAAGCAGTCATACCTTTCTTTAAATCCAGCACTTCCTTCTTCATATTTTCAATTTGTTCAGGCAAGTGCTTAGGCAGCTTCTCTTCCAGTATCTTCTCAAATTGTGGCAAAACCCCATCATAAATACTACGAAGGACAGTCTCAGAAACCTCTTCACATAATTCTTTCAACATGTGGTTTCTGAACTTCCTTGTACATGCATCACTTATAACACTCACAACTTCTCCTTGTTCCAGTACGGGCCTACTCTCCAGAGAGCTTACCCTAAAAACCAAGTTCTTAACCTCTTCTTTCAGCCCTGCCAGTTCGCCAGTGACTGCAGTCTGAACAGAAGTAACCAACCTGTTCTCTAAGCCCTGGACTGCCACTTTGATCTTTTCAGTGTTAGTATTTGTGGCCAGTACCAGTTCATCCAACTTCTCGAAGACCAGCTTTTCATTTCCAGCGAAGACATTCATCTCTGAAGCTAGGTTATTTGAAAGTAAAGACTTAAAGTCCGAAATAACCCTAGATGATGACTGGAGTGATCTCTCCAGGTCCGCCACCTTACTAAGAAGGCCTTGGACCTCGGTTGAGGAAGAAGTGGAGAGACCAGTGGGTGGTTCCAGATGAGAAGTCAATCTGGTCATTGTAGGTACTTGTGTCCAGTCCTCTTCAGTTTCAACATTTGAGACTGGCACACTTTGTTCGGTTGGGTTGACTGGAGGTTGAGTTGTAGGAATGAAAGGAGTGAAATATGGAGTTGTTTGAGGAATTGAAGGTGGTGGAGGTGGTGGCATTGATTCTGGTGGTGGTATTTCTGGTGTAGGGGTAGGTATTTCTGGTGAAGGTGTTGGTATTTCTGGTGAGGGGTAGGTATTTCTGGTGTAGGGGTAGGTATTTCTGGTGAGGGGTGGTATTTCTGGTGAGGGGTAGGTTTTCTGGTGGTGGTATTTCTGGTGTAGGGGTAGGTATTTCTGGTGAAGGTGTTGGTATTTCAGGTAGAGTTTCTTCTTCTTCTACATCTTCACCCAGAAAGTTTAAACTTACATCAAATCCCTCAGACATGGGGGAGTCAACATCATCCCATTCTGGAATATTCCCAACATCAAATTGTTCACCAGACTGTTCACCAGTCTCTACTTGTTCACCAACCTCAACATTTAAATCCAGTGGAGCCTCTTGCTCACCAGATGCTTCAACCTGCTCAACAACTTCAGAAATATCTTCTTGTACCACAGCCTGGACTTCAGTGTCCACTCTCTGTTCAGTTTGTACAAGAGATTCAATATTTTCTTCTTCAAAAATAGGAGAACCATCAATATTTATTGTATCACCAGGATGAGTTGATGGGTTTACCTGGACTCCTCCCCTCATCAGACGCCTATGAGATCTTGGTCGTCTGGAAAGCTCAACAGTTTGTTGCAAGCCTTCTTCAGGAGCCACTTGACTTATAGGTTGTACCATCTCTACAACCTGCACCTCTTGTTCATCACCAGGACTTTCAACCACTTGTACTGGCGCCACATTCTCTTCCACTCTTTGGAACGAGAGCATGGACTGAGGAATATCTACCTCACCATCTCTTGATTGTAAATTGTTCAGATCCCTTATAAACTCACTCATAGTAAAATGAGTAGTATCAACATCATATTGGTCTCCTAGACCATTCTTGAACATCAGGGAAAGAAAACGAATATAAGGAACATGGGGTTTTCTCCCCTTTGCCTTCAGACGATCCACCAAATCATTAAATAGGATCTGAGCAAAATCCACCCTTATCCCAAACCATAAACAATAGGCAATCTGGAGTTGTGTTTGATTTATCTGATCTAGTCCTCCAGAACTACCTCCAAGACACTCTACCAAATGAGTGAAGAAAAATCTCCACGAATCTGTAAGCCTACTCATATATATGGTTCCTTTTCTCAATAACTGGCCATTCTCATCAACAATTTCGGTGTGCCCCATCACTCTGCACACTTCTCTGAAATTAATTCCAGTTGGTAGTTCCATGGGCTGCTCATTCTGGTCATGATAATTTAACTGAAGAACAGACCTGAGCAAGCTCACTGAGAAACCTAACGGTCTGGTACCTCCCTTTAGAGTGTAAGAAATTGATGAAGTTTCTTCGTTGTAAAACGCGGAGTACCAGAACTCACATAAGTAGTCATGGTACATTTTCCCTGGATTTAGGGTCAATGCACCATACAGAGGGCATGAGAGAAAGAACGTATTCAATCTCCCAATGATAGAACGAGCTGTATGAACACTGGAAAGTTTTGCCATCCAGTTATTCATATTGATACGAATGGTTTTCGCATCAAGAGAAATATGTCTCGGTCTAACAACATCTTCGACCGGAGCATAATTGGTAGATAAAAGATTTCTTGGTGCCATTTGAATATAGAAGAAGATGAAAATGAATATTTAAGGTTTATGAAGAATTTAATGAATTTGAAGTTAATATGCGAGTATTATGATTGGAAAATGAATGAAGAATTGAATGAAGGAATTTGAAGATTTGGGAGTAAATGTTCGAAGTAAATGAAATTGAAAGTGAAAGTGGGTATTTATAGGAGAGATAATGTGGATTTCAAACGTTCAATTTGAATTTATCAAATAACATTTTTGATCGTGTTTTGAGATCCGCATTTAATTGTATCACATCACCCATAAATGGTTGATGGTTCACCGCCCACAAAAACAAGCAAATTTGTACTTTTTGTGTTCCCAAAGTAAAAAGACCATCATTAGTTTTGAAAAATATCCATGCCACATAGGATTTATAAGATAAATATCTTTGAAAAAGTTTGCTTACGTGGCACATACAAAGATCAAGTATTTTGAAAATATTATGACATATTTCAGTGCATCTGGAGGTTGACAGGACCGTCCAGTATCACTGGTGGATTAGTCCAGTGAAGCATGTACTGATGGTACACTGGAGGGACACTCCAGTAAAGTACCAGTGAGAACCATTTTTGAAAGACTGGAAACCTTAAACTTGCACGTCAACTAATACAAACAAATGAGAGGGACACATTTACAAGGAGACAAAAGTCAACTCAAACACGCACTTCAACTTGTCCAGTTACCAGTGAGAGGGACATATTTACAAAGCACCAGTAATATTTTCTGAAGAATTTGTCCAGTGAGAAAATTAATTCCCCCTGAACTTAAACATTTTTAAGAGAAAATATTTTTCAAGTCTTCCCTGGAATGTTGATCCAGAAATAAATTTTTGAATCTTTAAATCAAAGATCCTTAGTAGTACACAATGGCGTTCAATACCAAGGTTCCAGATTTAAGGGTTTAACATTCCCAACTCACCAACAAGATATTCAAAAGTTTTTACATCCAGTGGTTTAGTAAAAATGTCAGCGAGTTGTTTGTCAGTGGGAATAAAATGGAGTTCAATGTTGTTTTTCATAATATGATCGCGAATGAAATGGTACCTTAGATCGATGTGTTTGGTTCTGGAGTGCATGACTGGATTGTTGGAGATAGCGATGGCACTGGTATTATCACAAAAGATTGGAGTTTTTGAATATTTAATACCATAATCAAGCAACTGGTTCTTCATCCAGAGTATCTGAGCACAACAACTGGCTGCAGACACGTATTCAGCTTCAGCAGTGGATAATGAAACTGAAGTTTGCTTCTTACTGGTCCAGCTGACCAGTTTGCCACCTAGGAAATGACATCCACCAGTTGTGGATTTCCTATCTATCTTACAACCTGCATGATCTGAATCTGAATAACCCATTAGATCCATGCCTGAGCCTTTGGGGTACCAAAGACCTAGACTGGGGACACCTTTAAGGTACTTCAGTATGCGCTTTACAGCGAGCATATGAGATTCCTTTGGATTAGACTGATATCTGGCACATAAACATGTTGAAAACATAATATCTGGTCTACTGGCCGTTAAATACATCAGTGAACCAACCATGCCTCTATAGACAGTGGTGTTCACTGGTTTGCCATCTGGATCCGAGTCCAGTGTCAGTGGTGCAGAAATTGGAGTTGGTTTAGATGGTGAAGAATTCATATCGAATTTCTTTAAAAGATCTCTAACATATTTTTCCTGATTAATAAAAATTCCATCTTTGTTTTGTTTAATCTGGAGTCCAAGAAAATATGTTAATTCACCCATCAAACTCATTTCATATTCAGTGGACATGATTTTAGAAAATTTCTTGCACATGTTTTCATCAGTAGACCCAAAAATTATATCATCAACATAAATTTGTACCATCAACAGATTACCTTTCTCATGGAGAATGAATAAGGTATTGTCAATTGCACCTCGTTTAAAACCATTTTTCAACAAATGTTTAGTCAGAGTATCATACCAGGCACGTGGGGCTTGTCTGAGGCCATATAGCGCTTTGTCCAGACGATATACCCAATGTGGATGCTTGTCATCAACGAAACCTGGAGGTTGTCTGACGTAAACTTCTTCTTCAAGCTTCCCATTCAAGAAAGCACTCTTTACGTCCATCTGGTAGACCTTGAACTGGTGATTAGCAGCGAATGCTAAGAAAATTCTGATCGCTTCAAGTCTAGCCACTGGAGCAAAAGATTCATCAAAGTCGACATCTGACTGGCAGTAGCCTTGTGCTACCAGTCTGGCCTTGTTTCTTATTACGTGGCCATCTTCATCTACTTTGTTTCTGAAGACCCATCTTGTTCTAATTGGTTCTTTCTTTCCAACTGGGAAAGGAACCAGATACCATACTTTGTTCCTTTCAAACTGGTGAAGCTCTTCTTGCATAGCAGTCACCCAGTTTGGATCTTCCAGAGCCTCGTCAATCTTCTTAGGTTCTATCAAAGATAGAAAACTGACGTATAAGCATTGATTACTGGAGGCTCTTCTGGTCTGAACACCACTACTGGAGTCACCTAAGATCTGATCAATAGGGTGAGCTTTTGTCCATCTGGAGTACTGACCAGGATTGTTACTGACAACAATATCAGTGCAAGAATTCAGTTGAGTCTCCTCTGGAGTTGCTTCAGGAGGAGGGTCTTGCCAAATTACTTCAGTATCTTCATCTGAGTCATTTAAATCACGATTTGCATCATGAAATTCTTCATTTGAAGGCATTTCCTGAAGTACTGGTTCAGTATGAAATTCTTCACCAGAAGACATTTCTGGTAAATTCTCAACTGACACTGATACTGGAGTAGTACGCACATCTGAACCAATATTAATTTCAGAGGGTAGTTTGAAAATAATAGAGGGATAGAATGGAGTACTACTGGAGAGTTTCTTTTTCTGAACAGGTTCCAGATCAGGATGACTGGAAACTGTGTCTGGTGAATCTTCAAATTTGTCGTTTATAGGATCAGATTCACAAAAGACAATTGGTGTTACTGGGGGAGTGACAGGGACTAGCTTCTTGTTGATTGATGCATTTGATTCATCAAATGTTACATGAATTGACTCATGGACCTTCTCCAGTCTCTTGTTGTAGACTCTGAAGGCCTTGCGAATGGCTGAATAGCCTAAGAAATACCCTTCATCAGCTTTGGCATCAAATTTGCCTAGCTGACTGGAGTCGTTCAGGATGTAAACTGGACATCCAAAAACGTGAAAATAACCAATGTTTGGTTTTCTATTTCTTAAGACTTCATAGGCTGTCTTTTTGTGTCTTTTAATGTACACTGATCGATTCTGGATGTGGCAAGCAGTTGCAATTGCTTCCGCCCAGAAACTGGTAGACAGTCCAGATTCAGCAAGCATACTCCTGGCAGCTTCTATCAGCGTTTGATTTTTCCTTTCCACAACTCCATTTTGCTCTGGAGAGCGGGCTGAAGAGAAGTTCTGGGAGATGCCAGTGTCAGTACAGAATGACTCCAGAGTTGCATTCTGGAATTCTGTTCCATTGTCACTTCTTAACTGACACACTTTTCGACTGTACTTGAGCTCAATTTGCTTGATAAGACTGATGATTTCAGCAGCAGCTTCACTTTTGGACCTCAGAAAGATCACCCAACAATATCTGGAGAACTCATCTATGATCACCAGGGTGTATCTTTTACCAGCACGAGTCTGAACGTTCACTGGACCAAAAAGGTCCATATGAAGCATGTGAAGAGGTTCAGTAATGCTGAAATTCTGTCTGGTCTTGAAACTGGTACGCTTTTGCTTACCCATCTCACATCCTGGACATGGTCTTTCCTTTTTGAAGGAGACTGAAGGTATCCCATCTGCAAGTTGTTTTCTGGACAACTTGTTAATATTTTTGAAGTTTAAATGGGATAACCTTTTATGCCATAACCAGTTTGTGTCTTCATCAGCTTGAGTATAGAAACACTGCTCTGAAGGAGAGCTTTCCATATCCATCACGTACACATTCCCTTTTCTGGGAGCAATCAACACTACCTTCCAGTCCTTGTTAAATACGATGCCCTGAGCAACATTGAATAAGACTTAATAGCCATCGTCACACAGTTGACTTACACTGATCAAGTTATATTTCAAACCATTCACAAATGCAACTCGTCTGAACTTGACTTGTCCATTGTTCAGAACACCATATCCCTCAGTCTTCCCACAACCATCATTTCCAAACGTGATGGAGGGTCCATCAGAAATGGTGAACTCCTCCAGTAGGGTCTTACATCCGGTCATCGTCCTGCCAGCTGCACTGTCAAGATACCAGATAAGCTTCTTTCGATCGCCCTACACATACACCAGATATTTATCAGTTAGATTTGGGAACCCATCGACTGATGGGTTCACTGGACCAAAAAGGTCCATATGAAGCATGTGAAGAGGTTCAGTAATGCTGAAATTCTGTCTGGTCTTGAAACTGGTACGCTTTTGCTTACCCATCTCACATCCTGGACATGGTCTTTCCTTTTTGAAGGAGACTGAAGGTATCCCATCTGCAAGTTGTTTTCTGGACAACTTGTTAATATTTTTGAAGTTTAAATGGGATAACCTTTTATGCCATAACCAGTTTGTGTCTTCATCAGCTTGAGTATAGAAACACTGCTCTGAAGGAGAGCTTTCCATATCCATCACGTACACATTCCCTTTTCTGGGAGCAATCAACACTACCTTCCAGTCCTTGTTAAATACGATGCCCTGAGCAACATTGAATAAGACTTAATAGCCATCGTCACACAGTTGACTTACACTGATCAAGTTATATTTCAAACCATTCACAAATGCAACTCGTCTGAACTTGACTTGTCCATTGTTCAGAACACCATATCCCTCAGTCTTCCCACAACCATCATTTCCAAACGTGATGGAGGGTCCATCAGAAATGGTGAACTCCTCCAGTAGGGTCTTACATCCGGTCATCGTCCTGCCAGCTGCACTGTCAAGATACCAGATAAGCTTCTTTCGATCGCCCTACACATACACCAGATATTTATCAGTTAGATTTGGGAACCCATCGACTGATGGGTTCACTGGACCCTCCCTTATAGGTCCCTGGGGCAATCTGGTCTAGTTCACTTTGTTCAATAGTGGTCTTAGAAGAAAAGACCACTGGGGTTGATGGTTTTAAAACCTTTTCATTTTTCTCAACTGGAGAAATAAATTTGTCTTTCTTTGAAAAAGGTTTTGTATTTTGTCTAGGGCCAGATGAAGTACCCTCAAGAAAGTTTAATCTTGCATTAAAACTTTGTGATTGACGAGTCAGAATTTGAATCTGGCTCTCTATCCTGGACAAAATATTTTCTTCAGATGATACCTTAGCCTTTCCAGTCAAAGGCTTTGGTAAGGGATTGGTCTGAGGTAAAGGTCTATTCTGCTTCACCTTTTTAACTGGAGCAGTCATCTGGACAGCTCCAGTCTTAACCTCTGGGGATTGAACTGGGTCTAAATTGGTCTTGGGTGTTTCAGGCATATCATAAACAGTTGTGGGCCTTAACACCTCTGGTAATCGATCGATTACTGGTATTAATGATGCAACATTTGTATTTCCATCTAAATATGCACGTTTTTGAGCAGGAAATTGTTTAACTGAAGCATCATATGGCTTTTTAGTTTCTAGCCATGACTTTATTACCAGTTTTTCTTTCTCTAGAATGATCTCAAGATCTTGCTTTTCTTGAATCAATTGTTCAGTTACCAGAACCTGGGCTTGAAATGCCAGTTCAATGTCTTGAAGCTCTTTTAATTTTGATTTTAAAGCATTTATTTCAGAAGAATCTGTTTCTAGACCATTTACACAATCAGATCTAACAGTTTCTACAAAAATTAAATCAGAATTTAAAGCTTCAGCAATGTCCAATTTTAGTTCTTGGTCAGTTGCATTATCATAATCACTAACCTTTTTAATAACTATGTCCACCCATCGTCCAGATGTGACATCTTCCTTCACCAGGTGCTCATCAACTTCCAGAGCCATGTAACAGCAATCTCTTTCTTCTTCTTCATCAACAGATGAGTCATCAGAAGGAACCCACTTCTCTTCAGTTGTAGCAATCATGCACTTATTATTTGTTTCCATTTGTTGTGCCATGAGAGCAATTTGGGCCTTAAGCTTTTTATATTTCAATTTATAGCTATCATCAGGCTTATTATTAGAAGAGAATGGACCAGGCTTGGATGCAAACTGGTTGGACCTGCACTCTTTCATGAAATGACCCTTTTTGCCACACTTAAAGCATGTCAAATTGGTCTTGGGTGTTTCAGGCATATCATAAACAGTTGTGGGCCTTAACACCTCTGGTAATCGATCGATTACTGGTATTAATGATGCAACATTTGTATTTCCATCTAAATATGCACGTTTTTGAGCAGGAAATTGTTTAACTGAAGCATCATATGGCTTTTTAGTTTCTAGCCATGACTTTATTACCAGTTTTTCTTTCTCTAGAATGATCTCAAGATCTTGCTTTTCTTGAATCAATTGTTCAGTTACCAGAACCTGGGCTTGAAATGCCAGTTCAATGTCTTGAAGCTCTTTTAATTTTGATTTTAAAGCATTTATTTCAGAAGAATCTGTTTCTAGACCATTTACACAATCAGATCTAACAGTTTCTACAAAAATTAAATCAGAATTTAAAGCTTCAGCAATGTCCAATTTTAGTTCTTGGTCAGTTGCATTATCATAATCACTAACCTTTTTAATAACTATGTCCACCCATCGTCCAGATGTGACATCTTCCTTCACCAGGTGCTCATCAACTTCCAGAGCCATGTAACAGCAATCTCTTTCTTCTTCTTCATCAACAGATGAGTCATCAGAAGGAACCCACTTCTCTTCAGTTGTAGCAATCATGCACTTATTATTTGTTTCCATTTGTTGTGCCATGAGAGCAATTTGGGCCTTAAGCTTTTTATATTTCAATTTATAGCTATCATCAGGCTTATTATTAGAAGAGAATGGACCAGGCTTGGATGCAAACTGGTTGGACCTGCACTCTTTCATGAAATGACCCTTTTTGCCACACTTAAAGCATGTCAAATTGGTCTTGTCAGTGGAAGAACTGGATGCAAATTGTCCAGATGGCTTATTTGCTCTTGCTTTGAAACGGTTAAACGTTTTAGCAATCATTGCAATAAGGTCATCATCTTCAGTTTCATCACAACAGTCTGGAGAGATTTGACTGGACTCTCCAGAATCCATAAGTTCAGACACCATCTTCTTCATAGAAAATACATTCTCAGAAGATATCAGTGCTGTACTTGGTGGTTCAGAATAACTAACCACTTTAGGAGTACTGGAGGCATGGTTAAAAGCATCTTGTTCTGCAACCACTCTCTGAGCTTGATTTTCTTCAGTGTACCTGAAGGCTCCATATAGAGTTGAGAGAGTGTGTGTGTGCAGAGTTTTACCTTGTCGTAAAACAAGTATCATGTGAGACCATTTGGTGGGCAGAATGTCACAAAATTTCTCCAGAAGTATATCCTTGTCCTTCTCAACCCAAGACCTCTCAATTGGTTTATGATACTCATAAATCTGGTGTAAGTACCAGTGAGAGACTCGTTAGGTTGAGCAAAAAATGACTCATACCTCTTGTTTAAGGAGACCTTTCTGGTGACAATGGTGTCATCTCCTCCTTCATGTTGGTTAAGAAGCTCATCCCACATGGTTTTGGCACTAGGAAAAAGAACTAGTGTGGGAATTAGGGTTTCTGGAACGGCCCGAGGATCATGTTTTTAAGGAGGGTGTCAAGATTCACCAATCTCCTCTCCTCTTCTGACCAATGTTCCTCCCTCTTTTCCCTTCCCCTTCTAGATCCAGAAGGATCAAGAAGTGGATTGAGAGGTGATGTAGGTACATAAGGACCTTCGTTTAAGATCTTCATCATGTTCCTCTCAATACCAGTGACATGCAAAACCATCCTAGCTTTCCACGTACCAAATTCATCACTGTTCCCACTGAATTTAGGAACAGGATTATTCGAGTAGTGCACATGCATGTGTGGAGAAGCAGGAGTAGGAGGAGGAGGTGGAGGATTAGTGTTATTAATGTTTTGTGGTTCATTTTGATCATGCATATTTACATTAGGATCGGGACCAAGACTAAAACCTTGTGTATTTTCTTGGTTAGCCATCAAGAACAGATCTAGGCAATGATTAGCCTTCTGCTCTGATACCAAATGTGAGTCCCTTAATTAAGGAGATGGTTAACCAATAGAAAGTGTAAAATACAACAAGTCTAATAATCACTAGATATGGACTAGTATTACTTGTAAATAAAGATGCAAGATATATAAACAAAGTAATACAAGACTTAAAGCAATAAACAAATAAAGTGGACCATTATGTATGTTTCATGGGTATTTTATTTATTGATGTTTAAATAAAATACAAGGTTGTTGCGGAATCAAGATAACACAATTAAGTGAGTATCCTAACAACCTATGAGTTACAATATGATCTATGTTTGTCAAATAACTCTTTGGGATCGAGATACTTAAAGTTGTGAAGTATCCCTGTTTAAGATCGAGAGTATTTGGACAAATTCACTTAAATGCAAAAGGAATGCTTAAAAGTGTTTTTGTTCAAGGAATGACTTAGTATTTATAGGCAACAAATTCACCAGTGAATTTGTGCCGTACAAATATGGTTGGCATACATTTAATGATCCGACAAGAACATTAAATGTATTGGATAAGAATAAGGATAAAGTCACATCAAGTGCAAGTGTATCCTATTATCCAACCACCTTAACACACGTTTACTTTGTTAAAGAACAAGTGGATTGTTCTTTGGAAAGTGTGTTAAAGGCATAAGTCAAACCTCGATATTAGTGTTCAGACTTGCAGGATCTAGAACACTAACAATCCTCCAGTGTGCAGATCTGGTAAGACTTTCCAGTGGACTCCGCCATTTGTTAAGTCTTCTTCCTTCAGACTTCAGTCTTTGACTTCAGTCAGAATGTCTTCAGTAGAGTAGATCTGGACTGGGGTGAAGTCTTCAGTGAGCTAATCTGGAGAATGCTCCAGATTATCTATACAAGTAAATGCTCACTAGTCTTCAATTATTTCTGGACAAATCTTCAGAGGGACTCCAGATTCCAAGTCTGGAGTAGGTCCAGTAGAGAAACGTTTTCTGGTCAGATCTTCAGTGAGCTCCAGTAGTCGGGTCTGGAGCGAGACCAGCAAAACAAGTTTCTTAACAAACCTAAATAAGGTTCCAGTAGTCCAGTCTGGAGCCAGTCCAGAAAGTCTGGACTAAATCTGGACCTAACAACAATAAGGTAGATACGATCTAGATGGGTGCACGTGAATCTTCAACGATTCGAAAGATGATGAAATCTTGAATTGATCCTTGAAGTATTTCCTTGTAGTGCAGCTCCTAGAAAGAATATTTGATAGTTTGGGAATTAGGTTATTTTTCTATTTATACCTCCCCTCATTTTGGTGCAAAAGCTGCCCAAAAACCTTTCAGAACCGTCCCTTCACTGCGGCGCAGTGGGCGTGTAATGCCCCCACTGCGTCGCAGTGCAATCTTACTGCCCATTTGGCTCTTTTGTC
This sequence comes from Erigeron breviscapus, assembly GCA_034093135.1. Taxonomy (NCBI): domain Eukaryota; kingdom Viridiplantae; phylum Streptophyta; class Magnoliopsida; order Asterales; family Asteraceae; genus Erigeron; species Erigeron breviscapus. The sequence continues at coordinate 9,159,439 of CM067172.1, read as the reverse complement.
AAAGCTGACTGCGGCGCAGTGGACACATGTACATCCCACTGCGTCGCAGTGTATTCTCACTGGCTTGAACTCCCCTTCTTCCACTGGCTGACTGCGGCGCAGTGGGCCTTGATCACCCCCACTGCGTCGCAGTGCAAATATACTGGACTCGAAGCATAATTCCACAAAGATGACTGCGGCGCAGTGGGATAGTAACCAAACGGAAACGTCACCTGTTTAGAGCCTGAAACCACTAACAAAACCCATAAACGCACCGAATGCCAACAAAATCGACTAAAAACATATAATAAAGAGGCCAATAACGATGTGTGCAATGGGTATAAGTTGGTCACATCAAATCCCCCACACTTGAGCATTGCTTGTCCTCAAGCAAATCCAACATTTAAAGAAAAAGTAATCCTTGGCAAAGAAGCTAAATAAACAATTACGAGTACCAAAAAGAAGCAACACCAAGTATGTCAATGAGAAAGAAGTTGGGTGAAGCAGTTTTAATCTTAAATGAAAACCCGAAATGTTTGACAATATCTGAACAATCCACAAGCCTCAATAACACGACTATGCACAACTGAAACAAATGAACCAATCAATATCATTGAACTCCAACGAACTTACTTTTGGGGTTGAATATATCAAGAATCACTCATAGCGCAGTCGTAATACATATCTTACCATAGGCTTGAACAAGGATCATAGCTCCACCGACATGGCGTAAGCACCAAGTACATCATCAAAATATGGCATATAAGTTGGTTGTATAGTTAGGCTAAGGTATAAGTAATGGAAATTTACAATGAGTGAGGGAGTGTAGGTTAGAAATGAAAGGAATCAATCAAAAGTATAAGGTAAGTATGAAATATGAACAAAATAGTCTAATCAAAACCCGTACCATTGATTGCCAACAAACCATGAACCCATAAATTGCTCATCCGCCAAGACACCTCAAAAATACCAAGCAAACTCGACACCATTGTGGTGTATCAACTTCAAACAACTTAAGATCAACCAAGTCCCCCATTCTTAACGATACATCACACCTCTAGACATATAAAAATGAGAAGTACCCACTAGTAGCCCAAGTTCTCTTTTTTTTTTTTTTTTTTTTTTAATTGAAATCTTTCTTTATTTATTTTTTTTCTGAACCACTTTTACTCTACTAGTAGGCACCCTCTTACAATGATGAACAATGTCTAACACACTTATTTTCTTTTGAACAATCCAACACATTCCCGAATACTTAAACCAATCTACGTCTTCCCCAATTCAAAGCATAATCCAATCAATCAACCACCAAAACTCTATCAAACCGTGCAAACCAACCAACAGCAATCAAAGGCCCCCCAGATTAGACTATCGGTAAAGTAAGGTATGATTAGGTAAAGTTTACATAAATGAGTGTATATATTCAATGGAAAAGGCTAAGTTAAAAAGATGTATAAGAAAGGGTTAAAAGAAAGGAATGAAGTATATGTAAGTGAGTATAAGTATAGTAAGGGTATGAATATACAAAAGGAAAAGTGAAAATAAAGAAAGAAAGAAAAGTATGGGTCAAACCTATATGCCAATTCGTCATCCGATGTACTTTTATCACAAAAGTGATCTCACTGCGGTCTCGTCACGATCACAAGGCCAAGTTCTAGCTCAACACATCACCGGCACACTCAAATCAGAGAAAAGAACCCGGAAATGGAATAAATTAACCTCAAATTCGCACATCTTAGTGCAGAGTTCGAAATGGAACCCTTACTCCCGAATAAATCCAAGAGCCTAAGAGAGGGACAAATTACAAGGCAATCAAACCAAAACCGTAAACACCTAGCACATCTATATATAAACAATGAATCTCACAACTTTAGGTGTTTGGGAAATTTGAGTATGCAAGTAATGTTATCAAACCACAAGGATAAGCCCCATAACCGTTCAGAACACATTTCGCCGATTAAACTTTTACCAAGGAAAAGAATTTGTAGTAAAATTGCTCATTAAATTATTATGAATTAAGTGACAAAAGCAATTTACCACAAGGACAAGCTCAACACAAGTTTCAAAACCATATCACCTTCTATCATCCCACCAAATTGAAAGCAACCAATTCTCAAACATGCACATCATAGTTCAGAGTTCAAGATAGAACCCTTATTCTTGGATAAAACCCAAAAACCTACGAGAGGGACACATCCACAAGAACGGTTAAAATCTCAATGGCAAAACAACAAAAGAGATAAACCCGGTAGCTTAAACCTATTTGCCACCCCCCCCCCACACTTAAGATGGACAATGCCCTCAATGTCCATATTCGGTCAAACAAAGGTAAATAGGGGTAAGCAACATAGAAGAATCAGAGCACATACCGGAATAAGGACTGTGTGTGAACAATGTCAATAAAGATGCCAATCAAAAATATAGCGCTGAACTTACTGCCAGCATATGCACATGACATCATAGTGAGCTACTAACACGATCACACAATCAAACAAATCCAACTGGTCCTCCCCCCACACTTGGGTTCCACTAGGTATTGCCATCAAACGGATAGACCTGTCCAACTCAAATAGCAAGCACAACCAAATATCCATACAAAAATTAAACTAATCTACAGTCTCATGCAGAAAATTAAAGAAACAAAAGAAAAGAAAAGAGTACAAATGTTTCATCACCCCGTAGGGTGGATACCAAACAAAAATAAATGATTAACAGTCATCCAAATCATAACCAAGCACATAGGAGCCTCATTACACCACATGATCATCATCACTGAAACTGGCCATGATAGCCATAGGGGAGACCGAATGTATCAAAAAGATCAGTGACCCAAGTTCGCTCCCCCTCTTGACCGGAACTAGAGGCGCCAACATCACCTCCAGAAGGTCCACCGCCAAATCCTGAGCCAGAACCTGCAACAAAACCAGGAGCGAAAGAAGATGAACCACCAACAAATTCCCCAGAACCACCAGCATCTCCACCTGTATGACTAGCAGCACCAGTCCATGGTCTCCAATCCGCACTAGTACCTGCATCAACAGAAGACCTGCCTCCAAAGGACCCAAACTGCACAGGACCACGAGGAGATCCACCAAGATCATGTGGGAAGAAAGAACCGCCCCCCTGACGATAAGTCGGAACATGAATAGGTGGTGGTGAAAATTCAGGGATAGGAGTATCAGGAACGAACGGCTGTCCATGGTACTGAGCGTCCCACATAGGCTGATAGTAAATAAGGGTATAGTTGGTGTGGGCCTGCTGCGATCCCATCCAAGTCATATCCTGGTCCATGCGCCGCTGATAATCATCAAAAGCCTGGCGGCTAGCCTGCTGCCCATCCATAATCTGCTGCAGCTGGGACCCTAAATCAGTCAAGTCAATACTAGGACGGCCCCGCCTCCTCTGAGGCTCCTGAGGAGCATCCCCCATCTCCTCATCATCAGAATCCTCCACCTCAGGAGGCGGTGCAGCGATAACACCCGTATCGTCCAACAACCTAGCCTGCTCATTCTTCTTCGGCTTCTTCACTATCTTGGCGATGATCAACTCCTTCTCTGTTAGATGCTCCTGACTAACCGGCAAAGACAATCCCTCATGGCATATATCAGTATCAAACACCCCCATCCTCTTGTAAATACGGGTGATAAAATGCCCAAGCACCAACTTTGAATCCGAGTGATTCACCATCCTATCCAGAACAACCATCGGGGCCAAAGCAAACCTCCTCGGTGCCCCCTCAGAAAACAACTTAATCAGCCATAAATCTAGCTGGTACGCCTTGTCCCAATGGGTGGACCTTTGTACCAGAAACGTGACAACCATCCTATGCAACAACCTCAGCTTCACACTGCTAATCTTAGACACACTAACATAGCCACAAGAAGGCCAATTGTGTCCCCCCGAAATTCTAGTCCAAAACTGGGATATCGACTCACCATCCCCCAAATCCTGCTTCACATACAAACCCTTTCTCAACAAAGCCCTAAATTCCTGACTATCCAACTGCTCCCTCGTATACATACCACAGTAAAAGCCAAATTCAGGAATCGATAACTTCCTATGCTGTCCCCCGCAGAAAAAAGTTACTACCCGCTCTTCAAAAATATCCTTGATTTTATTGAGCTCCTTGGTCAACTTCAAAGTAGAATAAAACTCAAGACAGAGTTCACGAAAACATGGTTCCCGATTATGGAAAATGTTATGCCACATATCACAACTAACCACCTGGTCACCGATTGGAACCTCAATACGAAACCACCGACGGATATCCTCCTTTATCCCATAATTCCTTGCAAAAATCGGATCAAGATATTTTGGAGGGCAAACTACCTGGCGATGGAGAGCAAAGAGATTGTTCAAAAAGTTGTTCTTATGGGGTTGCCTAGCCCCATCGAACGCTAACCATGCGTGTGCTTCGTCCATATCACGCTCTCCAAACTTCAAATCAGGCACTTCCGGCTCTTGCCTAGCCCTCTTGGATCCAGTCCCGCTTCCTTGACCAACTTCCATCTGCCTTCTCTGAGTTGCGGACTGTAAACACAACCAATAAAATAAACAAACATGAGACAAACGGAATGCAAAACTGACATTACACAAATCTTTCATCACAATCTTATGGACAGAAACTTCCCACTGCGGCGCAGTGGGACTGGGTGGTCCTCACTGCGTCGCAGTGAGGCAAAAGTCACGTGCAGGCCAGAAGGTTGCCACTGCGGCGCAGTGGCACACATACACCACCACTGCGTCGCAGTGGCTAGGTTTACTGGGCAAGCTCTTGATGTTCATCACAACTTTCAGCAAAAGGGGTACAACCAAACCAACAAACTATTATATTTCAACAATGTAACAACAACTAAGCTAACATTATACCTCCCCCACACTTGTCCATCAAAAACCCCAAAAAATTTTCAAAAACCTAGTTTAAGTTTATCTCAAATTCGGATGAACAAGTGTTTAAATCGAAAAATTAAACACCACATTGGTATTAATAGCCCATAACTACACAACCCACTAATTAATTGAAAACTAAAAGCTTAAAAATCAAAAATCAAAAATTGAAGAAAATAAAAAAGAAAAGTCAAGAAATCTTACCTCTTTTCCCATGATACTGAAAGAAAGATGATAATCTAAGACAAAAGAGGAAGAATAATGCAAGATGGGTGAATTAATGGGGGAATCTGAGAGCAAAATGGAGGTCTTGTTTTTAGATCGGTTTGGAAGTATGAGAGAAAAGAAGGATACTGATAAGAATTTTGTGTGGTGAAAAAGAGACCAAAAATTGACTGATAATAATACATGTACATCAGTTGACCGGTCAAAGGGGCCACTGCGGCGCAGTGGTCATCAGGCTCCCCACTGCGTCGCAGTGGGGCATTTTTGCTCCCAAAGTCCAGTAGCAATCGACTGCGGCGCAGTGGGATAGTAACCTCACCACTGCGTCGTAGTGTGTACTCACTGGTCTCAAACCCCAGTTTTTCCTTGGAAAAATAATTTTGAAAATATACTTACCTCCAACCGCTTGTCCTCAAAATCGCACCTGCACATTTCTTGACAAAACAAAATCAAACTAACTAATAAAATGAAAATAAAATGCAACAAAAATAGCACGGGTTGCCTCCCGAGAAGCGCTTAATTTATTTACGAGTCGTTAGCTAGACTCGACTACCTTTCAAGCCTCATATTCAAAAATGGGGATCTCCTCGATTATCCCATCCACTTGTTCTTCTTCCAAGTATAACTTCAATCTATGACCATTTACAATGAAAGAACCTTCACCATCCCTCTTGAATAATTCAACATAACCGGACGGATAAACATGCCTGATTACAAAAGGTCCTATCCACCTAGAGGTAAGCTTAGGCTGCTTGATCATAAACTTAGACAAAAACAACAAAACCTTAGCTCCCACCTTAAATTCCTTTCTACGGATCCTTTTGTCATGGTAAACTTTGGTCTTCTCCTTGTACAGCCTTGAATTTTTATATGCACCTAACCTAAGCTCATCGAGCTCATGAAGTTGCAACATCCTAAGTTCACTGGCTTCCATCATATCCAAGTTTAAATTCCTCAACGCCCAATAAGCCTTATGCTCTATCTCAATGGGTAAATGACAGGTCTTACCATAGAGCAACCGGTATGGCGTGGTGCCAATCGGTGTCTTGTAAGCCGTCCTAAATGCCCACAAGGCGTCATCCAACTTCTTTGACCATGCCTTAGGGTTATCTCCCACTGTTTTCTCCAGAATTCTCTTCAAAGCCCTATTGGTGTTTTCTACTTGTCCACTAGTTTGTGGATGATAGGAAGTAGAGAAATAATGCACAACACCATATCTTTTCATGACCTTAGCTAATTGATTATTTGCAAAGTGGGTTCCTCGGTCACTAATTAAGGCTCTAGGGCAACCAAATCGGCAAAACAATTGTTTAAGGAAATCAATCACTACCCTAGCATCATTCGTGGGCAAAGCTTTGGCTTCGGCCCACTTAGATACGTAATCAACGGCAACAAGAATGTATAGGAACTTGTTAGACGGTGGGAATGGTCCCATGAAGTCTATACCCCAAATATCGAAAACCTCACATACCTGAATGCTCTGTTGGGGCATCTCATCCCGCTTAGTAATGTTTCCTTGTCTCTGACAAATGTCACAAGTTTCCACCAAGGTTTGAGCCTCCTTGAAAATGGTGGGCCAATAGAAACCTGCATCAAACACCTTTTTACCTGTAACTGAAGGACCGTAATGACCTCCAGTTGGACCATAGTGACAAGCATCCAGAATCTCCCGAGTCTCAGCTCCAGCAACACATCTCCTCACCATACCATCTGCACAAACACGAAACAGGTATGGGCTATCCCAAAAATAGTATTTGGCATCAGAAATGAGCTTCTTCTTCTGTTGATGCGTGAAGTCATTTGGTGTCTCACCTGCAACCAAATAATTAGCAATGTCTGCAAACCAGGGAGCATCATCAGAATTAGATATAAACATTAAACATTCATCAGGGAAGTGATCATTGATCTCCCCATCACGAAGTTCCTCCCGGTGAGGATCTTCCAATCGACTCAAATGGTCGGCAGCCAAGTTTTCAGCCCCTTTCTTATCCTTGATCTCAATATCAAACTCTTGTAACAACAAGATCCATCGGATAAGCCTAGGTTTAGCATCTTGTTTGGAAAACAAGTACTTTAGGGCTGAATGGTCCGTGAAAACTATGGTCTTACTTAACACCAAATAAGATCTAAACTTATCAAAAGCAAAAACCACGGCAAGCAACTCCTTCTCAGTTGTGGTGTAATTTTGTTGGGCGGGGTTCAATGTTTTGCTAGCAAAGTATATGGGCTTGAAATGCTTATCAACCCTTTGCCCAAGCACGGCTCCCACAGCAAAATTACTAGCATCACACATCAATTCAAAGGGCAATTCCCAATCCGGCCCGACCATGATAGGTGAATTGGTCAACTTCTCCTTTAGCACCTGAAAAGCACTTAAACACGCATCATCAAATACAAAAGGGACGTCCTTCTCCAACAAGTGGGTCATAGGACGAGTAATCTTAGAAAAGTCTTTAATGAAATGGCGGTAAAAACCGGCATGTCCAAGAAAACTCCTTACCCCTTTCACATTAGAAGGCGGGGGTAATTTGGCTATAACATCAATCTTAGCCCTATCAACCTCTATCCCGGCCTTAGACACTTTGTGACCTAAAACAATACCCTCGGTCACCATGAAGTGACACTTCTCCCAATTTAACACAAGTTGTGCCCTTTCACACCTATCCAACATCTTATCTAAGTTATGCAAGCAAGTACGAAATGAGTCCCCAAAAACCGAGAAATCATCCATGAAGACCTCCATGGAGGTTTCAAGCATGTCCTGGAATATAGCTATCATGCACCTTTGAAAGGTGCCCTGGGCATTACATAGACCAAACGGCATTCGCCGATAAGCAAAAGTGCCAAAGGGGCACGTGAAAGTGGTCTTTTCTTGATCCTTTGGATCAATGGGTATTTGAAAGTACCCGGAAAACCCGTCAAGGAAACAAAAATACTCATTACCTGCTAATCTCTCCAACATCTGATCAATGAAAGGCAATGGAAAGTGATCCTTTCGGGTGGCATCATTTAGCTTACGGTAGTCAATACACACCCGCCAACCCGTTATAGTCCTAGTAGCCAAAAGTTCCCTATTCTCATTCTCTATAACCGTCATACCCCCCTTTTTGGGCACACAATGAACTGGGCTAACCCAAGGACTATCAGCAATAGGGAAAATAATCCCTGCATCTAACAACTTAATAACTTCTTTCTTGACCACTTCTTTCATATTAGGATTTAGTCTCCTTTGTCGCTGGACAACGGGCTTAACATCATCGATAAAATCAATCTTGTGCTGACAAAAGTTAGGACTAATACCTGGAATGTCGGTAGTCTTCCAAGCAAAAGCCCGCTTATGGGCTCGAAGCACGGTCAAGAGATCATCTTTCTCGTCACTCGAGAGTGAGGACGAGATAACCACTGGTAGAGAGGATTTACCTGCCAAGTAAGCATATTCCAAATGGGCAGGCAATGGCTTAAGCTCCAAATCTGTAGGTGGTACATCAACAGAATTAGGTACCAATGAGCTTCCATCAGCGACAACTCTCTCAAAGCTCTCATCCACTGGAGGCGTCTCATCCAAGCCAAGTGCCATAACCTCAGCAAACAAAGCATCATCAGAAATTTCTCCAGCTTCTAGATAAGCAATCTCCTCATCTCCTATATCGGTCTCCATCAACTCCTGAAATTCTCGGTCCAAAGCATCATCAGTCACATCAATCCTGAAACATGACTCATCATTAGAATAAGAATGCTTGATAGACCTATCAACATTAAAAACAATCCTATCAGTACCCACTCCCAAAGAAATCTCCTTATCCTTCACACGGATGATAGCATCCGCGGTATTTAGGAAAGGTCGTCCAAGAATAAGGGGTACTTGTGCATCCTCCTCCATCTCTAGAATAACAAAGTCAACTAGGAAAACAATATGACCCACTTTTACTCTAATATTTTCAGCAATCCCCATGGGATACTGAAATGAGTGGTCGGCAAGCCTAATACTCATGCGAGTCGGGCGAAGGATTCCTAAGGCCAATTTACTCCAAACCGAGTAAGGCATCAAATTGATACTAGCACCTAAATCGGCTAGAGCCTTACAAATAATGGTTCTAATAGAGCAAGTAATCAGAAAACTCCCTGGGTCTTCAAGCTTAGGCGGTATGCGGTTCTGCAAGATAGCAGAACACTCGGCATTGAGAAACGTAGCTTTTGCCTCCTCCATCTTTCCTTTATCCGTCACAAGTTCCTTGATGAACTTGGAATAATGAGGCATCCCCTGTATCAAATCAACTAAAGGAACATTAATATGAACATTAGAAATCAATTGAACAAACTTGTTATATTGTTCCTTTAGTTTAGCCTTCCTGAACCGTTGTGGAAATGGAACTTTTGGTTTATAAGCTTTAACCTCGGGTTCCACAACCGGTTCTGGTGGAGTGACCGGAGTCTTCACGGTCGGATTCTCCTCCATCTCAATCTCCTCATCCACTTCATCATCAATAGCTCCTGAATCCTGAACATCTGAAACACAAACATTAGGCATAGTAGGAGGGTCATAGGATTTACCTGTACCAGTTGTGATGGCCTTGGCTTCCTCATTACGGGCTTGAGATGGAGTGTACTTCTGCCCCGAATTATGTCCTTGATTCGGTCCCATGCTAAACTAAGGCATAGGATTCTGTTGAGTATTGCTAGGTAAAGTACCATGAGGCCTAGAAAGTGCAGCCATCCTACTCTCAAGATCCTTAAAGTTAACACATTGATTCTTCATATTTATCTCAACCTTGCCATCAATCCTATCCAGCCTCTCATTCAATGCCTTGGTATCATCCCGAATCATCTTACTACTAGTGTTAGTTTCAGCCTGATTACTTACCAATTGTTTCATCATCTCCCTCAACTCGGCATTTGGATCGGCATTAGAAGAAGAAGATCCAGATCCTTGTCCTTGTTGAGTTTGATGTTGTGGCTAATTTTGAAAGTTATCCCTTTGCCATCTATTTCCTGAAAAACGAGAGTTGTTAGTAGGAAAAGAAGAGTTATAAGTAGGATTACCTGAAGAACGGTTCTGGAAACCGGTATTGCGCGGGTAGCTCCCTTGTTGTTGATTCTGGATGTAACTCACATCTTCGGGTCCCCGATTGGGACAATCTTCAGAATAATGCATATTACCACAATGGTCACATCCATCCGCTACTACCTTTACATCCCTTTCAATGGCCCCAAACCGACTCTCTTACATAGCAAATCCCTTTTCCATGCGCTCCGATAGCGCTCTAATCTCTCCAATCATCCCAGAATCATGACTAGCCTCAACCTTTGCAACCCTACCTTGGCTAGTACCTTTCTTTAACCTTCTCTCATTTTTCAAAAATCTATCATCATCCATATTCGCATTGTCCTTTGCCATGGACTCCAAAATTTCAAAACCCTCATTTGGTGTGATCTTGTTGAAACCACCCCCAAAAGCATAACCTAACTCCCGCTTGGACTTCTTATCGAGGCCATCAAAGAAGAGCTCAACATATTGCTCCTTAGTCATGTTATGGCCCGGACAATTCCTTAACATCTCCTTAAACCGGATCCAAGCATCCACCACATCTTCATCTTCATCTTGGGCAAAAGACCTAATCAAATTCTCCAACTTCCTTTGAGTTCTAAGTGAGTAGAACTCACCAATAAAAGCTTGCTTGAGTTGGTCCCAAGTTGCTATGGAATTTTCCGGGAGATCATTAAACCAATCAAGAGCATCACCGGTAATGGACATTGGAAATGTCTCAAGTTTAACGGCATTCATTTGGTTGTTCCCATATTGGTATAACCGTGCCAACTTCTCAAACCTTTCTAAGTGCTGATATGGATCCCATTTTCTTTTACCGTCGAACTGTTGCTCCTCAATGCTTTTAAGATGATTACCTTTAAGATTGAAATCATGACCAATGGCTGGAGGTCTTATAGGGCTACCACGGTTGGCAGGAATAGTGCGGACCCTTTCACCATAACGTATATCGTTCGGATCCCTTTCTTCGTCTCCCATTGTCTCCTCTAACTTAACTTCAAGATTGAAAAATTCGTCCAAATAGAACCCTCCTCGTCTGAATCAGGAGTCGGTCTAGCAATAGGTGAGAATGGTGTAGGTGTTGTGAAGTTAAACCTACGTCTTGTTGGTGTTCTCAAAGGACTATTAAGAGGTAAACCTGAAGACCGCAAGTTCATCAACCAAGAAGTAGACCTGCAAAACACAACTAACCAAACACGTCAACTGCACCTGTGATAAAAAGAAAAGCTAAACTATTAAAGCAAATAACTTCCTCACGCGTGAGGAAGGATCAAACCACTAAATTAACAACTAAACAGCGCACAATCCCCGGCAGCGGCGCCAAAAACTTGATGTGCTAAATCGAGTTTAAAAATTATAAACTAGAAATACCTAAAAACTCACTACTACACACTATCGGGCAGTGGACCCGATCGTATGCAATATAGTTAAAAAGTAAGTCCAGGTTCGTTCACGGGGATTGGTTTGAATCAATTGTTTAGTAAAATGGTTTGGAAAAAGGGTGTTGCTTCAAATCTCTCTTTGACTATAACTTTAAAAGACAAATGCATAAAAGTAAAGGTAAGCCTCAAATAATAGTAAAGATCATCCACCTTGACTTCGCTAGACTTCAAACATGATTGCATTCAATTAAGACCAAATTCATTAAGAGTTGACAAGATAATCGTGAAAGGATAAAATGCTCGCGTGGTACCACCAACCGCTCACAAATCACCCAAACACCTAAGTTGCTAGTTTAATTACCCAAGCCGGTACCACCAATGCCTAGACACCTTACCAACAATTAGTTTGCTTGACTATCAAATTACCAATTGCGCCTATGTGAAAATAACGTGGTACCACCAACCGTTTCTCAACACGTTGACAAAATTATTCCTTTTACTAAAATTGACATTCACTATCATACCATGAACTAGTGATAATTGCTCATAGACAAGCAACCGTTGAAAATCACATATGCATTCGACTAGTACCACTAACGAAGAACACACATGCCTCCAATATCAAATTAATACAAATAAAGGAATTAAATCATCAAGATCTTGACACAACGATAATTGAAATCTACTTGAATTAAAATATATAGCAATCACATCATTCGTCTAGTTTCATCAAGGTGGACAATAGAAAGATTAGCCACTCATGATTAAATTGAAATTACGATCAAAATCAAGGAAGAACATGTTGTACCAATCGTTTGAGGAAAAGAAATTGCAAGACAATAAGGTAGATACAATCTAGATGGGTGCACGTGAATCTTCAACAATTCGAAAGATGATGAAATCTTGAATAGATCCTTGAAGTATTTCCTTGTAGTGCAGCTCCTAGAAAGAATATTTGATAGTTTGGGAATTAGGTTATTTTTCTATTTATACCTCCCCTCATTTTGGTGCAAAAGCTGCCCAAAAACCTTTCAGAACCGTCCCTTCACTGCGGCGCAGTGGGCGTGTAATGCCCCCACTGCGTCGCAGTGCAATCTTACTGCCCATTTGGCTCTTTTGTCAAAGCTGACTGCGGCGCAGTGGACACATGTACATCCCACTGCGTCGCAGTGTATTCTCACTGGCTTGAACTCCCCTTCTTCCACTGGCTGACTGCGGCGCAGTGGGCCTTGATCACCCCCACTGAGTCGCAGTGCAAATATACTGGACTCGAAGCATAATTCCACAAAGATGACTGCGGCGCAGTGGGATAGTAACCTCACCACTGCGTCGCAGTGTGAATACACTGGTCCGAAGCCACACATCAACACATGAAGACTTGCATAATTCTATCTCTTTTCACCTGTCGAACTCTCCAATCATCATCATGGCCTCACAATTACTCGAAATTGCACCAAACGGAAACGTCACCTGTTTAGAGCCTGAAACCACTAACAAAACCCATAAACGCACCAAATGCCAACAAAATCGACTAAAAACATATAATAAAGAGGCCAATAACGATGTGGGCAATGGGTATAAGTTGGTCACATCACGTTGCTTTACCTAATCTAGTAATGCGTGTAATTTTAGCGGTTGTGGGGTTGTTACGATTTCCTATTATACTAATGCAATAAA
>CM067172.1:9078466-9145245 GCA_034093135.1 Erigeron breviscapus | reverse complement strand
TCTTAAACCATAGGTATAAGCATATCAAAAGCCATGTTTTTTAATTACAATTAATTGTCATTATACTACTCTTAAAATTCATAAAAACTAGTAATAGGTAACATGAATATTTATGTAATACTCCATATCGTCCATAAGTTCAAAACCGATTAAGATGTAGCCTTTATTACTATTAACATTTTTTTCTTAACATCATAATTTAGTTTAGGGATATTGTTACTTCCAATATATATATATATATTTTTTAATATATATATATATATTTTATTTTTTTTTCTTAAGTCACCTACACAATAGACGTACACTAATTCATTGTTATCTGTCTACTTATTTTTATAGCTTGGATATAATAAATTATATTAAACTTAGGATTGTACCTCTTCAACTATAAATGATGTCCCCATAAATATATATCTTACATATCATTTCATTTATAGTGTTTAAATTTTATGAGATATTACATTCTGAATCCTCAAACATGCACATCAACCATTCAGTCCAAAGAGAGGGACACATTTACAAGGTACCTAGACAAGCCAGGCGGCCTCAAACATGCACATCATCAAGACCAAAAAAGTGAGAGGGACACATTTACAAGGAAAAGAAAACACTTCAGTCAAGGGAAACAAAACGATAATTAATAGGGCATCGCCATTAGGTCTGTTGAACAGTATTGCCACGGGGCAAGTTCCAAGCTTCCAGCATTCTATCAACATTTGTAGAGTTCTTGAATTTAAGCGATGCAAGCCTCCATCTAATCGTTGATTTAACCAAATTGTAGACAACTTCAACCGGTCTTGACTTGTTGGAGAATAACCTGTTATTACGTTCTTGCCATATGAAATAAGCAGTAGCAGCAATGGAAATTCTGCCAATAACACTTCTGGCCGATCTCGAGTTTCCTCTTGGCATAAGCCAATCAAGTGCATCTTCGAGTTTAGTAGAGACATTTTGCATTCCTGCTAAGTCTCTAATGCGCCTCCAAACCTTTTCAGAAAAGGTACATTCAAAAAATAAATGGTTATGAGAATCCATGCCCCTCTGACATAATGCACAACATTGAAGGTTCAGGTTCATATTGCCACCCACATCCCAAGATTTCAACAGATCTTGCGTTTTAAGTTTTCTTTGAAGAATCAGCCACATATGAAATGAATGGCGAGGGATGCATTGCGAGTACCAAATCAGCCTATGCCAACTGAATACGTTTATAGGATTGAAGAAAAACAAACATCAATTATTTGAGATTTGTGTTTGATTTTGATTTGTTATATATTTTGTTGGTTATGACAAATTTTTGGATTGAATATATGACGCATATGGAAATTAAGATAAATAATCGGACCTGTTGATTCAAGAGAATGCCAGGAACAATTCTTCTAATATTCGTTGATTCAAAGGAATACCGAAAATTAGGGTTAATTCACACTATCACACACAATGATAGAGAGAAAAGTCGATTTGTGTAATATCATCCAAACTGATCAAGTTCTAGGTTTACATGAACATAAATAATGCAGCAAAATTCGAACGGGCCTAAACAAACAAATGGGCCGAAATTTATAACAAAAAAAAAATCCGAAAAACATAGAAAAAGGTCCATAACTCATAGCAAACGGCGTTTTTGGGCCTGAAGGCTGACCCAAACCGCCTTTGGCCGTTTGTAGCTTGATGCTCCTCGTTCCAACGGTCGTTTTGACTGTCGCACGTAGAAAACGGAGCCCTGTAGCAAAAGTTATGCCCATTTTAGTGAAGCACCTTTAGAAGCTCGATCTTGGGCCTCTAAATATAACAAAGCCTTCTCTTCAACACTTGGGCCTGCATCATTACCTCCTGGATAGACAAAATTCGTCCTCGAATTCACAACAAGATCATCATCAGAAGAATCACCATGATAAGGCAGCAAATGTTTCACATTAAACACATCAGAACAACGAATATGGCTAGGCAGCTTGAGACGATATGCATTAGAATTGATTTTCTAAACAATTTCAACAGGACCTATCTTCTTGGCTGATAGCTTATTATACTCTCCAACTGGAAAAGGATCTTTAGTCAAGACAGCCCAAACAAAGTCACCTTCTTCAAAATCAACTTTCCTACGCTTTTGATGAGTAGCTTTCTTGTAATTTGCATTAGATTGGATCAAATTATCATGAACAACTTTATGAACCTCATGTAACCCTTCCACAAAATCTTGAACTTTCTTTGGAACAGAGCCAGTAATAAGAAGTGACATTAGATCAAGTGGTCCCCTAGGCTGAGACGAATAGACAACCTGAAATGGACTAAATCCAGTGCTCCGATTAACAGCATGCTTATGAGCAAACTCAGCTTGGCACAGTTTCTGATCCCATGCTTTGACATGATTGCCAACCAAACACCTCAGCAAATTACCAAGTGATCGATTAACAACTTTAGTCTGTCCATCAGTTTGGGGATGATAAGCACTACTGAAATTGAGTTGAGTATTCACCATCTTCTATAAACTACGCCAAAAGTGACTCAGAAACCGGGTATCCCGATCAGAAACAATAGAAGTAGGCAAACCATGCAATCGATACACATCACGAAAGAAAAGTTGTGCAACATTAACAACATCAGTTGTCTTCTTGCAAAGGATAAAATGAACCATTTTTGAAAACCGATCAACAACAACAAATATAGAATCATTACCTCTCTGAGTGCGAGGCAAACCCAATACAAAATCCATGCTAATATCAACACATGGCTTTGAAGGAATAGGCAAAGGCATATAGAGACCTGCATTAGTAGCTGTGCCCTTTGATACTTGGCAAATACGACATCTCTTAACATAACGATCCACTTCTTTCCTCAAAGTAGGCCAAAAATAAGAAGCTTGTACCAACTGTAAAGTACGATCACGACCAACATGCCCTTCACCATGTAACTCCTTAATGATCTTCAAGCGAATACTAGAATCAGGTATACATAATTGATTCCCTTTGAAAAGAAAACCATCATGCAACAAAATTCCGATTTCTGCTCAGACTGAACATCCTGCATAATAACTGAAAAATATGGGTCAGTAAGGAGTTGCTCACGAATTTCATCCAGACCCGGCACATCAACTCTCATAGAAACAAGCAGATTACTCCTCCTGCTTAGAGCATCAACAACTTTATTACAAACACCAGTCTTGTGTTTGACCACAAAAGTAAACTTCTTAAGAAATGCCAACCAACGGCCATGCCTATGAAACACTTTATCTTGCGTGCGAATATGCCTTAAAGAATCATGATCAGTGAACAAAACAAACTCCTTATGAAACAAATAATGACGCCAATGCTTTACAGCTTGGACCACTGCATAAAACTCCAAATCATAAGTGTTATACCTCAATTTTGGTCCAGTCAATTTTTCACTGAAATAAGCAACAGGCCTACCACCTTGCCTGAGAACCCCACCAATTCCAACCTTAGAAGCATCAGTATGAAGTTCAAAAACTTGAGAAAAGTCAGGCAATACCAGAATTGGTGCTGTAGTGAGCTTGTCCTTGATAGCTTGAAAAGCCAACTCTGCCTCTTCTGTCCATACCAACGTCTTCCCCTTCATGCAATCTGTCACTGGAGCCATAATAGAACTGAAATGGGGAATGAATCGTCTATAAAAAGAAGCAAGCCCATGAAAACTACGAACTTCAGTAATGGTAGTTGGAGTTGGCCAACTTTGAACAGCTGCAACTTTGGATTCATCCACATGTATACCATCACCAGAAACAACATACCCTAGAAACAGAACTTTATGGGTCATGAACACACACTTCTTTGTTGCTGCATAGAAACTATCTCTGCGAAGTAAGGCCAAAACCTGCCTAACATGCATGACATGCTCACTAAAAGTAGCACTATAAATAAGAATATCATCAAAATACACAACTACAAATTTCCCGATGAAAGGCCTAAGTAACTGATTCATCACACGCATAAAAGTACTTGGTGCGTTTGATAAACCAAAAGGCATCACCAACCATTCATATAATCCTTCACGAGTCTTGAAGGCAGTTTTCCATTCATCACCAGGTCTAATACGAATTTGATAATATCCACTTTTCAAATCTAACTTGTAAAGATAGTAGCACCACTAATCTGATCAAGCAAATCATCGAGTCGAGGAATAGGAAACCTATACCTCACAGTAATCTTGTTGATGGCTCGACTATCAACACACATACGCCAAGTGCCATCTTTCTTTGGAGTTAACAAAGCAGGAACAGCACAAGGACTCATACTTTCACGAACATGGCCTTTAGAAACCAACTCTTCAACCTGTCTACGCAATTCCTCATGCTCACTTGGGCTCATCCTATAATGTAGCCTATTAGGCAATTGTGAACCAGGCTTTAAGTCAATATGATGCTGGACGTCACGCAAAGGTGGCAATCCATCAGGCAATTCATCAGGGAAAATATCAAAAAATTCTTCGAGTAAAGGAACCATGTCATCAGGAACATTGATATGCTCAACCACTTCTTTACCTATCAACACAAAAAGATCAACTCCCTCCGCCAACTTGTCCTCAAACTAAGATAGAGTTAACAGGGTACCAGCGGGTTTGGTGTCTACGACCTCAGGCTTACTAGGCAACAAAGTGATCTTCACATTATTAAAAAGGAAGCTATAAGTATTTTTTCGCCCATTATGTTCTACATCCCGATCATATTCCCGAAGGCTAAACCAAACCGCCTTTGTCAGTTTGTAGCTTGATGCTCCTTGTTCCAACGGTCGTTTTGACTGGTCGCACGTCGAAAACGGAGTCCTGTAGCAAAAGTTATGCCCATTTTAGTGAAGCACCTTTAGAAGCTCGATCTTGGGCCTCTAAATATAACAAAGCCTTCTCTTCAACACTTGGGCCTGCATCACTTGTGCACCCAAAAATGGAAACTTAAGTCATCATTCCCCAAAAAGGTGGAATTAACCGAACAAGTTAGTGCTGTTATATCTGGCTCACTTCCACCTAAGTTCAAAGATCCAGGAACGCCTTTTATTTCTGTAACTGTTGGTAACGTTTTTATCAAAAAGGCGTTGACGGATTTTGGTGCAAGCATCAACATACTTCCATCTAGTCTAGTTGATCGGTATGAGTTAGGTACTTTAAAACAAACTGATATTATTATTCAACTCGCCGATCGGTCAACAAGGATTGTGAAAGTAGAGGATTTTTATTATCCAGTTGATTTTATTGTGATGGATACTGAGGCATCATATAGGGATACCCCACCGACGATCATTTTGGGTCGTCCATTCTTGGCTACAATTGATGCACGCATTAATTGTAGAACTGGGGCCATGGATATTTCTTTTGGTAATAAGAAGCTAAGAATCAATATTTTTAATACATTATTGGCTTCTATTACTAATGATTGTTATTCTATTGATGAACAGGTCAAAAAACATGCAACTCGTATGCTCAAGGACGATGTTTTTGAGTGTTTTTATGCAGATGATGAAGATTTGCTAGAGGTGGAGGAGGTGAATGCTATTGAGAAAGTAGTTGCTAGCACAGTGGATTCGCAAATGCCACCATGGTCATACAAATTCGAGCCATTACCTCATAGCATCGACACAACCACCAAGCCATCATTGGAGACACCTCCTACTCTTGAACTTAAACCTTTACCTTCTCACTTGAAATATGCTTTTCTTGGTCCTAATAAAAGCTTACCAGTTATTATTGCTTCTGATCTTTCTGGACTACAGGAGGATGCATTAATGGAGGTGCTTGGAAAGTACAAAGCTGGTGTTGCAGAGAAGAAGAAAGAGCCAGACAAGGAGATTGTAGCTTTTACATTTAATGACTGTTTCGATCAAAAATTACCTAAGATAATTTTAGAAAGGATTTTAGACAACCAATGAACCGAAGATTTGTAAGTGGGGTTTGGTGTTCAAGGATCTTCAAATAAAAAGGAAAGTTTTCTTAACAAAAATGGTTAAACTAAGAGTTTTGGCTAAAAAGAGTTTTAAGAAGATCTTTGAGATAGAAATACTTCGAGTAATTAAGAAAACTGTTGAAGATAATGCAAAGTAATGTAAATTAACACTAAGATCTTAAAGAAAGCTATAAAGAATAACGACACCAGAATTTTGTTGACGAGGAAAAACCCTTGATCCAATTAAGTGATCTTAGGTAAAAAACCCCGGGAGGATGCAATCGACCCTTCCTTAGTTCTTTTATTATTTTGATTGGTTACAATACAATATGGGTGAGAGTGATTTGATCGAGCTAATGAACGAAAAAGAAAGTAAGTA
Organism: Erigeron breviscapus; assembly: GCA_034093135.1. Lineage (NCBI taxonomy): Eukaryota > Viridiplantae > Streptophyta > Magnoliopsida > Asterales > Asteraceae > Erigeron > Erigeron breviscapus. Next base: position 9,138,976 of record CM067172.1, on the reverse strand, counting down.
TGCAGTGGACGAGTGTGTGAAAATACAAGTGTGTAAGCAGTTGGCCTAATTTCGATCAATCACCTCTTATTTATAATGTAAATTCCTAACTAACTATCCGAAATATCTGGGATCTTCCGTGTGATATTATTCAACGTGCTGAAGTTGAAAAGTGAACGTTGAGTCTTCCTTGACACGTTTATTCTTCGAGTTTCTTGGAATTGCACGTTTATCTTCTCACTGAATAAGCTGAATGAATGTAGACACTTATTTTTGACCGTTGGCCACTTTCTGAATATCCTGGATCATGATCCTAAGTTCAGGATCCTGCAAAGCATAAAAAGTATTATCGTGTACAACAAAAATTTATGTTAGTAATATCTTTGGTCAGGATCATAGTCATAGAAAATCTGACCCCAAACAATTGTCCCCAAATTTATATTTAACTTTGCACCAAGTAAATATAAGTTTCCTAATCGTATACTAGAAGCATCTCAAATAGTTTTGTAGCTAGAGTTATTATTGTATATCCCATCGATTTAATTATTAATGGGCGCGTTGCAGAGCTACAGTCGCGTCATAATGTAAAAATTAATTTACTTGGCTCTTGATTAGACTTTTAACCTATCACTTTGTCTCCCACGACTCCCTATCTCTCCGCCTATTTAAATCTTTTTTACCTTCAACCGTTTCCCCATAAATCTCATTCTTATCCTTTCAAAAATATTCAAAACTTTTTCTTCTCAAAGACTTTTATCCTTCAGAAATGACATCTTCATCTTCTACCCCGGTTTGGAAAAACAAGGTAAAGATTTACTTTCTGCTTTATATTTCTTTATAAAGTTACTTTTTATTTTCCTTTTTTTTATATCCGTCTTTATTTTGCAGCATCTCGATGAGATCATCCATTGGTGCGATGAACAGTCAAAACTGAACAGCAAACTTCTCTCAGACATCATTTCTTGTTTCGTGGCGTACAAATCTATCTGCCTATCCCAGCAAGATCTCACCATTGAAATCATCAACAAATGGGGAGACGATTTCCAGGCCCTTAGAGAAGAAATCCTTCAGACTTATGCCGAGATCAACCGTACTCGTGAAGAACTGAGGGAGACTAAAGACAAGATGGCCCACTTGAAGTCTATAGTGGAGATCTTGAAGAAGAAGTATCCCGATGTTCATGACCGCATTGGTGATGAGTTTCTTCAAGACAGGTTGTATTTTTAGGATTTTTAGGTTTTATTGTGGACGATGATAGATGTGATGAAAAGGCTTGAGTCCACTAGTCCTAGCTTTAGTAGTAGTTTGTACATATAGACATTTTGTAAACTGCTACTTAGTAATGAAATATTAACGTACCTTTATTTCCATGCTTTGAGCACATCCTGCATATCACAAAGATTTTAAAATTTTAATAAAGCATACCTTTGTGAAGATCAGCACTTATTGAATCTTAATTTCCTGTTCCAAGACAAAAGACACTAAAAAGAAATTCATTTATTAATCCACTTGTTAGTTTATTGGCCAATTCTTTTGTCAATCGTTTGTATTTTAATAGAGAGACTCTCCCTATTCTTTTTTATGACCGTTTCTATGGTCATGAACCAAATGAGTTGATTGTAAATTAATCAACATCCCCTTGTAAATTCCTAATCGTGAGGGTCTACCCACAATCAAGAATTTTTTATGACGTGCGATCCGGGCGAAAGAGGTGTAATATTAACCTCGTCGTTCGAGAAGGTGATCCCTTCAACCTAGGATTGAGATATTAGATCAATCAACTGTAATCCATTTGTAGGATTTAGACTTAGGAGAAATTGTCTTGACTCAGGATCTGTACCTTGGGTAATAGCTTGCGATCTCTATTCGTTAAGATCCTGAATGTTGATGATCCTGCACAAGAATATAAAGACAAAACACACACCAAGGATTGTCATTAACCCTTTTGGCTAATGCCACTCCGACGCTCAAGTTAGTATTATTGTTATAATAATCAAAATAACAACTTTCTCTTGATAATATGCTGTAAGATGAATTGCATTCCATGCTCTTGGAATCATTCTACCTTCTGGCTCTTGAAGCTAATAAGATCCTTTACCTGCCTCTGAATGTATAAAGTAAGGACCTTCCTTTTTTGGAGCAAGCTTTCCATCAGATTTCTTCGTTGTATTATTGAAAGCTTTTCTTAACACTAAATCTCTAACTTTAAATCTTCTAATTCTTATAATCTTATTGTATGCCCATGTTACCTGATGTTGATAAGCAGCTATGCGAATTTTTGCAGCTTCCCTTAGCTCATCAACTAAGTCAAGATCTTCAAATAATGCTTGATTATTATCTTGAACTCTCTGCAGACTGCACCTTGCTGTTGGCACCATTATTTCTGCTGGAAGTACCGCTTCAGTTCCAAATACCAAAGAAAATGGTGTGTGCCCAGTGGCATATTTGATAGTAGTCCTATCAGCCCAGAGTACGAATGGCAACTCTTCTGCCCATAACCCTTTTGTTGAGTCCCAATGATTAATGTAAATTTAATGATGACAAATCTGACCTATAAACACTTAGTAATCTTTTGGTTCTTGTAATCTGATCTGGGTCAGACTAAGCTGACACAGCTTGCGATCTGTAACTGACCCAGATCAGGCTTCATACTTTGTAATGTAATATCTTATGGAAGCAAGTGTTAATCAAGCTGCATCAACAAGTATATAACATTCAATCCAAGTCGAAGAGGAGGATTGAAGATAGAAGACCAAGCTGGTAGTGGAAGGCAGCTTGGGATTAGCAGTCAGCTTGGAAACACTTAGACAGATTAGTGCCTTGACAAACGGCCCAATCTGTGTCTGACAATCAAGTGAAGATAACAACCTGGATTGAAGATAAGGACAAATGATGTGACTAGGAAGAATCCTAGGATCCAGGTTGGTGGTTAGATATGCATATGCGTGTCCATACTCTTATTGGACGATGAAGAATGTGCAGTTGTACGTGGCGGACCACAAGTACGATGAAGGCACGATTGATTATTCCCTGATCGACCAACAGAAGAAGACTACGTGGTTGATTTGGATACCAAGAGAAGAGGAGATTTTGCCTATAAAAGCTACATTTCTTGCATGCATATGTGTGGCATTCTTGAGAATCATTCTTCACACAAGTTTCTCTGCACTTACACACAGCTTAGCCTGTACGAGATCAGCTTGGGCTGTTTCTCTTGAGCTGAAACTTATTGATTGTTGTTTGTCATTTCATAGGGTTGTTTAGATATTTGTAGGCTATCTTTATTCTGCAACAACCCTGTAATTCTTTGTATAGATTATTTCTTAATAAAGGATTACATTTGAAAATAACAATCTGTGTCTAAGAATGTCTATTTACTGCTTTACTGTTTTATTGATTCTGGTTCTTTACTTACTTTATGTTTAAGTCTGAGTCTTTAAAACGTTATACTTAAAAGTTTGTAAAGTTCGAGAAAAGTTGTATTCACCCCCTCTACAACTATCCTGTGTACAATATACTTTGGTATATTGATACACCGTGGGACGTATCAATTGGTATCAGAGCAAGGGTAAAGAATTAACTTGACTTATCCTTGCATATTTCTTAATAGTAAAGCATTATGTCATCCTATATTGATAATGGTTCTTCAACCAGACCACCCATGTTTGATAAAGATGATTTCAGTGGGTGGAAAGGTCGAATGTCTTTGTTCCTTGAATCCATCGATAAAAATATGCCTGACATCCTTCAGGATGGTCCTTATGTTCCTACACAAAATGTCGTGGTTGAAGCTGTGGTTAGGGAGGGTCAACCAACCATTCCTGCCACAGTCAAATCCATTGTTAATGACAAGGCAGATTGGGGGGATGAGGATAGGAGGTTGGCAAACTTGGATGTGAAGGCTAGAAATTTCATTGTCCAAGCTGTGCCCAAAGACCTTTACCATTCTATTAAAATGTGTTTTACAGCAAAGAAAATGTGGGGTACATTGACTGTTATGTTTGAGGGTTGCTCTACTTCCATGGAATCAACAATAATTACTTTAACCAGGAAGTATGAGAGATTCTTCTCTTTGAGAAATGAATCCTTAACAGACACTCATACCCGCTTTAATGCTTTGGTAAATGATTTAGCTGCTGTTGGAATTGTTAAGAAAAATAGTGTGTTAAAGAGTAAATTTCTTGATTCATTACCACCTAAATGGAACAACTATATTTCATCTGTTAAATTAAGTTCTGTTTATAATGATCTTGATCACCATGGACTCTTTGGTTTACTTCATAACCAAGAGTGTTTAGAGGCAGAAAAGTTAATTGCTATGGGTGAATCTTATAATCAGCCTGCTGCTGCACTTGTTGCTTCCATGTCAGAACACCCTAGTTCAATTAGCAATGAGATCATTCCTTATGTTAATGATGATATTCATGTGATTTCTCATCCTAACTCTGTTTGTGCTGAATCTGAATGTGATGAATCTGATGGTGATGAACTAGCTAATGAAGTAGCTATGTTGGCTGAAAGGATCAGAAGGAGATCCTTTAATAAGTTTAAAGGAAAAGGTGGCCAAGCTGATAAGACAAAGAAGCCATTTGACATGTCCAAAGTTACTTGTTACAAATGTGGCAAGACTGGACACATGGCTGGTGACTGTAGATCCAAGGAGTCTTCCCAAGCTGTGCCAGCCAAAGGTGGAAGAGGTGAAAAATACTCAAAACTCAAGACTAAGTACAAAGCCTTGAAAGCACAAGTAGCTGAGTAGACTGAGAAGGTGAACAAAAGCAGAAGAGTCTGGTAGCAAAGACTGGGCTGAAAGTGCCACATCCTCTGATGATGAGTTGTACAAAGATGCTGTAACAACCCTACTTTTTAACATTATATATGTTCTAGTTATGTTGTCTATGATCCCGCAAGCCATAGTTATACTTGAAGCTAGTAGATAATGCCCCTAATTTAGCAATCTAAAGCTATTGTTCAGTTCTAAATTTAATTTATAAAATATCATTGAACAAAAATTTTATTGATGATTAATCAATTTATAAATGATAAAATGAGCCTCACAAGTTGAGATCAATCAAAATTCTTATAAATGTCCAACAAATCAATCACCAAACCAATCTAAGTAATTATGACATGAGAATAAAGATTTCTATCTCAAAGTATATTTATAAATTAATATGTACATAAAAGTGGTTAAATAACAATAAGTATAGATATATATGCTTAAAATAAATACAAGTTTATAAATAAAGGCTTATGTAACAAATTAAAAACACAAAAATATATACATACATATACATATACACGACATATATATATATATATACACATATATAAATAAATAATATACTTATACTACAAATAAATATTATAACTATAAATACAAATTACTTGTATATATATATATATATATATATATATATATATATATATATATATATATATATATATATATATATATATATATATATATATATATATATATATATATATATATATATATATATATATATATATATATATATATATATATATATATATATATATATATATATATATATATATATATATATATATATATATATATATATATATATATATATATATATATATATATATATATATATATATATATATATATATATATATATATATATATATATATATATATATATATATATATATATATATATATATATATATATATATATATATATATATATATATATATATATATATATATATATATATATATATATATATATATATATATATATATATATATATATATATATATATATATATATATATATATATATATATATATATATATATATATATATATATATATATATATATATATATATATATATATATATATATATATATATATATATATATATATATATATATATATATATATATATATATATATATATATATATATATATATATATATATATATATATATATATATATATATATATATATATATATATATATATATATATATATATATATATATATATATATATATATATATATATATATATATATATATATATATATATATATATATATATATATATATATATATATATATATATATATATATATATATATATATATATATATATATATATATATATATATATATATATATATATATATATATATATATATATATATATATATATATATATATATATATATATATATATATATATATATATATATATATATATATATATATATATATATATATATATATATATATATATATATATATATATATATATATATATATATATATATATATATATATATATATATATATATATATATATATATATATATATATATATATATATATATATATATATATATATATATATATATATATATATATATATATATATATATATATATATATATATATATATATATATATATATATATATATATATATATATATATATATATATATATATATATATATATATATATATATATATATATATATATATATATATATATATATATACACATATATATACAATGTCTTATAATTATAAAAAAATAAATAAAATGAATTACAACTTTAAAACAATAAATCAAGGAGAAAACGCATAAATCAATATAAACATACATATAATAATAAGGGTTTAGGCTAGATTGTTAAGGGTTAATCCAAGGTATATTTAAGGGTTGTTTTAGGCTTAGATTGAAGGTATTATAAGGGTTTGGAGGCCATGAAAATCTGCATCTTTTCTTCATCAAAAACCAAGTTCAAGAGGGTATAATCTTCATCCTTTTTACTAGATCTAATCTTGTTCTTGTTTATATTCAAAGGTTTTATCAAAAACTCATACTTTCTTCTTGTTTTCTTTGTAATATACACTTAATGAGGGCAAAGTTGATAGGATCTTTCTTTCCATGCTCATGCATGTCGAATCTAAGAAGAAAAATCCAAGGATTCAACAAGTCTAAGACCCAAAAGTGTTGTTATAGATTAGTAGCTTTTAAAGTGATTTTCTTTTTGATAGATCTATATGTTTTTGTATATTTTTGAAGAATATATTCTGATATTTTTATTTAAAAGATGTTTTTATGTTGTTGAATGTTAGATCTATAAAAGTTGGTATTAAAAAGTGTTGATTTGAATGCATGTATGGTAGATTTAAGAAAGTTGGATCTTTTGTTGGATTATGAAATGGATATGGACTTGTTATAAGTGAAAAATATGTTAATATTAATGTTAATATTCTGGAAAAATTAATGAAATAACAAAGAGACAAAGCTTGGACCAAAACATGTTAAAATAAGCTAGAAGTCATAAACCGAAAACACGCAAAAATGCATTTTGAGCACACACATGCACCATAATCTTATGACCAAGGAAATATGATAAACCTACTGGAAATAAGTTGAAATAAAAGCATAAAACTCAGATCTCTTGGTTCATGACAACAATAAGCTCAAAAATCACCTTTTCGGGTCAAATAATCACTAACCGAAAGCACTAAATTTCACATATCACACCACCACCACTATCACGATTTTGGACACCAAAATATGATGAACTTTCTGGAAATAATGAAACAAGAATGAAAATCCATTTTGAAGCACTTTAATTGCTTAAGAAATGAGGTTAAAATCACTATTTCGGTAAACAATTTTTAATCATAAAACCCTCAAAATAAGCAAGACACAAGAGAGATTGAATTGATATGAGTTTGTATTGATAAAAGTTGCCTAAAAGGCCTGGGATTTTTGACCAAAATGTTTAGTAATGATTTCTAAGAATTTCCATGAATTATTGAATTTAAATGGTAATTAAAAGACATAAAAATCCATAAATAAATTATGTAAATCAAGAATGGGGTTAAATAATCATAACCATTGATAAAAATAACTAAAACCTACTAGAGAAAAATAGTTAAAAGGCAAGAGACATGTGTTACATAATTTAAAGATAAATGATTAAGTAAAAATAACTAATTAAATATTATTATTAAAATTAATGGAAAATACACAAATAAAAGTATAAAACATGAAACTATAAATTAAGGAGCATATATATCAGAATACAATCCAAATAAAATTATTCATAATTTATAAAAACAATTATGACACTTTAAAGTATTTTTAAGGGATTATTTAGTTAATAAATCAATAAAGTGAATAAATAAGTAATTAAATATTATTAAATTAAATAAATAACTACAAGTCAGAAAATGTACATAAATATTAATATTTTTAGACCACTAATGTCAAATATTATTACTAAGCAAAGTATACAATGGAGATCATATAAATCGAAGCCAAACTACCGAAATTCCAATAAACGTACAAAATGCATAACGAGAAATGACCTTCACCACCAAATCTCTTATAACCAAATAATGAGAGCATCATAATGCACTTAAACTCCATAATCTAACAACAACCAAAGATGGGCAAGTCTACTAGTATACATCTCATGATCTAGCTCACTAGTTCATGACACGCGAACTTACGTCGTGAATATATACGTTATGGTTTAGGCTTGCTTCAGGCGTAACAAATCTAGGAGGAGGAATCACGTTTGATCAGCCTACTTCACTCTCTAATCAAGTGAGTCATAGCCCCCCTTTCAAACCATTTTATGTGTTTTACTTACGGGGTGAAAAGCATGATTAATTAAAATGACTTTCTCTTATGAAATGATTTTTTGAAACAATGATAATGATATGGGAATTATATTGTATGTTCAACGTGTTATATGTTATATGATGAGCTTGAGTACTGTCAAACGGTGGTCCCCTGTACACTACTATTAACTCATTGAGGCCTGTAGTTAGAGGGTTGCGCAACTAGGATTCGTCCCCTCACTCACCAAGATGGCAGCGGGTTGACTGGCCGCCTGAGTGGCCGCCCTCATCTCCGGTCTGCCTAGGGGTGCTCTAATCTACTTTTATTATTGGTCGTCTCCATGGCACGACCCTTTTATTATCATTATTGCACGTGATTGACAGCATGTGCTTCTATTATCATATCTTCGGGACATATTATCATTATTATTATTTGGACGTGAAAGGGTCTTAGTAGTGGCTCAAGACAAACTCATCAATTTATGCCTTTGGCCAAGTGATATTGATATTATTTATGGTTGGTTATTATTGATTGAACATACGGTGTGGGTATGGATAGTATGATGGAATCCTTGGATATCTTATGACATATTATTTCTTGAATTGGATTTAATATATATGTGTTGTTAGCATAAACCTATGAACTCACTCAACTCTCGTAGTTGACACTTTTTCTTCATGCTTTTCAGGTCTAGAGCAGTAAGTTAGCACTATGGACCGCCTCTTGGATGATGTGTTTAATTGTTGCATGTTGGACTAGTAATGCGAACATTTGATCTTTTGATAATGAATTTGGTTATGTAATGTTTATTAAACGTCAGTTTGAACTTGTAACCTTTTGAATTTGAATGGCATTTGAAACTTTATGGTGATGTTTTATATTTAAGTCTTTTGTACCATGTCGTTCTGTGACATCTCGTGTTCCGCCTTAGTCGGGGTGTTACAGAAAAATGGTATCAGAGACAGGTTACAGAGAATTTTTGCTATAACCTACGTATTTTCAAACGAGTCGAATATTTCTTAAACAATTGAGTCGATCATAAAGTATTCTTGTTTTACTTATGCATAGCCTGATCAACTATGCCTAACTAAAAATTTAATATGGAATGATCGAAATGATTGTCTAAGGGATATTCAAAACGAGTCTTTTGAAAATAAGCTTTAGAAAAAACGATTCTTGGTGCAAAAGATACATAACCAAATCCAATGTTTGCATTACCTATTAGAACCCTTAGTTAATACCCCCACTTGGCTAGTATTACTTTGTCCATTTACATATAATACATGAGAGCTATGCACAAGTTGAATCCTAGTCATTACTTTAATTATAAATGGTTATGTTGGTCGTGCGAGTCGAGTTGGTCGTTGGTTGTGGATGGTCGTGTCGTTGTATGGTTGTTAAGCTTGTGAGTCGTTGGTTGGGTTGGTTAGTTGCTTGTCAAATGGTTAAGGTCGTCTCATGGTACGTTGAGTCATCTTGCTGTCCGTAAGTTGCCATATGGGTCGTCAAAGGTCAAGTCGGCCGTCCATGGTCGTCTAAGCATCGAGTCAAGTCGTCATCTCACGCCTTTGTGAAACTTGTGTAGGAACATCATGTCGCAAGCAAGTGGAGCTTCCGGATCAGCCCCTAGACCAAGGAATTTGTATGGATTCGTGGACCACATGGAAGAGGAAGAAAGGAGACGCCTAGAGCAAGAGCAACCTCCCAACCACTCCAAGAAGAAGAAGAAGAAGAGACCGATCCAATGGAAGACCCATCGGAAGACGATGATGCTAGAAGTGTTGCCTCTAGCCAACCTGGACGCCGCTCACCCTCACCACCACCGTCACCACCAGCCCTGTAAGTCCCAACTTGTTAGATGGTACTACTGAAGACACCTCTATGTCGATGGTGGAGTTACTTTGCAATATACTTACTGAACTGGAGACGACCAGTTGCAGAGGTATATACCAAGTTCTAGATAGATTACTTATATAAAGACAATAAGTAAAGAACAATGCAATAATACAAATAACTTGTAAACAATCTTGATGAGACAATATGTAGTTTTCAATGTGTAATTTATTTATTGATATTAAACAAATTACAACGTTGATGCGGAACCAAGATAATACATGAATGTAAATATCCTAACAACCTATGAAATACAATTGATCTATACTCGGAATTTCTCTTCAACAATCGAAACACTTAAAGTAGTGAAATGTTCCTTTTAGCGATTGAGAGAATATTGCACAAGTTCACCAAGAATATTGCAGGTTTGCAAAGTGTGAATTCTATCGAAGTTTATTCGAAGAAGTTAATATTCTTAGTTGTGCAATGACTTGTATTTATAGGCAAAGTTAACATTGGAATGTTAACTTTAGCCGTACAAATGTGGTTGGAGCATTTAAGGAATAGCATTTAATTCCTTAAAAAGCTTTGTAAAGTCGCATGTTAAAGTGACTTTACATAACCACCTTTATGTACCTTTTAATACTTAAATAATAAGATAAGGCTTATTATCCGGGTAAAGGTACATAAAGTATACAAGTCAATTCCTCGTAATCAGTGTAAAGCTTTGTAAGGGCTTTCCACTGATGGTCTCCAGTTTGTAACTGACTAGAATGCCAACTGGGCTTCGCTGCCATTGCCATTCTCTTTCTTCCATTTGTTGTCTTCGACTTCAACTGGAATGTTTCTTCAACTTGGTCAGTTCTCAACTGGAGGAAGTCTTCAGTTGCGTTAACTGTACGGTGCAACTGGACTTCAATATATTTCTCGACAAATCTTCTTGGTCACCAGTTTACTGGGTCACCAGATGCAACTGGTGACTGGTCAGTGTGAACTGGTGACTGGCCAGTTCCAGGTGAACTGGTCCTAACAAATTCCCCCTATTTGTCTAGAAATATAGTCTAAGTCTTTTCTAGTTCTTGTATCTATACAAGTGTGAACTATAGAGACTTGTTTGATTTAAATCTATTTAAGTTATCTAAGGCATTTTTATAGATCAATAAATGCCTTAGGTTTTTCTTTTGGGTTTGTTAGATTTTAATCTTTTATCTACCTTGTGGTTACAAACTGGTAACTTCATTTATACAAGGAATGAACTTTACACAAGTTACAGAATGTAAAACAAATTACAAGAAGATAAAATGAAGAAGAACTTAAATAGATGGCCCTTCGCCAGTTCTCCTTCTCTTGGCAACTGTAGAAATGGGCTGTTTGTCTTCTGGATCAACATTTAGTCTCTCTTCAATATTTTCTTTAAACTTGAGCAGACTTTGAAGAACAAACATCCATCCTCTTTCAACCTTGTTCTTTTGTTGCTTGGCCCCAACAAGTTTGCCATCTCCACCAGCTCCGAATAACCATATCCAGTAACATCAGGATTCTCAGTTTGCCTTAAGGGTCCATTAAGATGTTGAACCCCAACAGTGAAGTGTTTGGTACCTGGTTTGATAAAAACTTTCATATCAGTAATCTTACCAGGGTGATATCTCCGCTGTTGCACTTCAGATAAGTATTCTCTAGCTTCAGATTCATTGGCCAGTTTGATCTGGCCAGTGCTCATACTGTGCACTGCAGCTTTGATATCTTCACTTGAAGGTTCAGTTGTTTCTACCCAGGTTCTAAGGTCTGCATCTCTTGGCAGCAACTTAGGTTTACCTCTAGACTTGGGTGGATTCAACACTTGTTTGACCACTTTCTTTACCTGCTCAGCTCTTTTGAGAATTCCTTCAGTTCTCACTTCCTTGGCCTTATCCACTGTGATGTTTAGACATCTGGCATCATATTCAGCCTCATCCTCCTTGTAATGTTTGTCAAGCTCAATCTCCAGTTGTTCTTTTAAGGCATTAATAATTCTGGGGTCAGCTTTAACTTTGGCATATTCTGCAAGTGTCATGCCCAGGAGACGCGCATCACTTATATCATGTAGAGTTGGGGCTAAAGTTTTTCTATCATTAGCTTGATTAACCCTTATCTGTTTCTTTCTCTCCTTGATTACGTCCCCAAGCCTTGCCAGTTGCCTACTAACATCATCTGATACTGGAGGAAGCTGATCAACGTTACCAGTTTCTAACACACTGGCTTCAGTACCAGTTGTTTTTGCTTGTTCATCAGTGGCCAGCAAAACTTCCTTTCCTTTATCCTTATTCCCCCTATCAACAACATCATCAAATTGTTCAATAACATGCTGCTGGTCATCACCTTCATCTGACCCAACAATAGTTCTTTCAACCAACTGTCTTGCACTCACTGGACCTGGCAGTCTTGGTGCAGGTGCAAGGATATTCCTTCTTTTCCTTTCCCCCTTGGCAGCATCGAGACCTGCACGAATAGCTGCCCAATCTTCATTACTGGAGGGCAAACGGGCTAGAGGCTGCCACGATTGCATATCCTTGCACTCTCTAAAAACAGTGCAAATCATCCGGAAGGATCTCCACAAGTGGTTAATTTCTTGAGACTGGGTCAAGACATTTGCAGCAGTTTGGTCCTGACCAGTCTTCAAGTCTTTCAACAGCTTTGAATCTTCATCTAACCCTTTAACCACTTGTTCCTTCACTTCAGCATCATTCTTTTTCAAATTATCCACTTCAGTTACCAGTTTGTTAATGGATGAAGTGTGAGAAGCTAACTGGGTGTTTACAGCATTAACAGCACCCCTTAACTGTCTTACTTCAAGTGCCAGAGGCTCCAGATTAACCTGAGGAGTAGGGAGCTTGGCAATTTCAGCCATTACCTTCTTAACCAACTCATCTTCTCGACTAGCCAGTTTGTCATCAATCATCTGGCCAACTGAACTGGCTACCTGCTGTCCAATTTCAACTACATTAAGGCCAGGTCTTTCAAACAACTCCTTGACCTGCCTCTCTATCTCCTTCAGATCAACCTCTAATGATCGAACAGTGTTACTCAATAGGTTGGAGATAGATGTATTGACATTGGAATGAGTTAAGTCAAAAGCTTCCTTCAACGATGTGGACAGATTGTTACAGCTGGTGACTAACTCATTCAACTTCTGAAATACCAAGCCCTCATTTGCAGCAAATTTGTTTATTCCCAAATCAACAACCTTCGAATTTGTGATTGTTTCCTTGTTGAATCTGGAAATGGACTTGGCATTCTGCTCAATTGTCTTATGAACACCCTCCACCCGTTTGATCAGGTTTTGGATGTCGGTTGAGAATGAGACAAATTGAGTTTCCAGTGACAAAGGAGAAGTTGTCACTGGACCAGTAGCAGGTTGTACGAGATCAACTGGAGGAGGTAAAACAAAGGAAGCCTCTCCAGTTGTTCCAGTGGCAAAAGAAGGAAAAATTGGTAGTGAAAAAGAACGCTGAGCAAAAGTCTCATCAAAGTCAACGCCCTCTGCTTGACAATAACCCTGGGCAACTAGTCTGGCCTTGTTCCTTACAACATGGCCATCTTCATCCATTTTGTTTCGGTAGACCCATCTGGTACCAATAGGCTTCTTTCTTTAACCCTGGTGGACAAGGAACAAGCTCCCAAACATTGTTCCTTTCAAACTGGAGGAGCTCTTCTTGCATAGCTTCCACCCAGCTTGGGTCTGCCATAGCCTCGTCAATCTTCTTTGGTTTAATTAAAGATAAGAAGGTGACGTTTAAGCATTGCTCACTGGTGGCTCTTCTAGTCTAAACCCCACTAGTTGGATTACCCACAATCTGTTCAATTGGGTGGGCTTTAGTCCATCTAGTGTATTGACTAGGCTGGTGAACTACAATATCAGTGCAAGTCACCTGGCGATCCTCTTCAGTTGCAACAGCATCTGGAGAAGGATCAGTCCAAACAACTTCTACATCCTCATCAGAGTCAATGAGGTCTCGATTAGCATCATGAAATTCCTCAGTTGAAGGTATTTCATGAGTAACTGGAGAAGTTGGTGCTTGAACTGGTGCTGATATTGGAGTGGCACGTACATCTGATCCAATCACCAATTCTTGTGGTAAGTTAAAATTGATGGAGGGATAAAATGATGTGTCACTGGTGCTTTTCTTCTTCTTGACTGGTTCCAGTTTGTTGTAACTGGAAGCATCATCTGGTGAAACAACTGACCGATGAACTTGGTCAGTTTTCACCAAAGTTGATTGGAATGACTGGAGAAATATCAAGGCTTGGTCTCTTGTTGATTGCTTCAGTTGATTCATCGAATGTGACATGAATTGTCTCATGCACCTTTTGGAGTCTATAATTATAAACTCTAAAGGCCTTTCGAATATCTGAATAGCCTAAAAATATCCCTTCATCAGCTTTTGCATCAAACTTTCCAAGCTGACTGGAATCGTTCAGTATATAAACTGGACAACCAAATACATGGAAATATCCAATGTTTGGTTTACGATTCCTGAGTACTTCGTAGGCAGTCTTCTTATGTCTCTTGATGTAGACTGATCGGTTTTGGGTGTGACAAGCAGTTGCAACTGCCTCAGCCCAAAAACTGGTGGGAAGACCAGATTCAGATAGCATGCTTCTGGCCGCTTCTATCAGTGTACGATTCTTTCTTTCCACAACTCCATTTTGCTCTGGAGAGTGAACTAATGAGAAGTTTTGAGAAATGCCAGTGTCAGTGCAAAATGTTTCAAGTACCTTATTTTGGAATTCAGTACCATTATCACTTCGCAACTGACAAACTTTTCGAGTGTACTTGAGCTCAATTCTTTTGATAAGCGAGATGATTTCAGCAGGTGCATCACTTTTGGATCTGATGAATACCACCCAGCAATATCTGGTGAATTCATCAACCACAACTAGAGTGTATTTCTTTCCAGCTCTAGTTTGAACATTCACTGGACCAAAAAGATCCATATGAAGCATGTGAAGAGGTTCAGTGATGCTAAAATTTTGCCTAGTTTTAAAACTGGCTCTCTTCTGCTTACCCATCTCACACCCTGGACATGGCTTTTCCTTATTGAAGGAAATCTGGGGTATCCCATCAACCAGTTGTTTGCGAGACAACTTGTTAATGTTCTTGAAATTAAGGTGGGATAACCTTTTATGCCATAGCCAGTTGGTGTCCTCATCAGCTTTGGTATAGAAACATTGCTCTTTTGGAGCTGGTTCCATATCCATGATGTACACATTTCCTTTTCTTGGTGCAATCATCACCACTTTCCAATCCTTGTTAAATATGGTGCCTTGTGCAATATCGAACAATACTCTGAAGCCATCATCGCAAAGTTGGCTTACACTGATCAAGTTATATTTCAAACCATTCACAAATGCAACTCTTTTGAATTCGACTTGTCCATTATTGAGCACACCATATCCTTCAGTCTTTCCAAATTGATCGTTACCAAACGTCACTGTCGGTCCATCTTGGACAGTGAACTCTTGCAGTAGGGGCTTACATCCGGTCATAGTCCGGCCAGCAGCGCTGTCCAGATACCAGATATTCTTCTTTCGATCGCCCTACACACACACAAAAATCATTAGTTATTTTTGTGAACCCATCTTTTCTTGATGGGTCCACTGGACTTCTCTACAGAAGCCACAGTTGATTGTTGAGGTGTTGAACTGGAGGCTACATCTGGAGCATTATCACCAGCTCCAGGTGCAGAAGTAAAAACGATTGGTATTTGATACTTACTCCCCTTAAGTTTACCTGATTTTGTTCCAGATGGAACATTCTTTTGTTTAGGTTTTAAAGAGAGTGGTTTAATATTTTGTTTTAAAACTGGAGGTGGTGAACCTCCTTCCAGATTGTTAATCCGGGCAGTGCAACTCTGAACCTGCCGAGACAAAAGTTGGAGTTGCCTTTCCAGATTAACCAAAATATTGTTTTGTTCAGGCAGTTGAACCTTGGACATTGGTTCAACTGGAGATTTAGTCTGTCGGATCTTGGGCTCCTTAGACTTATGAGGTAAAGGCTTGTTACCAGTGGCCTTTTTGACTGGAGCTTTAGCCTGTTTGGCTCCAGTTTTAACCTCAATAGGGGTGGTCTCATTGGTTTCAGTTTCAACAGCTTCAGGTTGATCATAAGGTGTTTCAACCTGGAGAGCTGGAGGCAATGCATGAAGATCTGGTATAAGAGCTGCCATCTCCAGATCTTCAGATTTCCATGCATTTTTCTGGGCATCGATAGTTCTTGAAAATGCATCATAGTTTTTTGCCAGATGCTTTTACCCAGGACTTGATAATCTTTTGAGCTTTTTCAAAATCATAAGATAGTTTTTGATTATCAAGTTCTAAAGCCTCAATCTTTAAAACTGACTCCTTGAGAGCCAACTGGACACTTTGCAAATCATTCAGTTGTGGTTTGACATTGTTCAGTTCAATTAAGATAGTGTCTAGATATCTTTCACTATCAGCTCTAACAGTTTCTACAAATGCCAAATCACCACTTAATGATTCAGCCAGGTCCAGTTTTAATTCAGGGTCACCTGGTGATCATAATCACATACCTTTTTCAGTATGATGTCCACCCATCTTCCAGAGATGACATCATCTTTCACCACATGCTGCTGTTGTTGATCTTCCAAGGCCATGAAACACATGTCCCTTTCCTCTTCTTCATCCTCAGATGAGTCATCAGAGTACTCCCATTTTCCCTCAGTTTGTGCCATTAAGCACTGATCCTTTTCCTTTTGCATGGACAGGAGGGCAATCTGGGCCTTAAGCTTCTTGTATTTAGCTTTGTAGCTATCATCAGGCCGATTGTAATTAGGGACAGAGGGGCCAGTTTGGTTATTCAACTGACTAGATCTGCATTCCTTCATAAAATGACCTTTCTTGCCACACTTATAGCATGTAAGATTGGTCTTATCCAGAGAGCTGGAGCTGGAAGCATTGTTGGGGCCATTAAATCTTTTAGATTTATGCTTAAACCTATTAAAGATTTTAGCAATCATGGCGACCAGATCATCATCGTCAGTTTCATCATAACCATCACTGTTTTCAGTGGTCAGCCCAGAGTTTAAGAAACTGTTCAACATCTCCTTCATCGAGTGTGCCTAGACACTCTCAGCAGATATTAAAGCAGCACAAGGTCGCTCAATTGCATTAGCAACCTTGGGACTCTGAGCATGGTTCATGGCATCTTGCTCAGCCACAAGTCTTGCAGCATTATTATCTTCAGTGAATCTGAAGGCTCCATAGAGCGATGCAAGAGTGTGAGTGTGCAAGGTTTTACCTTGTCTCAAGACAAGAACCATGTTTTCCCATTTGGAAGGAAGAATATCACAAAACTTCTCAAGAAGAATATCCTTATCCTTCTCTACACCCAAACCTCTCAACTGATTGATGAGGCTAGAAAATCTGGTGTGTGTACCAGTTAAACTTTCATTGGGCAAGGCAAAGAAGGATTCATACTTCTTGTTCAAGGCAACTTTTCTGGTGACAATTGTGTCATCACCTCCTTCAAATTGAATCACTAATTCATCCCACATAGACTTGGCACTGGGAAACAACACAAGTGTTGGAATTAGGTCTTCAGGGACAGCCCCAAGGATCATGTTTTTCAGTCTGGTGTCCAAGTCCACCAGTCTGCGATCCTCATCAGACCAATGGTCTTCTGGCTTTTCCCTTGAGCCTCTTCTTCCAGTTGGATCAAGAAGAGGACTCACCCCAATGGACATAGGTATATATGGTCCATCCTTAAGGATTTTCAACATATACCTCTCAATACCACCAAAATGCAACAGCATTCTAGCTTTCCATGTACCAAAAGTCTCACTGTTTCCATCAAATTTTGGAACAGGAGAGTTAGAGTAATGTACATGGACATGGTTTGGGGCAGTAGGAGGAGGAGGGTTGGTGTTAACGTTTTGAAAAGGTTGTGCATTATTGTTCGATGGGTTTTCACCTGAACCAGAACCATCTCCACCTTCAGTAGTGTTCATCTTTGCAGATCTAGGCAAGTTTATTAGCCTTCTGCTCTGATACCACTTATAAGTCCCAACTTGTTAGATGGTACTACTGAAGACACCTCTATGTCGATGGTGGAGTTACTTTGCAATATACTTACTGAACTGGAGACGACCAGTTGCAGAGGTATATACCAAGTTCTAGATAGATTACTTATATAAAAGACAATAAGTAAAGAACAATGCAATAATACAAATAACTTGTAAACAATCTTGATGAGACAATATGTAGTTTTCAATGTGTAATTTATTTATTGATATTAAACAAATTACAAGGTTGATGCGGAACCAAGATAATACACGAATGTAAATATCCTAACAACCTATGAAATACAATTGATCTATACTCGGAATTTCTCTTCAACAATCGAAACACTTAAAGTAGTGAAATGTTCCTTTTAGCGATTGAGAGAATATTGCACAAGTTCACCAAGAATATTGCAGGTTTGCAAAGTGTGAATTCTATCGAAGTTTATTCGAAGAAGTTAATATTCTTGGTTGTGCAATGACTTGTATTTATAGGCAAAGTTAACATTGGGATGTTAACTTTAGCCGTACAAATGTGGTTGGGAGCATTTAAGGAATAGCATTTAATTCCTTAAAAAGCTTTGTAAAGTCGAATGTTAAAGTGACTTTACATAACCACCTTTATGTACCTTAATACTTAAATAATAAGATAAGGCTTATTATCCGGGTAAAGGTACATAAAGTATACAAGTCAATTCCTCGTAATCAGTGTAAAGCTTTGTAAGGGCTTTCCACTGATGGTCTCCAGTTTGTAACTGACTAGAATGCCAACTGGGCTTCGCTGCCATTGCCATTCTCTATCTTCCATTTGTTGTCTTCGACTTCAACTGGAATGTTTCTTCAACTTGGTCAGTTCTCAACTGGAGGAAGTCTTCAGTTGCGTTAACTGTACGGTGCAACTGGACTTCAATATATTTCTCGACAAATCTTCTTGGTCACCAGTTTACTGGGTCACCAGATGCAACTGGTGACTGGCAGTGTGAACTGGTGACTGGCCAGTTCCAGGTGAACTGGTCCTAACAAGCCCCTAGAGCACCCACTCCGCCAAGGCAAGATGCACCCATGAACCTAAGTGATGGGCGATTTCCAGCCCAAGACCCATACTTTCAGCCGCGCCTTCCTCGTGATCATCGCTGGTACCATCTCGGACATAGGCGTCAAGGAGAAGAACCACATCGCCCAGTCTATGGGGTACCCCCTCCACCTCCCATTGGTATGACTCGTGAAGAAAGGGAGAGGGTGTGGGGAATAGCAAATGGATTAAGGGATGCTAGACTAAGGGTAAGGACTCAAGAGGTGATGATGGAAAGGGCCTTGGGAGTTATGGATCGAATGGGGGATTATGCGAGGTTAGCGATATCGGAAGTTCATCGAGTTAATGAGGTGATATTTATGATGGGATGTGTGCTCACGGCTGTTTGCACTCTTGTGGTAGCTCTCATGCTTAGGAAGTGAACCTAAGGACTTCTTTATTTATGAACTTATTCGATGTATGAACGTTTGTACTTTGTTTCACTTTCTTAAACTTTCTAGCATATGTGTGACGATGATCACATCGTATTTGGCATGTAGCAATTTTGTAAACTTATCTTGAATGATATATATGTATGCTTAATGCCTCTCTATGGTTACATGATGTGCTATCCTTGTTGTGTTATAGTTATCCCTATTATAAATGTAAATTGGAGGCCTATGTGATCCGCTTCCACGAGTTGAGCGTGTTGGTGCCGGAGATGGTAACCTCTGTGGCTAAGAAGGTTGAGAGGTTTATCTATGGGTTGGCACCTGAAGTTAGGTTGATGGTCACTGCTGCAAGCCCTACCACTCTTGAGCAGGCTATAAGTTTGGCAACCAGGCTAGTAAATGATTTGGTTAGGCATGGGAAGTACACGAGAGGTGAATCAAGTTCGAGACAAGGTGGAGGAAATCGGTTTGGTGATCGCAAGGGGAATGGGCCGGATAAGAGGCAAAAGATTGTGAGAAACTATGGGGTTGTGGATGCTAACCCCAATCCAAATCGTGGCATGCCTCCAAGGTGCAACCGATGCGGTTATAACCACTTGGGTGAATGCAAACGTTGCACAACTTGCAACCGAATGGGGCACCTTGCCGCATACTGTCGAAATGGACCAGGGTTAGGAGGAAACCCCGGGGGATGTCGCGAGTGTGGAAGCACGAACCATTGGAGGAACACTTGTCCTAGGTTGGGAAGAGCACAAGGCAACCGTGGAAATGGAAATGGTAACCGTGGCAACTTTAGAAATGTTGGGAATCGCGGGAATCAAGCAAACCGAGGAAACAATGGAAATCAAGTTAACCGAGGAAATGTTGGGAATCAAGCTAATGCGGGAAATCAAGGCAACAACATTAATCAAGGGAATCGTGGGAATCAAGGAGGTTCAAGCCCGAGGAAGGGTGTATGCCATGGGAGCGAATGAGGCACGTGATGACCCTAATGTCATCGTAGGTACGTTCCCACTAAATAATGTTTATGCCTCTATGTTATTTGATTCTGGAGCTGAAAGAAGTTTTATTTCCTTTGAATTTAAAGAATTGATTGATAAGAAGCCTAGTGAACTTGATGAAACTTACTATGTTGAATATGCTAATGGAAACGAGTATAAGACTAAGGAAATTATTGATGATTGTAAGTTAAATTTAGATGAGAAGGACTATAGTATAGACTTGATTCCCATAGAAATAGGAAGTTTTGATGTGATAGTAGGAATAGATTGGTTGTCGAAGATGCGTGCTGAAATACTTTGCCATGAGAAGATCATTAAAATTCCTTTAGATAACGGTGAGGTGTTAATAGTTCAAGGCCATAAGGCAGGAGTCCAACCTAAGATAGTGTCGTCTATGAAAGTTAGGAAGTATTTACGCAAGGAATACCACACATACTTGGCACAAGTAGTGGATAAGCGGGTGAAAGATAAGGATCCTCTCAAGGTAACAGTGGTTAGAGATTTTCTAGATGTATTTCCGGACGAACTACCTGGACTTCCCCCAGCGAGAAAAGTAGAGTTTACTATCGATTTAGTTCCCGGGGCAGCCCCCGTAGCTAAAGCACCGTATAGACTAGCGCCCTCCGAAATGCGAGAACTCTCGGAGCAATTGCAAGAATTGCTTGATAAAGGGTTAATCCAACCTAGTTCTTCGCCATGGGGTGCGCCAATTCTCTTTGTCAAGAAAAAGGATGGAACTCTGAGAATGTGCATCGACTATAGAGAGTTGAATAAATTGACGATCAAGAATAGATACCCGCTGCCGCGAATAGACGATTTGTTCGACCAACTGCAAGGAGCGTCGCATTTCTCGAAAATTGACCTTAGGTCCGGCTATCATCAGTTGAGGGTACGAGAAGAAGATGTACCTAAAACGGCCTTTAGAACTTGCTATGGGCATTATGAGTTCTTAGTGATGCCATTTGGTCTCACAAATGCGCCAGCCGTTTTCATGGACCTAATAAATAGGATCTGTAGGCCATACATGGACAAATTCGTCATAGTGTTCATCGATGACATTTTAATATACTCTAGAAGTAAGGAGGAGCACGAGAAGCACCTGAGGATAATCTTGCAGCTACTTAGAGACGAGAAGCTATATGCTAAGTTTTCTAAGTGTGAATTTTGGCTACGTCAAGTCCAATTTCTGGGGCACGTTGTGAACGAAGAAGGAATCCATGTGGACCCGTCTAAGATAGAAGCAATCAAGAAATGGGAGACACCCAAGACACCAACGGAAGTGCGTAGCTTCCAAGGTTTGGCAGGTTATGATAGGAGGTTCATTCAAGGATTCTCTAAGATTGCGGTGCCTTTAACCCAATTGACCCAAAAGTCAAGAGAGTTCGAATGGGGTGAAGAACAAGAGCAAGCGTTCCAAACGCTTAAGGACATGTTGTGTGAAGCACTAATACTAGCATTGCCGGATGGAATGGAAGGATTTGTAGTATATTGTGATGCGTCGAATAAAGGGCTAGGGTGCGTACTAATGCAAAGGGACAAAGTTATTGCGTACGCATCTAGGCAATTAAAGCCACATGAGAAGAATTATTCAACACACGATTTGGAGCTAGGAGCCGTAGTGTTTGCCTTGAAGATATGGCGACATTACCTTTATGGAACCAAGTGCACCATATTTACCGATCACAAGAGCTTGTAGCACATCTTCGATCAGAAGATGTTGAACATGAGACAAAGGAGGTGGATGGAGCTGCTTAACGATTACGAGTGCGAAATTAAGTACCACCCCGGAAAGGCAAATGTTGTTGCTGACGCTCTTAGTAGGAAGGTGAGCACTAGGGTGTCGAAGACAAGAATTTATCACTTACAAGTGAAAATGTCTCTAAGGGACAGATTCTTAGAAGATCAAGCAAAAGCTTTTGAAGGGAAGAACATTGAAGAAGAGGCATTGAGTGGGGTAGAAACCAGGTTCGATAGGGATGATGAAGGCATCTTGTACTTCAAAGGAAGAGCTTGGGTCCCAAAGATCAACGGGCTGAGAGAAGTATTAATGAATGAAGCTCACAATTCAAAATACTCGATTCATCCGGGAGCGGATAAGATGTACCAAGGTCTAAAAAGGAACTTTTGGTGGCCTGGGATGAAAGGTGATGTAGCCCTATATGTGAGCCGATGCATGACTTGTGCGATGGTTAAAGCTGAGCACCAAAAGCCAGCTGGACTTTTAAAGCAGCCGAAAATTCCCGAGTGGAAGTGGGAGCAAATAGCAATGGACCTAGTGATGAAGTTGCCTCAGACAAAGAAAGGTCATGATGCTATATGGGTGATTGTTGATCGTCTTACGAAATCAGCCCATTTCATCCCCATCAAAGAAGATTGGAACACTGAGCGTTTAGCGCGCCTGTACGTTGAAAAGATTGTGACATTGCATGGTGTACCTCTGTCCATAATATCCGATAGGGATGGTAGGTTTACCTCACGTTTCTGGGGTCTTGTACAAGAAGCAATGGGCACTACGTTAGCATTAAGCACGGCTTATCACCCACAAACGGATGGGCAAAATGAGCGTATAATACAAACGTTGGAGGACATGCTAAGGGCTTGCGCATTAGAATTTAGTGGAAGTTGGGATGAACACTTGCCATACGCGGAATTTACTTACAACAATAGTTATCACTCTTGCATACAATGTGTGCCGTTTGAAGCTCTATACGGGCGTAAATGTAGATCACCCATGTGTTGGGTAGAGGCGGGTGAGAGAAGCCTAGCTATCGTTGATTTTGTCCAAGAGACAACGGACAAGGTGGCGATCATTAAAGAAAAGCTTAAGGCCGCAAGAGATCGGCAAAAGAGTTATGCGGATCAAAGGAGGAAGCCCCTAGAATTTGAGGTTGGCGACAAGGTACTATTAAAGGTGTCGCCATGGAAGGGAACCGTAAGATTCGGCAAAAGAGGAAAGTTGAGCCCCCGATACATTGGGCCATTTGAAATTGTTGCTAGAATAGGCCCCGTAGCCTATAAGTTGAAATTACCCCAAGAATTGGGAGATGTTCATGACACATTCCACGTGTCGAACTTGAAGAAATGTGTGGCGGATGATTCGAAAGTGGTCCCACTTGAAGAACTACGTGTGGAGGATAAGCTCCAATTTCGTGAGGAGCCAATAGAAGTTCTCGATCGCGATGAGAAACGCCTTAAGAGAAGCAAGATCCCTATCGTAAAAGTTAGATGGGATACGAAACGCGGACCCGAGTTTACATGGGAGCGCGAGGACTTTATACGCGAGAAATATCCGCACTTACTCCCTAAGCAAATTCAAATTCCGAGACGGAATTCTTCTAAGGGGGTAAGGATGTAACAACCCTACTTTTTAACATTATATATGTTCTAGTTATGTTGTCTATGATCCCGCAAGCCATAGTTATACTTGAAGCTAGTAGATAATGCCCCTAAATTTAGCAATCTAAAGCTATTGTTCAGTTCTAAATTTAATTTATAAAATACCATTGAACAAAAATTTTATTGATGATTAATCAATTTATAAATGATAAAATGAGGCTCACAAGTTGAGATATCAATCAAAACTCTTATAAATGTCCAACAAATCAATCACCAAACCAATCTAAGTAATTATGACATGAGAATAAAGATTTCTATCTCAAAGTATATTTATAAATTAATATGTACATAAAAGTGGTTAAATAACAATAAGTATAGATATATATGCTTAAAATAAATACAAGTTTATAAATAAAGGCTTATGTAACAAATTAGAAACACAAAAATATATACATACATATACACGACATATATATATATATACACATACTAGAATAAAAATTTACTTACACTACAAACAAATACCATTTAACCTTACAAAATATATATACACCTACATCTAACATATATACACATTTTATACACTAATTTTTTATATAAAAAAAAAAAGAAGAGAAAAACCCCCCATATACCCTATGAGGCCGGCCCCCCCCCATTACACCAACACACCCATTTCAAATTACTTACACTCATTCACTCTTGGAACTCACACACCTCTTACACTCTTCACACACAATCTCTTATTCTCTCAAGAAAATTTCTCTCCTCCCTCCTTTCTTCTTGTTTTCTTTGTAATATACACTTAATGAGGGAAAAGTTGATAGGATCTTTCTTTCCATGCTCATGCATGTCGAATCTAAGAAGAAAAATCCAAGGATTCAACAAGTCTAAGACCCAAAAGTGTTGTTATAGATTAGTAGCTTTTAAAGTGATTTTCTTTTTGATAGATCTATATGTTTTTGTATATTTTTGAAGAATATATTCTGAGATTTTTATTTAAAAGATGTTTTTATGTTGTTGGATGTTAGATCTATAAAAGTTGGTATTAAAAAGTGTTGATTTGAATGCATGTATGCTAGATTTAAGAAAGTTGGATCTTTTGTTGGATTATGAAATGGATATGGACTTGTTATAAGTGAAAAATATGTTAATATTAATGTTAATATTCTGGAAAAATTAATGAAATAACAAAGAGACAAAGCTTGAACCAAAACATGTTAAAATAAGCTAGAAGTCATAAACCGAAAACACGCAAAAATGCATTTTGAGCACACACATGCACCATAATCTTATGACCAAGGAAATATGATAAACCTACTGAAAATAAGTTGAAATAAAAGCATAAAACTCAGATCTCTTGGTTCATGACAATAATAAGCTCAAAAATCACCTTTTCGGGTCAAATAATCACTAACCGAAAGCACTAAATTTCACATATCACACCACCACCACTATCACGATTTTGGACACCAAAATATGATGAACTTTCTGGAAATAATGAAAACAAGAACGAAAATCCATTTTGAAGCACTTTAATTGCTTAAGAAATGAGGTTAAAATCACTATTTCGGTAAACAATTTTTAATCATAAAACCCTCAAAATAAGCAAGACACAAGAGAGGTTGAATTGATATGAGTTTGTATTGATAAAAGTTGCCTAAAAGGCCTGGGATTTTTGACCAAAATGTTTAGTAATGATTTCTATGAATTTCCATGAATTATTGAATTTAAATGGTAATTAAAAGACATAAAAATCCATAAAAAATTAATGAAATAACAAAGAGACAAAGCTTGAACCAAAACATGTTAAAATAAGCTAGAAGTCATAAACCGAAAACACGCAAAAATGCATTTTGAGCACACACATGCACCATAATCTTATGACCAAGGAAATATGATAAACCTACTGAAAATAAGTTGAAATAAAAGCATAAAACTCAGATCTCTTGGTTCATGACAATAATAAGCTCAAAAATCACCTTTTCGGGTCAAATAATCACTAACCGAAAGCACTAAATTTCACATATCACACCACCACCACTATCACGATTTTGGACACCAAAATATGATGAACTTTCTGGAAATAATGAAACAAGAACGAAAATCCATTTTGAAGCACTTTAATTGCTTAAGAAATGAGGTTAAAATCACTATTTCGGTAAACAATTTTTAATCATAAAACCCTCAAAATAAGCAAGACACAAGAGAGGTTGAATTGATATGAGTTTGTATTGATAAAAGTTGCCTAAAAGGCCTGGGATTTTTGACCAAAATGTTTAGTAATGATTTCTATGAATTTCCATGAATTATTGAATTTAAATGGTAATTAAAAGACATAAAAATCCATAAATAAATTATGTAAATCAAGAATGGGGTTAAATCATCATAACCATTGATAAAAATAACTAAAACCTACTGGAGAAAAATAGTTAAAAGTCAAGAGACATGTGTTACATAATTTAAAGATAAATGATTAAGTAAAAATAACTAATTAAATATTATTATTAAAATTAATGAGAAAATACACAAATAAAAGTATAAAACATGAAACTATAAATTAAGGAGCATATATATCAGAATACAATCCAAATAAAATTATTCATAATTTATAAAAACAATTATGACACTTTAAAGTATTTTTAAGGGATTATTTAGTTAATAAATCAATAAAGTGAATAAATAAGTAATTAAATATTATTAAATTAAATAAATAATTACAAGTCAGAAAATGTACATAAATATTAATATTTTAGACCACTAATGTCAAATATTATTACTAAGCAAAGTATACAATGGAGATCATATAAATCAAAGCCAAACTACCGAAATTCCAATAAACGTACAAAATGCATAACGAGAAAGGACCTTCACCACCAAATCTCTTATAACCAAATAATGAGAGCATCATAATGCACATAAACTCCTTAATCTAACAACAACCAAAGATGGGCAAGTCTACTAGTATACATCTCATGATCTAGCTCACTAGTTCATGACACGCGAACTTACGTCGTGAATATATACGTTATGGTTTAGGCTTGCTTGAGGCGTAACAAATCTAGGCGGAGGAATCACGTTTGATCAGCCCACTTCACTCTCTAATCAAGTGAGTCATAGCCCCCCTTTCAAGCCATTTTATGTGTTTTACTTACGGGGTGAAAAGCATGATTAATTAAAATGACTTTCTCTTATGAAATGATTCTTTGAAACAATGATAATGATATGGGAATTATATTGTATGTTCAACGTGTTATATGTTATATGATGAGCTTGAGTACTGTCAAACGGTGGTCCCCTGTACACTACTATTAACTCATTGAGGCCTGTAGTTAGAGGGTTGCGCAACTAGGATTCGTCCGCTCACTCACTAAGATGGCAGCGGGTTGACTGGCCGCCTGAGTGGCCGCCCTCATCTCCGGTCTACTTAGGGGTGCTCTAATCTACTTTTATTATTGGTCGTCTCCATGGCACGACCCTTTTATTATCATTATTGCACGTGATTGACAGCATGTGCTTCTATTATCATATCTTCGGGACATATTATCATTATTATTATTTGGACGTGAAAGGGTCTTAGTAGTGGCTCAAGACAAACTCATCAATTTATGCCTTTGGCCAAGTGATATTGATATTATTTATGGTTGGTTATTATTGATTGAACATACTGTGTGGGTATAGATAGTATGATGGAATCCTTGGAAATCTTATGACATATTATTTCTTGAATTGGATTTAATATATATGTGTTGTTAGCATAAACCTATGAACTCACTCAACTCTCGTAGTTGACACTTTTTCTTCATGCTTTTCAGGTCTAGAGCAGTAAGTTAGCACTATGGACCGCCTCTTGGATGATGTGTTTAATTGTTGCATGTTGGACTAGTAATGCGAACATTTGATCTTTTGATAATGAATTTGGTTATGTAATGTTTATTAAACGTCATTTTGAACTTGTAACCTTTTGAATTTGAATGGCATTTGAAACTTTATGGTGATGTTTTATATTTAAGTCTTTTGTACCATGTCGTTCTGTGATATCTCGTGTTCCGCCTTAGTCGGGGTGTTACAGATGCCAAGTGTTTCATGGAAAAAGAAGCTACTCAAAAGTTTGCTGAAGATTTAGAGAAAATGCAACAGCAATCTGAGTCAGCTCACCAGGCATCTACCAGTCAGACTGCACCACCTGAGGTAATTTCCTTTTCCAATCTGTCTGATAATGATAAACTGTCTAGACTAATAGACTTGGTGATGAGGTTCTTTTACAAAAACACTTTAATCAAGAACTCAAAAAGGAAATACATATTTTGAAACTTGATAACAGTTCTAAAAGTCACACCATTGACAAACTTGAGTCTGAAATTAAAGCTCAAAAACAATTGAGCTCCATTTTGGTTAAAGAAGCCAAAACTGCAGAAGAAAAGTTTTTGAAAGTCAAGCAAATCACTGAGTCTTGGTGTATATGTTCCAAAAGATCTGCTAAGTGTGTCAATGACCAAATACCTCATCAGATCCAAGCTATTTTTTATGGTGATTATGATAGGGCCATAGCCATTGCTGAAGTATGTGCTATGGAGCCCTGTTATCAGCCTCCTTCACCACCCAAAGTCCAAACCAAAGGAAAGAATTCTAAACCAATCAAGTTGGTTTAGAAATCTGGTATTGGGTTTAATGATCCTGAAACTATTGGCCAAACCATTGCTGAAGCTGTGTCTGAGGCTGATAAGGTTGTTGAGTTAAAACCTGAAGAAAGTCTTGACTTATCCAAGCTGACCATTACCAAATATGTGTCAGATTCAGTGTCTAAGTCTAACAGGAGTAACTTAAAGAAAAATAAAAGAAAGGTTAGAGATCATAGTGTTCCAAAGGAGAAAACTAAGCTTTTAAAGAATGAGATGTCTGGTTCTCAATGAAATGAGTCACAAACAAAATCTGAGTCTGTTCCTAAAATTACCAAATCTGACTCTGACAAAATGATTTCAAAATATGTTGAGTCCAGAACTGGTAAGGTTTAAAATGATATCAACTTTCTAAAAAATGTATCTGATCCAAATATTGTTGATCAAGGAAAGTTAATAGCTGAATGTAAGAAATCTGGAATAGGCAAAGGTTTTGCTAAAAAGGAAACTCTAAATGTTGCTAAAAAGATTTTTAAATCTGGTAAGGGACAGATCAAGCAACAATGGGTGTCCAAATATGATAAGAGTCTAAGTTCTGCTTCCCAATCTGAGTCAGACCAGAAGGTCAGCTCTGGTGAACCCATCTTTGGATGGGTTCCCAAAATGAACTAATCTCTTATTGAAAATGCAGGGCAGTCATGATGATAATACCTGGCACTTGAACAGTGGGTGTGTTCCAAGCATATGACCGGATGTAAGTCCTTGCTATGTAGCTTTAGGGTTCGCGCTGGTCCTAATGTTACATTTGGAGATGACTCTCAAGGAAAGACAGAAGGATTTGGTATACATTCAAATGGTCCCCTTACATTCAGAAGGGTCTCATATGTAAATGGTTTGAAGCACAATTTGATCAGTGTGAGTCAGTTGTGTGATGCTGGTTATGAAGTGAGATTCAGGTCTGATAAGGGTATTGTTCTTGATTTGGAAGGCAATGTAGTTCTTATTGCAAAGAGGGATGAGTCTTTGTATTCTTTTGACATGAGAAATCCAACTGTGACTAGAGAAGTCTGTTTCATGTCAAAGACTCAAGATGAGCTGAACTGGTTGTGGCATAAAAGACTGTCTCATATGAATTTCAAAGATATCAACAAGTTGTGCAAGAAAGAGTTGGTGTCTGGTCTTCCAGTGATTAATTATGATAAGGACAAGCTATGTGGTGCTTGTAAGAAAGGCAAACAACACAAAGCTACTTTTAAGTCTAAAACATGCTCAACCATTGAAAATTGTTTGGATCTGCTTCATATGGATCTCTTTGGACCAATCAGTACTCCATCATTCACTGGAATGAGGTACTCCTTGGTCATTGTTGATGAATATTCAAGATACACCTGGGTTTTCTTTCTCAAGCACAAGAGTGAAGCTGCTGACAGCATTATTCATTTCATCAAGCAAGCTGAAATTCTTTACAAAAGGCCTGTTAGGCAGTTAAGGAGTGATAATGGTACTGAATTCAAGAACATCACTCTTAACTCATTCTGCAGTGAAAAGGGAATTTCACAAGTCTACTCAGCTGCCAGAACTCCTCAACAAAATGGTGTTGCCGAAAGAAGAAACAGAACTCTTATTGAAGCTGCCAGATCCATGATGGCTCAAAACAATGTCAAGTCTCATTTCTGGGCTGAAGCAGTACACTCAGCTTGCTTTACCCAGAACAGATCCCTTATTGTGAAAAGGCACCAGAAGACTGCATATGAACTTCTTACGGGGAGAAAACCAGAAATTGGTTTCCTAAGAATGTTTGGAAGTCCTTGCTACATTCTAAATCAGAAAGACCATCTTGGAAAGTTTGATGAAAAAGCAGATGAAGGTATCCTACTTGGATATGCAACAATGATGAAAGCTTACAGAGTTTACAACAAGAGAACTAAAACAATTGAGAACTCTGTAAATGAATGCTTAGAAGAAGGTTGTTCTAAGCCAGATAGTTCTCCTCCTAAAGATGAAGACTTTGATTTTGAAGAACTAGCTGTACCTGAGAATGAGCCTCCAACAAATCCTCCAGTTGGAGCTAATGGTGCTCAAACTCAGGGGGAGCTACTCATTGAAGAAGAAGAAGAAGTTTCAATCTTTGAAGATGCTCAAGCTGATCCTACTCCTACTAAAGATTTTAATCCATCAATTGTTGTCCAAACTGGTTCAGATTCTACCACTGTTGTCCATGGTGATCTGTCTCTTGCTCAAGCAGATCATGCTGGACCGTCTAATCTGAATCAGCCTACAGTCCCAGTTGCAAATAATCCAACGCATGTGACAAAATGGACTAGATCTCATCCAATTAACCAAATTATTGGTGATCCTCTTACTGGTGTAAAAACAAGAAGGAAAGCAACAGGCAACTTTTGCATGTTTGTTAATTTTGTAAGTAAGGTTGAACC
The DNA here is from genome assembly GCA_034093135.1 of Erigeron breviscapus. Lineage (NCBI taxonomy): Eukaryota > Viridiplantae > Streptophyta > Magnoliopsida > Asterales > Asteraceae > Erigeron > Erigeron breviscapus. The sequence goes on along the minus strand of CM067172.1, from coordinate 9,107,624 downwards.
AACTGAGGTTAGTGAAGCACTGGCAGATCCATCTTGGGTGAATGCAATGCAAGATGAACTCACACAGTTTGAAAGAAACAAGGTTTGGGAACTTGTTCCAAGACCTCATCACAAGAATGTGATTGGAACCAAGTGGGTCTACAGAAACAAAATGGATGAAAGGGGAGTTGTGACCAGAAACAAAGCAAGATTGGTAGCTCTTGGTTACAGACAAGAGGATGGAATTGATTATGATGAGACTTTTGCACCAGTGGCAAGATTAGAGGCAATCAGAATGTTCTTGGCCTTCTCTGCACACAAAGGTTTCAAGGTCTATCAAATGGATGTGAAGAGTGCATTTCTTAATGGGAAATTGGAAGAAGAAGAAGAAGAAGAAGAAGAAGAAGAAGAAGAAGAAGAAGAAGAAGAAGAAGAAGAAGAAGAAGAAGAGGAAGAAGAGGAAGAAGAGGAAGAAGAACAAGAAGAAGAAGAAGAAGAAGAAGAAGAAGAAGAAGAAGAAGAAGAAGAAGAAGAAGTTTCAATCTTTGAAGATGCTCAAGCTGATCCTACTCCTACTAAAGATTTTAATCCATCAATTGTTGTCCAAACTGGTTCAGATTCTACCACTGTTGTCCATGGTGATCTGTCTCTTGCTCAAGCAGATCATGCTGGACCGTCTAATCTGAATCAGCCTACAGTCCCAGTTGCAAATAATCCAACGCATGTGACAAAATGGACTAGATCTCATCCAATTAACCAAATTATTGGTGATCCTCTTACTGGTGTAAAAACAAGAAGGAAAGCAACAGGCAACTTTTGCATGTTTGTTAATTTTGTAAGTAAGGTTGAACCAACTGAGGTTAGTGAAGCACTGGCAGATCCATCTTGGGTGAATGCAATGCAAGATGAACTCACACAGTTTGAAAGAAACAAGGTTTGGGAACTTGTTCCAAGACCTCATCACAAGAATGTGATTGGAACCAAGTGGGTCTACAGAAACAAAATGGATGAAAGGGGAGTTGTGACCAGAAACAAAGCAAGATTGGTAGCTCTTGGTTACAGACAAGAGGATGGAATTGATTATGATGAGACTTTTGCACCAGTGGCAAGATTAGAGGCAATCAGAATGTTCTTGGCCTTCTCTGCACACAAAGGTTTCAAGGTCTATCAAATGGATGTGAAGAGTGCATTTCTTAATGGGAAATTGGAAGAAGAAGTCTATGTTGAACAACCTCCAGGTTTTGAATGTTCAAAGTTTCATGACCATGTATTCAAGCTTGACAAAGCTCTCTATGGGTTGAAGCAAGCTCCAAGGGCATGGTATGATACTTTGTCAAAATTTCTTTTGGCTAACAATTTCAAAAGAGGTAATGTTGACAAGACTTTGTTTGTGAGAAAGTATAATGGTGATATCCTGCTTGTGCAAATTTATGTAGATGATATTATATTTGGGTCTAGTAGTGAAAGACTTTGCAAAAAGTTTTCTGAATTAATGTCTAAAAAGTATGAAATGAGCATGATGGGGGAACTAAACTATTTTCTGGGTTTACAAGTTAAACAGACTAAGAATGGAATTTTTATAAACCAAGGAAAATATGTTAAAGATCTCTTAAACAAAATTGGTTTTAGTGATTTCTCACCTATGAAAACTCCTATGGGAATTGGTGATAAGCTGGGTGAAGATAAAAATGGCAAATCTGTTGACATTACAGCTTAAAGGGGTATGATAGGTTCACTACTTTACTTAACTGCTAGTAGACCAGATATTATGTTTGCTACATGTCTTTGTGCAAGATATCAAGCTAGTCCTAAGGAATCTCATCTTAAGGCTGTGAAAAGAATCTTTAGATACGTTAAAGGTAGTCCCAATCTGGGTCTTTGGTATCCCAAAGACTCAAGGTTTGATCTAATTGGCTATTCAGATTCTGACTTTGCAGGCTGTAAGATTGATAGAAAATGTACTTCAGGAGCTTGTCAATTGCTTGGCAATAGACTTGTAAGCTGGTCCAGCAAAAAGCAGCATTCAGTTTCTATCTCTACTGCAGAAGCTGAGTATGTTGCTGCAGGAAGTTGTTGCTCTCAAATTCTTTGGATGCAATATCAGCTTCAAGACTATGGTGTCACTGCATCAAAAACTCCAATCTTTTGTGACAGTACCAGTGCCATAGCAATCTCCAACAATCATGTACTTCATTCAAGGACCAAGCACATTGATATAAGATATCATTTCATTAGGGATCATGTGATGAAAGAAGATGTTGAACTCCACTTCATTCCAACAGATAATCAGCTTGCTGACTTGTTCACAAAGCCATTGGATGAATCAAGGTTCAACTATCTCATAAGTAAGCTAGGTATGCTTAATATGTAAAAGACAGTGAACTAAGCAATAACAAATCTGACCCCTTTAAAAAAAAATTAAGTTTTGAGGGTAAGCTGAGTCTGACCCAGCTTCGGGGTGATTTTTGTTATTATCTATCTCATTGCGTTTTATTACTCATTTTATTCTATTTAGTTTATTTATTGATCCTATTGGAGAGTGACACGTGTGGTGGTTACATACGGTTTCTAAAAAAGTACCTCCACTACTTGTTCCTCGTCCAATCATAATCTTTCTCTCTCTCACTTTTTCCAAACGGTTAATTCAAACAATGTATATATTATCATTTTAACCTAAATCCCAATTCACTTATTCATTTTTCTTTAAAATCAATCTCTTTTTCTCTCTAATCTGAAAACTGTTTAATTGCTTTTAAATTTCTTCTTCAAAATTGTTTTGATAAAATGGAATCATCATCTTAAGGCTGTGAAAAGAATCTTTAGATACGTTAAAGGTAGTCCCAATCTGGGTCTTTGGTATCCCAAAGACTCAAGGTTTGATCTAATTGGCTATTCAGATTCTGACTTTGCAGGCTGTAAGATTGATAGAAAATGTACTTCAGGAGCTTGTCAATTGCTTGGCAATAGACTTGTAAGCTGGTCCAGCAAAAAGCAGCATTCAGTTTCTATCTCTACTGCAGAAGCTGAGTATGTTGCTGCAGGAAGTTGTTGCTCTCAAATTCTTTGGATGCAATATCAGCTTCAAGACTATGGTGTCACTGCATCAAAAACTCCAATCTTTTGTGACAGTACCAGTGCCATAGCAATCTCCAACAATCATGTACTTCATTCAAGGACCAAGCACATTGATATAAGATATCATTTCATTAGGGATCATGTGATGAAAGAAGATGTTGAACTCCACTTCATTCCAACAGATAATCAGCTTGCTGACTTGTTCACAAAGCCATTGGATGAATCAAGGTTCAACTATCTCATAAGTAAGCTAGGTATGCTTAATATGTAAAAGACAGTGAACTAAGCAATAACAAATCTGACCCCTTTAAAAAAAAATTAAGTTTTGAGGGTAAGCTGAGTCTGACCCAGCTTCGGGGTGATTTTTGTTATTATCTATCTCATTGCGTTTTATTACTCATTATTTTTATTTAGTTTATTTATTGATCCTATTGGAGAGTGACACGTGTGGTGGTTACATACGGTTCTAAAAAAAAATTAAGTTTTGAGGGTAAGCTGAGTCTGACCCAGCTTCGGGTGATTTTTGTTATTAACTATCTCATTGCGTTTTATTACTCATTTTATTCTATTTAGTTTATTTATTGATCCTATTGGAGAGTGACACGTGTGGTGGTTACATACGGTTTCTAAAAAAGTACCTCCACTACTTGTTCCTCGTCCAATCATAATCTTTCTCTCTCTCACTTTTTCCAAACGGTTAATTCAAACAATGTATATATTATCATTTTAACCTAAATCCCAATTCACTTATTCATTTTTCTTTAAAATCAATCTCTTTTTCTCTCTAATCTGAAAACTGTTTAATTGCTTTTAAATTTCTTCTTCAAAATTGTTTTGATAAAATGGAATCATCATCTTCTGCTAATTCTGATAATAATAATAATTCTTCTACGGAATCTGAGGTCCCATACCCAGCTCCAGTAAGCGCTAATAAGCTTTTACCTTATGAGGTGCGTAGTGAGGTTGTAGTGGTTCCGGCTGATCTTGATACATGTAAAATCAAGATTGACAGTCTGGTCTATGCCAATATTCATCCTCCTTCTTGGGCAGAAGGTTATGATGATATTGTAGCATTTTTGTTTGTCCATCCCTTTGGCAAGGTGATGATTGAGAGGCCAGACTGGGTGTTTCAAGATCTCCTTTGTGAGTTTTGGGCGAGCTATTACTTGGGAAAGAACAAGAAAGGATATACAGTAGTCTATGGCACCATCCTCAACGGTAAGAAAAAGGTATACATTTTCTTAGAGAGAATTAGGTCTGCTTTTGAGCTGTCTTATATGCCTGATGATGATTATGAAACTGTTGCAACACATACTGAAGCCAAAAATATTTTACAAGAAATTGGATATACTGGTCCATTGGCTTCAGTAGTTAAAATGAAATACCTAACTGGTATTTGGAATTATCTTTTAAGCACAATTTCTAAAACCTTACAAGTAAAGGCAGGCAGCTTTGATCAGCCTAATGTATTAGAATTGCAAATTTTCCATTCTATGGTTACTATGACCAGTGTAGATTATGTTGGCTTAATCTTTAAGGACCTTGTTGAGCATGTTCATAAGAAGAGTCTTACCATACCTTATGATAGGATTCTTGCTATTATCATTGAGTCAATTCTTGACAATGATTTCAGTCTGGCAACTGGTCAGACTGTGGAGTGCAAGTCAATTAACAATAACATTTTCAACAGTCCTAAGGTAACTGCGCAGGGTCTGACCCGAACAATGTAGATTTAACTTGATTTTTGCAGGCAGGGAGAAAGGGAACAAGAAGCACTTGAGGAAGTTGTCCCTACTTCGACGCGATCTGAGTCTGACACTCAATCTGCCAATCAGGGGGACCAAGGTACACATGCTTCTGAACCTTCAAACTCCTCTCAATCTATTCATTCTTCTCCCATAAAAGAGGGTGAAGGGTTGGCCACAACATCAGCCACCCTAGCCACACCCTCAATCACTCAATCAAAATTCAATTCTAAAACACCCATTATTGAGGACTTAGTGCCTCACAGTGCTAAAAAGAAAAGAACGCAAAGGAAGTCTGTATCAGCTTCTGGGGTTGACATTGCATCATCAAAACCATTGGAAGTTCCCCAAGGTGCAGTGGAAGCTAAGGAATGTTCCAAAGTTGTCCCTGCCACCCAAGCTGATAAGCCGAAATCATCACGCCCATCTACACTCTCCCAAAAGAGTGTAGACGAGATAAAGAGAACAACTGCTGCTACTCAACCCTCCAAACAGGGTGAAGGTATTGAAACAAAGACCTCCTCCTAAGGTCATAATGTGTCTGCACCTATATCACCATCATCAGCCTCCTAAAAAGTTGATGATATCATTAAAGGGACAACAGTGGATCCAGCCCAGATCCAAAATAAGTCAGAGTCAATGCACATCATTCCTGAGAATGATCAGCCAAAGGAGGGAAGTATCGAATGCATTGGTGACACTGCTTCTCCTCCCCAAGCTGGTCAGACTCCTTCTCTCTTACACTCTGAGTCTGCACAGGCTGTCAATGCCCCTTCTAGATCACAAGGAGGGGTACAGGCCTCAATTATTCTCCCTAAGGATACTTTGGTGCAACAACACACCTCTGTTGAAGGGCAATCAAATACCCTTAACATTGCACCTACAGAGTCTGTATCTACATCTGTCCTTGGACAGAGGGATTCTGTAGGTTACATGGATGTCTTTAAGGCAGCCATGCTAGCCCCTTGTGCAGCAAAGGGAACCATTGATGGTCCTCACGATGTCAATGAGAATATAGTCACTATCTCCGGAAGTGACTCTTCATTCGATGATGAGTTTGCCCATCCATCCTCAAGGGATGCTCTGATGGAAGATGCCAGTGAAGGAGTTGATCAACATCAAGATCAACTAATTCCCACTGGCCATCAGCTTGAATCAAACGTCAATCTTTCTCAGGCTGATCAACTCATTGTCATTTCTGAAAAATCCACTCATGAGACTCACTCTCATGAGCAAATGCACCAAAACTCCCTTAGCCTCCACCCCCTTCTATATTAGCCCAATGACCCAGATCTTAAGGATTGCAGGCTGCTCTTTCCATAGTCAGTGGCTTTTAAGCCAACTGCAAGTTCTTCCCAAGCTGCCACTATCTCATTTTCAGATGTGGTGGGTCAGCTCACTAAGTTCATTTCAACCCAAAAGGTTGAGAGCTTACAGCTGACCAAATGCTGGGAAAAGATCCAAAAGGATTAGGAATTGACGGATTTGAAGGTGGAAAAACTGAGTCAAGATCAGACTTCATTAAAAGAAGGTGTATTGAAGGCAGTTGATCTGATGCAGAAGAACCAGAACAAGCTGACAGAGTCCCTTGATAGTCTTACAAAGATAATCAATGAATAGATGGAAAGAAACAAGGGCACTCTGAGTTAGATTGAGACAGCTGCAACCAAGTTTACAAGAGCAGTGACCATTGAGCTTCAATATGCTAACAAGTCACAAGCAGATTTCAAGAATGATGTGATTGAAGCCTCAAAAAGTTTGAAATCCAAGGTTGCACTCCTCCATGAAGACTATGTTGAGTTAAGAAGGGCCTGTAGTCTTACAAATGTAAAGATAGATGTGATCAACCATCAGGTAAAAGGTCTCTTTGCCACCCCAGTAAGCTCCTTCCCTAGTGATGATGACAAAAAGGGGGAGAAGGGTAAGAAGAAAGCCATGAGTGAGGCTGAAATTGAACAAGAGTATGAAATGCAAAGAGCTGAAGCTGATAAGAAAATTGATGAGTACTTTGAAAGGTTGAGACAAAGACAAAACCAGGCTGATAGGAGGATGATTGTGTATGGTTCAAATGTGGAAGCTGAGAAAGAAAGTGAACGGATAAAAATGCCAGAATCTGAGTCTAGTGGTGCAAAGCATGGAAATGTGAATGAAGAGGCTGAGAAGGAGAGTGTTGAAATTGAGGGGGAGACCACTGATGGTGCAATGGGAGATATAAGGAAGGATGTTGGAGTTGAAAATGTTATTGAAGTTGAAAAAGAAGTTGTTGGGGGAGAAGATGGTGAAAAAGTTGTGGATAAAGGAAAGTCTGTCCAAGCTGACCCTGTGCAAGCTGTGCCACTGCAAGCTGTATCCTCCAAAACTGACACAGCTCCCAAAGTAACTAATGAAGAATCATCTTCTGGTGATGATGAAGCCACTCTGTCCCAGTTTATGTTCAAGAAAAGGCCAGATGAAGCTGGGTCAAGTGGTGTAAAGATCCTAACTTAAGAAGAGAAAGATTGGGAGCTGGCTGCTCAACAAGCACTCTTTCTTAAAATGTCAGTCAAAGAGGCATACAAACTGGTGGTGAAAGACAGACTGGAAAGAGAGAAGATGGCTGAATTAGAATCTGATCCAGAAGTTGCCAAGGTCTTGCAAGAAACTTTAAATAAGGAAAAGGAAGAATAAGACCTTGCAGCTATTGGATCCAAAAGAAAGAAGGTTGTTAAAGGGATAGGAAAGAAAAAAGTGGTGGTGTATTCTAAACCCTCTCAAAAGCTTCAAGATGTAAAGAATAGTAAAGAAGCCCATGACTGGTTGGAGGCTCTGGAGAAAAGGAGAGCAACTGAAAGATTAACTATATAAAGCATCCAGAGCTAATCAATCAGGTCCAATTGAAAAGAAGAAGAGGGCAACCCATTCCCAGCATAAGACTCACAAGAGAAGGATTTGAAAATAACTGGGAAACTCATGATCTTGATAAGTTGTCTGAATTGGGTTATTCAGAATGGGTTGAATTGCACAATATTGTTTATGGTATGCCTGGCATTCATAGAGAGACAGTATTGGAAGTTCTTGAGAAGAAGTTGGCTATAATTGTGAAACACAAGATTGATCTCACTGGCCATCCAAGACCTAAAGCATATGATATAGATGATGAAGATGAGTCTGAAGAGCCCCTTAAGAAGAAAAAGAGAAGGCACATCAAGCTTGATGGTCCTGAAGGAACTCATGAAGAATTCTTAATGAACTTAAACTCTTCAGAGCTCCTTGAACAATTAGCTCCTGAAGCTCTTGACAAGATTCTCAGTCATCTCAATCTGTCTTTGCCTGCTGGTGTACCAGATGCAAGGTGTGGACTGCACATCACTGAACCTGAGCATGGGATGTATTTTGTGAATGCTAAAGGGCAACTGGTCTTCCAAAGGACTGCTGAACTAAAAGAGGTACCAACTATGCACCTATTTACCTTGTACAGATTTTGTGTTAATTTTAGTGAACAAGGTAATGGGTATTTGCAGTTCCTTGTGGAAGAGGGGTTAGATAGAAAAGTAGATGTTAAAGTTGCCCCAACATTTGAAGTGAAACAGGAAACTGTTGAAATGATTGGGAGTTAAATCTTATTGTAATATCTTATTTCTCTCAATATATGCAATCTTTTGTACAAATTCAGTTGTCTTGTTAAGAACTTCATATCAGATTGAAAAGAACCCAAAAGATACAAAGGGTCACAAACTGTTAGTCATATTTTACTTTGATTCTTTGTAAGCTGATAGTTAGAAGTGTAGTTGGGTTTTGTCATCATCAAATAGGGGGAGATTGTTGAGTCCTAATGATTAATGTAAATTTAATGATGACAAATCTGACCTATAAACACTTAGTAATCTTTTGGTTCTTGTAATCTGATCTGGGTCAGACTAAGCTGACATAGCTTGCGATCTGTAACTGACCTAGATCAGGCTTCATACTTTGTAATGTAATATCTTATGGAAGCAAGTGTTAATCAACCTCCATCAACAAGTATATAGCATTCAATCCAAGTCGAAGAGGAGGATTGAAGATAGAAGACCAAGCTGGTAGTGGAAGGCAGCTTGGGATTAGCAGTCAGCTTGGAAACACTTAGACAGATTGGTGCCTTGACAAACGGCCCAATCTGTGTCTGACAATCAAGTGAAGATAACAACCTGGATTGAAGATAAGGACAAATGATGTGACTAGGAAGAATCCTAGGATCCAGGTTGGTGGTTAGATATGCATATGCGTGTCCATACTCTTATTGGACGATGAAGAATTGCAGCTGTACGTGGGGGACCACAAGTACGATGAAGGCACGATTGATTATTCCCTGATCGACCAACCGAAGAAGACTACGTGGTTGATTTGGATACCAAGAGAAGAGGAGCTTTCGCCTATAAAAGCTACATTCCATGCATGCATATGTGTGGCATTCCTGAGAATCATTCTTCACACAAGTTTCTCTGCTCTTACACACAGCTTAGCCTGTATGAGATCAGCTTGGGCTGTTTCTCTTGAGCTGAAACTTATTGATTGTTGTTTGTCATTTCATAGGGTTGTTTAGATATCTGTAGGCTATCTTTATTCCGCAACAACCCTGTAATTCTTTGTATAGATTATTTCTTAATAAAGGATTACATTTGAAAATAACAATCTGTGTCTAAGAATGTCTATTTACTGCTTTACTGTTTTATTGATTCTGGTTCTTTACTTACTTTATGTTTAAGTCTGAGTCTTTAAAACGTTATACTTAAAAGTTTGTAAAGTTCAAGAAAAGTTGTATTCACCCCCCTCTACAACTATCTTGTGTACAATATACTTTGGTATATTGATACACCGTGGGACGTATCACCTTTCCTACCTTTTAGCCTTTTCTTAAGATTATTAACGATAATCTTTTTACTTGATTCTGCTTGACCATTAGCTTGAGGGTGGACAGGAGTAGATGTAATCATTTTTATGCCATAACTTTCACAAAATCCAGTCATTCTTCTCCCAATAAATTGTGACTCATTATCACAAATTATTTCAGCTGGTACTCCAAATCTGGTGAGTATGTTTCGTTTGATGAAAGAGATTACTTCTGTTTCCTCCACTTGAACAAAAGCTTATGCTTCTATCCACTTCGAGAAATAATATGTCATTGCTAACATGAATCTCTTTCCACAAGGTGCCTTTGTGTTATAACACGATTTCTATCACTGAATTCAATTCATCAATGGCGGTTTGGAGAGTGTGTGTTCTTGGTGTTTGTGTGTGTTTTGAGAGAGAATCGTATGTAAATGTGTGTGAATTATCAGGTATGAAAATTATACAAAGGTTATGTGTAAAGTTTTGTGTAATGTTATGTGTAATGTTATGTGTAATGTTATGATCTCTAAGGTATGAGAGGGCTATTTATAGTCTAATTCTACAATTATGCTAATTGTCACAATTAGCCCCTCAACCTTAGTAATCATTTATCTATGAATTAAAAACAAGAAATTCCTCTAATCTAGATTACAATTTATCACTATTTTTGGATTTCTAACATTCTCCCCCTTAGTGATATATTGTAATGAAGTACGTGTTATATTGTCTTGTAGGAATGAATTTGATGAGCCCGGTGGTGAAGACAATTGGTGTGTTGAAACAAGTCTTCAAAGCTTTCTCCTTTGTCTTTGGAGAACTTGATTCAGTCTTGATCTTGGTCTTGAACTTCTTGAAGTTAAATCATGTGAGGATTCTCAATGTTCTTTTAGAACAGAGAATGATGAATGCGTATGAGTCTTGAATAAAGATAATAATGAAGTCGAACAAATGTGTGTGACTTGAATCTTCGAGAATTGTTGAATCATGAATCAGAGTTGTCTTTTGAAATGCAGAAGGTATGAATCTTGGTTTCGAATGTTTCAATCTTCGATTCTTGAGTGAAATTCAGCTTTTCGATTCTTCAGTTTTAATTTTCGAATGAATTTCATCTTCTTGGAATAAAGTTTCATGAATATGAACTCTCCCCCTTTATGTGTGCATTGGAGTTTCTTGATAAAATGTTGTTGTATGACTTGAAGATCTTGAATGAAGTGTGTTTGATGGAGACTCTTATGAAGCTTTACTTCTTTGACTTGAATCTTCGAGAATTGTTGAATCATGAATCAGAGTTGTCTTTTGAAATGCAGAAGGTATGAATCTTGGTTTCGAATGTTTCAATCTTCGATTCTTGAGTGAAATTCAGCTTTTCGATTCTTCAGTTTTAATTTTCGAATGAATTTCATCTTCTTGGAATAAAGTTTCATGAATATGAACTCTCCCCCTTTATGTGTGCATTGGAGTTTCTTGATAAAATGTTGTTGTATGACTTGAAGATCTTGAGTGAAAATCTTTTCATCTTCGGTTTCATTCTTATCTTTGACGTCAATTCAGATTCCCCCTTTTTAAAATCAAAATTTCAATCAACTAAAGTCTAGTGAAAATCTGAAACTATTGTCACATCATGAATAATTTTCTCCCCCTATACACAAACTTTGATAAGCCTAGAACTTTGATAAGCCTAAAAACCGATTGAAAACAACCAAACACAAACTTTTCTCCTTGTTTCCTTATCAATCAGTAAATCAATCATAATATTTTCTCCCCCTCAGAATGACATCATTGGGATCCAATGTCATTATGTACACATTTGATTGATTAAATGTCAAAAGAAACCATAAAGAAATTGCAACCATCAAAACATCAACCCAAACCATTAGCCCAACCCAAGAAATCCTAGGGTGACTAAAATGTAAGATCGAAGTTGTTGGTACAAACGTTATATCATGGTGTTGGTGTTTTCTGTGTTTGTGTGATGAGAAATGAAACCGGATAAGAATGATCCGTTAGCATGTTCAAAAATCAAAAGGATTAATGAAATGACCGATTGAAATGTATAACATTTTTCCGATTTCCTATGTATCATTGAGATATGCACAAAACAATTCTCTAACATAGTTCGATCTGCGGCTTTGCAACCACGAGATTGCTTCAAAGAATATAAATCATGGTTAACACTACCGAAGCATTTGATAACCACAATTTTATCCTTAAAGACTTTTTAGGGAAAACCGAGGTCACTTAGACTTCTTGTTAACTCAATAATCACATAAATGTAATTATGAGACCTACGTTCAACGTTGGAAAAGATGTTAGCATTGGTAGGATTTCCATTCGATCATCGTGGAATATCAATTGAGATATCACTACGAATGTTCCGGCTATATCACAAAGATAAGCAATATGATCACAAAGATATGACTCGAATGTGTTAAAAAAAATGAATGATGATCAAATTAATGACCAAACCAGATAGCTCTAGACACATCGTGAGCGAAATGAAGTCGGGGACTGGAGCAGAATGTCGCCCTTTTTCAATATCAACATCTTCCAAATGAAGAGTCAATAGAAATGTGAAAATCTCCGTGAGAAATGAAACAAGTATTTGTTAAGAAACACTTGAGTGGTTAGGAAAAGATGTGCATTGCTTCACTGGGTCCATGAAGACTTCTTCAATATCGAAATTTCAACAAATGAAATCCGATAGGAACGTGTTTACCCGGCTTTTTGAGAATTTTGGGGAGGGCTTTTGTTTCTTTTAGCCCTTTCTCACATCATATCACCTTAACCTCTCACTTTTCGACTTTACTCCCTCCATCCTATTTGCACAAAACAACATCACTCAACATACCCTCACTATCTAATGAAAGAAGTGAATACTCCGGGGTTAGAATTCATCGGCGATGATGAAATTCATGGAGTAAATTTTGAGAAATACTTATCACTCATGTGCAAACTAATCACCGAACTTCATTTGATTAAAAATCATTGGAAAAACATCAAATGTGTGCATGAAAAAATATTTGAAACACATTTGAAGTTTTGAAGGTTGTTGAAATCACAAACTCCTCCTTAATCTATGCAAGAATAGATCAAAAATTTTCATAGAAAGGTGGAGCAAAAATTAGTTTTGTGAGATCAAACATTTGAGAGTCTATTGTGAACAAGATTTTTATTTGAAAAACATAAAGTTTTGCTTCAACAACAATGTTGATAGTAAGACAGCTAGGGAGTACACAAAGGCGTTCGATCCTTTGCGTCTTACAACAACAAGTTGGAGGCAATTAAAACATTTAAGCAAAAAATTAACCCAAGCAATTGTACAATATGAGACAACAAGGGAGTACACAAAGGCGTTCGATCCTTTGCGTCTCATATCAACAATTGAGAGTTTTGAAAACTTTATTTGAACAACTTGATTGCTATCACACATACATATTCATATAAGAACACTTGGAAGTACACAAAGGCGTTCGATTCCTTGTTATCTTATATCAATTTGTATGTATAATAACAAAAGCTTAGAATGTAAAAACACTCTACAAATAAATATATCATTTAAGAACGGGTTGCATACATAGTATATGCAAGCCACTGAAAATAAAAATCTTTTTGTTTATTTTGAAAATTTGTAATTTTGTATTTGATTTTTCTTTTCAAATTTTGTATTTTGATTTTCTGGAATGTGTCAAGAATTCCTTCAAAAGAGTTAAGGTTTACGATTTAACATACCTAGCTTGGAGATAAGAAAGTTAAACCTCTTTTCATCCAGTGGTTTTGTGAACAAATCTGCAAGTTGAATGTCAGTACCCACAAAGTAGAGCTCGATGTCACCTTTCTCAATATGATCTTTGAGAAAATGATATCTAACATCAATATGCTTTGAGCGAGAGTGGTTTACTGAGTTGACTGCAATGGCAATGGCACTCTGAGAATCACAATAGATAGGGATATGATCATATTTCAGACCATAATAAGTTAGTTGTGTCTTCATCCATAAAACTTGAGCACAACAACTAGCCGCTGCTACATATTCAGCTTCAGCCGTTGATAGTGATACACAATTCTGTTTCTTGGATGACCAACTCACAATTTTATCACCTAAAAATTGTAGAGTACCGGAAGTGCTCTTGCGATCAAGTTTACAACCAGCATGATCTGCATCTGAGTATGCAGTTAGATTGAATCCAGTATCCCATGGATACCAGAGACCTAAATCGGGTGTACCCTTCAGATAACGAAAGATTCGTTTCACAGCTTGATAATGTAAATCAGTTGGAGCAGCTTGATATCTAGCACACATACATGTTGCAAACATTATATCTGGGCGAGATGCTGTTAGGTACAACAACGAACCAATCATACTTCGATATCTCTTTTGGTCAAACGGTTTTCCATTTGTATCAGTATTTATGTTTGTTCGAGCAGCCATCGGAGTAGAAATTAAAGAACATGAAGTCATGTCAAACTTTTTCAACATATCATTTATGTATTTACCTTGTGATATAAAAATACCAGTTGGTAATTGTTTGATTTGAAGACCCAAAAAATAATTCATTTCCCCAATCATGCTCATTTCAAAATGATTAACCATAAGAGATGAAAAGTTTCGGCAAAATGTTTGACTGGTCGACCCAAAAATAATGTCATCAACATATATTTGAACAAGTAGAACGTGCTTACCTTGTTTGCGAATGAACAAGGTAGGGTCAATTGTGCCTTTGGTAAAGCCACCTCTTAGTAAGAAAGTAGTTAAAGAATCATACCATGCTCGGGGTGCTTGCTTAAGACCGTAGAGAGCCTTGTCTAACCTGTAGACATGGTTTGGCCTTTGAGGATCAACAAAACCTTCTAGTTGATCAACGTAAACTTCTTCTTTGAGGTCACCATTCAAGAAAGCAGTCTTCACATCCATTTGAAACACAGTAAAGTTTCTGAATGCGGCATAAGCTAAGAATATTCGAATGGCCTCCATTCTTGCTACTGGAGCAAAAGTTTCGTCGAAGTCAACACCAGGTTGTTGGCAATAACCCTTTGCAACAAGTCGAGCTTTATTCCTTACTACCACTCCATTCTCATCCTTTTTGTTTTTGAATATCCACTTTGTTCCTATTGGATCATCTTTTCTAGGATTTGGAACTAATCTCCATACCTTCAGTCTTTCAAATTGCGCGAGTTCATCTTGCATTGCCTTAACCCACTCTGGATCACGAAGAGCTTCAGATACGGTTTTGGGTTCGATGTTGCTAAGAGAAAGTGCAACAAGACACTCATTTACTGAAGTACGAGTAGTTACTCCTGCTTGTGGATCTCCAATTATTTGATCAGTAGGATGGTCTTTCTGCATACGTGTCCACTTGTAATCATGAGGAAGAGGATCTTGTTGTTGAAGATCAACATCACCATCATTAAAACTTGAGTTTTGTTGAGAGATGGAGTCATAACTTGGTATAACTCTTTCCTCATAAGTTGGATGATCAAAATCAAGTGGTACATACACATTTGGAGTGTCCAATGGATTTGTTGTCTGAGTTAATCGAGAAGGTTGTTCTTGAACATTCACTTGAGAAGAATTATCCTGAGAGGATGGTGGAGAAATATCAGTAGAAGAGGATTCTTGTTCTGAAGAACTTGTTGAAGATTCATGAATGTTGTCAGGAACTGGATCGTTGTTATAAAGAGGTTCATTGTTTTGAATTGGTTCAACGATGACCTGAGGTTCTTGATCATGAATCGGTTTTGAATTATCGAATTCTTCAAAAAGAATATCTAATTCATCACTTGTTGGAGTTGGAAACTTCTTGAATTTAGAAGCTAAGGTAGAATTCCTTGTAGAAGTACTTGAAGCATTTGGATCGTTACTTGTTGGTAGCAAACTTTCTTGCTCAAAAATCATGCCTGACATCTCATCAAACCAAACATTCATTGTTTCTTGAATTGTGTTGGTTCGACGATTATAGATTCAATAGGCAATTGATGTTTTGGAATAACCAACAAAATATCCTTCATCACCTTTCTTCTCGAACTTTCCAAGATTCTCCCGATCATTCAAAGTATAACAAACACACCCAAATATATGAAAGTAGTTGATGTTGGGTTTGCGTTTGTTAATAACCTCATAAGGAGTCTTTTCGAAACGCTGATTGATAATGGACCGATTCTGAGTGTGACATGCAGTGTCAACAGCTTCAGCCCACATATTGGATGGCAATTTGGAATAAGCAAGCATTGTCCTTGCTGCTTCCACCAGCGATCTATTTCTCCTTTCAACAACACCGTTTTGTTGTGGGGTGCGAACTGCTGAGAATTGATGAGTGATACCTTTGGATTTGCAGAATTCATCAAAAACAGCATTCTTGAACTCAGTTCCGTTATCCGAACGAATGTAACGAACTGGAAGTTGAAGATTTACTTGAGTATTAGTGATGAAATCTATCAACATCTGAGTTGTTTCATTTTTGGATGCAAGGAACTTGACCCAAGTATATCTTGAACAATCATCAACAATAACCAAGATGTATTTCTTCCCATTTCGGCTTTGTACTTTCATCGGCCCACAAAGATCCATGTGAAGCAAATGAAGAGGTGCTAAAGAATTTGGAGATTTCTTCGGTTTATGAGAAGCTCTCTTAATCTTCCCAACAGCACAAGAAGGACAAACATGCTCACTTTCATACTTATAGTCAGGTAAGCCTTTAACAAGATGCTTGTTGACCAAAGTATTGATGGTTTGAAAATTCAGATGAGAAAGCCTTCTATGCCATAACCAAGAATTCTTTGAAGTAGCCTTTGAAATGATTATCATCACGGTGACCACAAAGAATATGAACTCCATCTAGAGTTTGGACTTTGCAAAGAGATTTTCGAAACAGAACTTGAAGATTGTTATCACAGAATTGTCCAACACTGAACAAGTTGTGACTTAATCTTTCAACATAGTGAACTTTCTTGATGATAATTCCATTTCTTTCAATGTCTCCATAACCTAAGATAGGAGCGAAATTGTTGTTTCCAAAGCGAACTGTTCCCATGAATCTTTCAACAAAATTCTTGAGCAAAGATTTATTTCCAGTCATGTGCTTCGAACACCCGGAATCGAGTATCCAAACACAGATGGTTATTTCCTGCAATCAAGAAAATTTAACCATTTTTAGGTACCCACTTGAAGACGGGTCCTTTATGGTTAGTTAAAATAGGCAGGGTATATAACTTAGGATATGCATTCAAACATGTTTTCGAATCAACATAAGCATTGACAAGCACATTATCAACAAACACATTTGAATAAAAAGTACGAACATTCACATGAGAATTAAAAGTAACATGTCTACAAGTATCAACATCAGTCACACAAGTACGGGAATTAAGATTGTTTACAAGCTCACAATGCCTTGCCTTGGCATTTTCAACCTTATTTAACAAAGAAAAATTGTTTTTACTAACATGAACACCCTTCCTCCTATTAACATGCTTTCTCCTCTTTGTTTTCTTCTTTTTCTCAACATCCTTTTGATTACTAGTGATCTTAGGTACTAATGTCTTAGCAACCCATTCAGCACCACTAGTTATACTCTTTCCTCATAAGTTGGATGATCAAAATCAAGTGGTACATACACATTTGGAGTGTCCAATGGATTTGTTGTCTGAGTTAATCGAGAAGGTTGTTCTTGAACATTCACTTGAGAAGAATTATCCTGAGAGGATGGTGGAGAAATATCAGTAGAAGAGGATTCTTGTTGACCAAAGTATTGATGGTTTGAAAATTCAGATGAGAAAGCCTTCTATGCCATAACCAAGAATTCTTTGAAGTAGCCTTTGAAATGATTATCATCACGGTGACCACAAAGAATATGAACTCCATCTAGAGTTTGGACTTTGCAAAGAGATTTTCGAAACAGAACTTGAAGATTGTTATCACAGAATTGTCCAACACTGAACAAGTTGTGACTTAATCTTTCAACATAGTGAACTTTCTTGATGATAATTCCATTTCTTTCAATGTCTCCATAACCTAAGATAGGAGCGAAATTGTTGTTTCCAAAGCGAACTGTTCCCATGAATCTTTCAACAAAATTCTTGAGCAAAGATTTATTTCCAGTCATGTGCTTCGAACACCCGGAATCGAGTATCCAAACACAGATGGTTATTTCCTGCAATCAAGAAAATTTAACCATTTTTAGGTACCCACTTGAAGACGGGTCCTTTATGGTTAGTTAAAATAGGCAGGGTATATAACTTAGGATATGCATTCAAACATGTTTTCGAATCAACATAAGCATTGACAAGCACATTATCAACAAACACATTTGAATAAAAAGTACGAACATTCACATGAGAATTAAAAGTAACATGTCTACAAGTATCAACATCAGTCACACAAGTACGGGAATTAAGATTGTTTACAAGCTCACAATGCCTTGCCTTGGCATTTTCAACCTTATTTAACAAAGAAAAATTGTTTTTACTAACATGAACACCCTTCCTCCTATTAACATGCTTTCTCCTCTTTGTTTTCTTCTTTTTCTCAACATCCTTTTGATTACTAGTGATCTTAGGTACTAATGTCTTAGCAACCCATTCAGCACCACTAGTTATACTCTTTCCACCTGTTGAATTGAAATTAAGAAAATTAGAACTAGGAGTTTTAAACACTTTCATCTTTTTGGAATCTTTTGGAGGTGAGGAAACTTCTTGCTTCTTTGGTTTATCATGAGAAAACCATCCATATCTATGCCTATATCTAGTTGTACCATTTGATGCATCCTTAGTTAGCGAAACTGTGCTAGACTTAGACACCTTAGGTATAGAACTAGATTGAGAGCTAGATTGAGAAGCATTAGGGTAGTCTTTCGGAAGTATCACTTTGGTGTACTTTGTCCTTTGTGGGGTCTCAGCTTGTTCCTTTTTGACATGTTTCACAGGGGTAGCAATAAAGGTTTCTACCTTAATGGTCTTTGGTTCAGTCTTGACGAGTTTGGTCTTAACTCGTTTCTTTGAGTAATATGAAGTTGGAGCTTTGGACAATGGTTTTTGAGATTCCACTTTTGTTTTCACTTTGATTTTGGTAGATTCAATCTTTTTCTCAGTTTCTGAATCAAAAACATATTCTCCCTCCATGAATTTATCAAAATCATCTTTCGTGAAATCTTTTGAAAAAGAAAATTTCAATGGAGATTGATTATTTTCAGATTTAGTTGAAAATTTTGAAAAATCAGGAATCTTGGTGTCCAACTTCACATCATGGTTAGTCTCGGAAATTAGGTCAACTTGAACTGACACATCTTTGGTTTCACAAAAAAATTGAGTAGAAGTATCAACACCTATACTAGCACTAGGCTTAGGGTGAACAACTAACTCATCAACATTGTTGCATGTGAAAAAACTATAGAAGTACCATATCAAAACTAAACTATGTGCAAGTTCTTCATTAGAAAAATCAGATTGCACATAATCCTCAGCTATAAATGTAGCAGTATTTTGACAAGTACATCCAAGAGAATCAGTCAAGGTCTGAGTAGAGGTATTGGTAGATGAATCACAAGTAGTTTGTGTAGAATTGTCTACTAAAGTACTTTGGTCAGTTTGAGTAGAAGCAATCTCACAAACTTTCTTAGTATCAACAACAATACATTTATCCTCTGAATTCGGACTTTGAGACTTCGAGATGATCAATAACTTTTTGTTGAGAATCTACCTTTTGTTGTAAACCTTCTATTTGTTTTTCCAAAAATGTGGTTGGAAAATACATTTTAGTTGGTTTAGGTGGAGTACAGACAGATTCTTGGTTTTGAAAATTTGATTCAATTTCTTCCAATTTGAAAATTGAAGATTCTTTTGTTTTGTATAAATCATTTATTGCATCATAATTAACCAAAAATTCTTGTTTTGGTATTCTCTCAACTTCATCAGTCTCAAATTCGTCATCCAATGGACGAATAAATTGTTGTATTATACCAAGTCGTAGGAATTTTTCATCATACAAGGGTTCAATTTCCTCTTTGGCTTTTTGCAATGGTGTGATATTCTCAAATCCCAACCCGAGAAGAAGTTCTGTTTTGTCAATTTTTGACTTGTTGAAATAGGCAGTGAAATTCAAGAGAGGATTTTGTTCAACTTTATATAACTTTTCTTGATAGAAAAGTATATTCTTTTTAAATTCCTCAACTTGTTTTTCAAGATTCTCAATCTCAATGCCTTTTAGAAAACAATTATGATTTAAATCAGAAATCTTCCTTTCGAATTCAACATTGTTTGGTTTAGCTTCTTGAAGCTTTTTATTGAGAATATCAACATCCATTTGTCTTGCATTTGCCCGAAGCCATTCATTGGTCTTTTGAATTTCAAGATCTTGATTGGCCTTTTCAAGATCATGAATGGTCTTTTCAAGATTTTGACATTTTTGTAATAACTTAGAATCAGGAGAGACATTCAACTCACATTCTTTAACCAACATCTTATCTTTGTAAGCTTGAAAATCTTGTTTAATAGCATCATGTTCAAAAAGTAATTTTGAATGTTCTTCAAGAAGTTTTGAAAATTCACTTTTAGAAAATGAAATGCTATTTTTCAACTTTTTGTTTTTGTTGGCTAAAGAATTGATATGAGTTGTTAAATCTGATAAAGCTAATCTACATGACTCTTTGTCCTTAATCAAAGAAAAAGTAGAGTCGAGATTTACCTCATCATCTGGGTATTCATCATCAGTGCTTTCTTCTTTAAGGACTTTGTTCTTGGCCAACCTTGCCATATAGCAAACATTAGCAGAGAGATCTTGATCTTCATCATCTGTGAGTAACAGCCATTTGTCATCTTCAGCTAGCAATGCATGTCCTGCTTCGACTTGTTTGGCTAACAGCATCTTCTGCTTGTAATACTCATAGTTCCGCTTTCGAGGTTGTTTGCAATCAACAGCAAAATGTCCAGGAATACCACAATTGTAGCACTTTTTGTCTGATGCTTTACCCTTCTCAACAACTTGTTTCTCATAAATTTCCTTCTTTTCACCATACCTTGATCCATTAGCTTCACCTTGCTCATTACTCCTTGGATGATAGTGTTCCTTCTTGGAAAATGCACTTGTAGAAGAAGTGCGGAGATTGTTGTTTGTTGGCCTCGCTTTGTAAAATTTCCTCTTGAAATGCTTTGTTACCGCGGCAAGAGCTTGATATAGTTCATCTGAAACACCGTCTCTTGTAGCCATCAGATCATCTCCCTCCTCATCAGACGAAGAAACAACTACCATTTGCCTGTTAAGAGCTTCGGAAATCTTCTTCTCAACTATCAACGCCAAAGGATCAGAAGATACAACTTCTGGCATTTTGTTTGATGAAGCTTTGTTTAGGACTTGGTTTTCATTGAGTTTGAACGATTCATAAAGAGTATGAATGGTGAACTTGGTCAGATTTTGATGTTGCTTGATCTGTGTTCCAAAATCTTCCCATTCTGGACTAAGAGCTTTGATGAATTTGATGTTTAGCTCAATCTCTGTTTTCTTGACATTGTTCTTCCTCAGCTCATTTATGACATTGCAGAATCTGTAGTAGACAGCTTCAAGAGTTTCATTAGGCAATTTCGCGAAGTTGTCAAACTCAGTCAAAATATTGGTCAATCTTATCGTCGAAGTCACGTCAGCTCCTTCCATCTGTCTAGCCACCTCATCCCATATCTCCTTGGCCGTATCATAAGAATCAACAGAGCCATAGATTTCATCCGGTAGAGCTTTGTATAAGCATGACCTAGCTCTGTTATCTGCAGCTGTTCGATCTTTTTGTTCAACATTCAAAAGATCAGGAGTTAGAATTATTGCATCAGTAGTGGGATGGCGATGAACGGCAAGTCCATTAAGGATGGAATCTTTCATCATATGACCATTTGTTTGACTTTCCACATAGTCCATAAATCTTTTCTTCCAAAGTCCATAGGAACCACGGTAGAGAACTGGAGGTCTTGTATCTGAACCCAATGCCAATGCTTCACGAGAAGCCATTTGAGATTGATTTGATTTAAAAAATTGAATTGAATTTAGATCAGAAAATGAAACGGTCTTGAAATGAAATGACTTTGAACTAAATGATTTTGGATAAAACGATCTTGAATTGAAATGAATTTGAATTGAAATGATTTTGAAACGATCTTGAAATGAAACGGTCTTGAAATGAAACGGTCTTGAAATGAAACGGTCTTGAAATGAAATGACTTTGAACTAAATGATTTTGGATAAAACGATCTTGAATTGAAATGAATTTGAATTGAAATGATTCAATTTGAAAAAATTGAATTGAATTTAGATCAGAAAATGAAACGATCTTGAGAAGATCGTCCTGGGTGAGATCGTCTTGTGTGAGATCGTCTTGAGCAAGATCGTCCTAGGTGAGATCGTCTTGTGTGAGATCGTCTTGAGCAAGATCGTCCTAGGTGAGATCGTCTTGGTGAGATCGTCTTGTGTGAGATCGTCTTGTGTGAGATCGTCTTGTGTGAGATCGTCTTGGTGAGATCGTCTTGTGTGAGATCGTCTTGTGTGAGATCGTCTTGTGTGAGATCGTCTTGGTGAGATCGTCTTGTGTGAGATCGTCTTGTGTGAGATCGTCTTGTGTGAGATCGTCTTGTGTGAGATCGTCTTGTGTGAGATCGTCTTGTGTGAGATCGTCTTAAGTGTGAGATCGTCTTGGTGAAGATCGTCTTAAGTTTAGAATAAATGGGACGATCTTGGTTGAAGATCGTCTTAAGTTCAGAGGAAATGGGACGATCTTGGTGAAGATCGTCTTAGGTTTCGAAGAAATGGGACGATCTTGGTGAAGATCGTCTTAGGTTTCGAAGAAATGGGACGATCTTGGTGAAGATCGTCTTAAGATCAGAGGAACTGGGACGATCTTGGTTGAAGATCGTCTTAAGTTAAGAGGAAATGAGACGATCTTGGTGAAGATCGTCTTAGGTTTCTTTCTCAAAACTTATAAGTATTTGAATTGACCAAACCAATCCTTTCGGATTAATTATCCAGAAAACAAACACTTCACCACACACTTGTTAAGAACACAAGAATGAAAAACGAGCTTTCAAATACTAAGACGATCTTGGGAAGATCGTCCTAGTGAAGATCGTCTTTGTGTCATCTTCTTCATCAGAATGTCTGTTTTAACCAAAAACTCCATTAATGACAAAGAAAAAAAACTTCAATATCTTTTGAATTACTGGGAGTTAAATCACGAAATCACTTGCAAGCTGATTGTATTCACGTCCGCAACCAATTTATGAACAAAATTCAACACAAAACACAACAGATTCAAATCCCTCAAATTGGCGCCAAAAACACAAAATTCAATCTCGAGAATTAGATTGAATTGGAACTTGAAACTTGACAGGATTATGTTTTCAACAACCACGAATCTATTGGTGAACAAATAATTGTGATTTTATGTGATTTGAAATGTGAATTTTGATGAACCAGTAGGTAAAAAATACGAACAGAATTGTAAATAATTTTGATTTTGTTGAATTTGTGATTGAATTCAGTTATGGATCGTCATCAGATTGATGTTTTGCTCTGATACCACTTGTTATAACACGATTTCTATCACTGAATTCAATTCATCAATGGCGGTTTGGAGAGTGTGTGTTCTTGGTGTTTGTGTGTGTTTTGAGAGAGAATCGTATGTAAATGTGTGTGAATTATCAGGTATGAAAATTATACAAAGGTTATGTGTAAAGTTTTGTGTAATGTTATGTGTAATGTTATGTGTAATGTTATGATCTCTAAGGTATGAGAGGGCTATTTATAGTCTAATTCTACAATTATGCTAATTGTCACAATTAGCCCCTCAACCTTAGTAATCATTTATCTATGAATTAAAAACAAGAAATTCCTCTAATCTAGATTACAATTTATCACTATTTTTGGATTTCTAACACTTTGGCATTGGTCCGACTATATACATCCCCCATTTTATGAAGGGCCAAGAAGAAACAATGGGGTGTATTGGTTCAGCTGGCTGATGATATATGTTACCATGCCTTTGGCAACCATCACACTTCTTCACATAGTCCTTCATATCTCTGTCCATTGTAGGCCAGTAATATCCTGTTCTGACTATTTTGGTGCGTAATGCTCTGGCTCCAGAATGATTTCCACATTCTCCATCATGTATCTCTCTCATCACCTCTTGTGCTTCTTCTTTTTCTAAACACCTTAAATATGGACCTGCAAGTGATTTCCTATACAATCTATTTTGTATAATAGAGAAGTATGATACCTTTGTTTTGAAGGCTCTATGATTTTCCTGTTCTGGGATAATTCCTTCTTGCAGATATTTCATAATTGGGTCAATCCAGGATTTTGAATTGTCCCCAGAACTGGATTCTTCAGATGCTTGATTATCAACTGCTTTAACTTGTAAAATTTCTATAGCCGGTTTCATTATTTTTATTATACGTATCTTAGTATCAGGTGAAATGTTAAGTGAGGATCCTAAGTAAGCTAGGGCATCTGCTTCTATATTTTCCTGTCTTGGAACTTGTTCTATACTAAATTAATTAAAATTTTTAGCTAAATTTTTCATTATTTCTAAATAAGCCATTAATTTTTCACCTTTAACTGCATAAGAACCATTAAAATGATTTGCTAACAACAAAGAATCTACATAAACTTGCAAGCATTTAATACCCATATTTTTAGCTAATTCTAATCCTGCTATTAAAGCTTCATATTCTGTTTCATTATTAGTAGCAGTAAATTCACAACTTATAGATTCAGGTAACATATCCCCCTGTGGCGATTTTAATATGATTCCTAACCCTATTCCTCTTACATTTGCTGCACCATCAGTATGTAATATCCATTTTTCATTATTTTCAGTTAACATTTTAACTTCTAAATCATCTTCTGGTTGTAAATCACTAGTAAAATCAGCCACAAAATCAGCTAAAGCTTGAGATTTAATAGCAGTTCTAGGTTCATAAGTTATGTTAAATGCACTTAATTTAACAGACCATTTAGCCATTTACCCGATAATTCTGGTTTTCTAAGCACGTTTTTTATGGGATAATTAGTTTTTATATGGATAGGATGTGCTTCAAATTAATGCCCATGTTTAGTTGAGGCCATTATTAATGCTAATATTAGTTTTTCTAAGTGTGAATACATAGTTTCAGCATTTAGTAGGCTTTTACTAACATAATAGACAGGATGTTGTTTACCTTCGTGCTCTTTTACAAGCACCGCGCTTACTGCCTCTGAAGATACTGAGAGATATAGAAAGAGTATCTCACATTTTTCTGGTTTCATTAATAAACATGGAGTCGAAAGATACACCTTTAATGCTTGGAACGCCTCTTCATGTTTTTCACCCCATTCGAACTTCTTATTTTTCTTCAACATATCATAGGATTCTTTACATCTGTCAGATGATCTTGATATGAATCTGTTCAAAGCTGCCAATCTGCCGGTCAATCTTTGAATATCCTTCACATTCCTAGGTGATTTCAGCTCCATGATTGCCTTTATTTATTCTGGACTTGCCTCTATCCCTCTTTTGGTTACAAAATAACCCAGGAATTTTCCTGCACCTACTCCAAAATTGCATTTTGCTGGATTTAACTTCATATTGTAGCGATCCAGTATGTTGAAAGCAACTTCAAAATCCTAGGGGTGATCTTCTGCCTTTTTTGATTTTACCATCATATCATCAATGTAAACTTCCATCGTATCCCCCAGTTGATCTTTGAACATCATATTCACCAATCTTTGGTATGTCGCACCTGCATTTTTTAATCCAAAAGGCATAGCATTATAACAATATATACTTGTTGGAGTCATGAAAGCTGTTGCTTCTTGATCTTCAGGTTCCATTTGAATTTGTTGAAATCCTGAAGATGCATCCATGAACGTCATCATTTCATGCCTAGCTGTAGCGTCTACCATTGCATCTATGAGTGGCAATGGGAAAGGATCCTTAGGACAGGCCTTATTGAGATCTGTAAAATCTACACAGACCCTCTATTTCCCATTCTTCTTCTGCACAACTACGACATTTGCAAGCCATTCTGGAAACTTCACTTCCCTTATCATTTTTGCTTTCAAGAGTCTTTCGACATCCTCTTGAATGATCGCATTTCTTTCCGCTTCAAACTTTCTTCTTTTTTGTTGGATAGGCCTGAAACTTTTATCAAGCCCTAATTTATGAGTAATAATATCTTTAGAAATACCTGTCATATCTTCTTGTTTCCAAGCATACGTAGATCTCCTTTTGCTCAGAAACTCAATGAGATCCCTTTCAAGATCCTCTGGTATCTTCTTTCCAATGAACACCTTGATGTCAGGATCTTCACTTGATATCGGCATTTCTTTCACATCTTGATCTTCACATTCTTTGACATCAAGGATGTTCTTCTTTAATTGCTATGCTTCAGTAGGCTTGGTTGTAGATTTCATCGATGCCATATAACATTCTTTAGCATCCTGCTGGTCTCCTTTTATCTTCACCACCCCCCAAGGAGTTGGGATCTTCACATATTGATGGTAAGTCGAAGGAACAACTTTCATTTCATGTATCCAAGGCCTACCTAAAATAATATTACAACCAGGTAAAGAGTCAATGACACAAAATTTTTGCATCGAATTTACCCCTTCGACATAAACTGGCAATTTAATTTCGCCATAAGTATTTTTCGTTTCACCACTGAAACCAATGAGAACTGTGGATTTCCCGCCGATTTCTTCTTCAGAGATCCCCATCCTTTTTAATGTCTCCAACCTTATGATATTGACTGAACTGCAATATCAATTAATATCCAAAATGGTTAGCCACATATAAAGTTACAACCAAACCATCATGATGAGGATCCTGAATGTTGTCCATATCATCTTCTTCAAATGTCACTTTATCCATGCGTAGCACACTGGATCTTTGGATTGGTTTATCCCCTTTCTCTGATTTTGCCTCATTTGCATTTCTTTTTGCTGCTGAAAAAGATGTACCACACACCTCTGAT
This sequence comes from Erigeron breviscapus, assembly GCA_034093135.1. NCBI lineage: Eukaryota > Viridiplantae > Streptophyta > Magnoliopsida > Asterales > Asteraceae > Erigeron > Erigeron breviscapus. Next base: position 9,081,000 of record CM067172.1, on the reverse strand, counting down.
CCACCTGCAATATAATTAATTATTCGAGCGTTAGCTGGAGGTGATTTGGGCTTGGGTGGCTGTTGTTGGCTCTATTTGCCCAAATCTTTAACATCAATATCCTGTGCTTTTTTCTTGCCAAAGAGTTCTGTTAGATATCCTTTGCTAAGGAGTATCCCAATCTCTCGCCTAAAGGCAAAACACTCTTCTATGGTATGCCAAAAATCTTCATGATAGGCGCACCACCTCGACTTGTCTTTGTTGGCATCTGGTTTCGGATTCCTGGGAGGCCATCTGGCTTTGTTCCCAAGATTCTTCATCGCTGCTACTATCCCTGCAACATTAACAGGAAAACAATATTCAGATAACTCAGGATATTGAGGATTTCCAGGCTTTTTGAGCGCTCTCTGTTGCACATCTCTTGTATAAGGCTTATTTCTGCTTGATCGAAACACATGAGTCTCCGTTCTTCTATTTGGACGATCATATGTTGATGGTGCTTCTATCCTTTTTCTTAGCAATTCATCCTCCTCAAGTCTGATAAACCTTAAAGCACGATTTCTCGCTTCGTCCAAGGATCTGCAAGGTGTCATAACAAGATCCTGATAGAACAGGGAATCCTTTCTCAATCCCATCTTCAGAGCTTGAGCTGCAGTAGTCATATCTAATTTTGGAATTTCCAAAGATTCTTTTGTAAACCTGGGGCCACCGTAGATGATGGAGGTGTTTGTTCATTATTATTATTGTTGTTATTATTTGAACTATTTCCTGCATGAAAGAAGGAAGCCGATCCAGGTTTTGGAGGAGGAGTAGAGAATAAATGACCCATTGACTGAGTCGCTGGTGTCCCTTGGGTCCCCGTTCCTCCAAAATTGACGCTCCTGTTGTTCATGGGGGAATTTTCCGGTCCTTCGAGATCGTGAATTCTGATTTCTTGACTTATAGGCCCTTGATTCCTGCTTCCCATCATTCTTGATTCTAAGTTATCAAACCTAGAAAGATTCTCCGACTGTGCTTTTGCCATTTGTTCCTGTAACATCTTAAACATAGAAAGAACATCTGTGTCAGTATTAGATCCATCACGACTAGTTTTTACATGCAAATCTGGGAATGGATTTATGTAAGGTTCTGGTGCTTTAGGCATTGGACGATTTGGATCGTATCCTGCAGACGAATCATCAATAGCCTTCCCAGCATTTTTATTATTATTATTTTTTGGAGGCTTATTGATTAAATTCTTGAGAGTTACAGATCCAGAAGCAGCAGAGGAAGCGTTTTGAGAAGTCGACATTTTTGAGATTGGTTTGAGAAAGTTTTCGAAACTGAATCTAGGAGTGTGATTAAATTGCAAAAACACCTTTTTGCCCCACGGTGGGCGCCAAATTGTTTCGGTCAAAAATAACCTAAGATAATTTTAGAAAGGAATTTAGACAACCAATGAACCGAAGATTTGTAAGTGGGGTTTGGTGTTCAAGGATCTTCAAATAAAAAGGAAAGTTTTCTTAACAAAAATGGTTAAACTAAGAGTTTTGGCTAAAAAGAGTTTTAAGAAGATCTTTGAGATAGAAATACTTCGAGTAATTAAGAAAACTGTTGAAGATAATGCAAAGTAATGTAAATTAACACTAAGATCTTAAAGAAAGCTATAAAGAATAACGACACCAGAATTTTGTTGACGAGGAAAAACCCTTGATCCAATTAAGTGATCTTAGGTAAAAAAACCCGGGAGGATGCAATCGACCCTTCCTTAGTTCTTTTATTATTTTGATTGGTTACAATACAATATGGGTGAGAGTGATTTGATCGAGCTAATGAACGAAAAAGAAAGTAAGTATGCAGTGGACGAGTGTGTGAAAATACAAGTGTGTAAGCAGTTGGCCTAATTTCGATCAATCACCTCTTATTTATAATGTAAATTCCTAACTAACTATCCGAAATATCTGGGATCTTCCGTGTGATATTATTCAACGTGCTGAAGTTGAAAAGTGAACGTTGAGTCTTCCTTGACACGTTTATTCTTCGAGTTTGTTACGATTTTCATGGAATTGCACGTTTATCTTCTCACTGAATAAGCTGAATGAATGTAGACACTTATTTTTGACCGTTGGCCACTTTCTGAATATCCTGGATCATGATCCTAAGTTCAGGATCCTGCAAAGCATAAAAAGTATTATCGTGTACAACAAAAATTTATGTTAGTAATATCTTTGGTCAGGATCATAGTTATAGAAAATCTGACCCCAAACAATGACCAAGCCGTGTTATCGAGGGAGCTCTCTAATTCCTTGTACTTTAATTAATTTTCAGTATGATTAATTGGTCAATCCACGGGCTAGTAGTACTTTTATTCCATTTTTCTTATACCTAAAACTAGCTCCAGATCTTTTAGCCCCCGATTCTTTCAAACTCACGAACATAAGCTTTAAAATTAATTATTTGTGTTTGAGCATGAAAATTAGAAGCTCAATCAAAGAATGGGTTTAACCATGAAATCATCAAGATCTCCTACAAAGTAACGCAAACCTAATAAACTCTTGACGAATCTAAGGTGTTTG
>CM067172.1:8770966-9070966 GCA_034093135.1 Erigeron breviscapus | reverse complement strand
TGTATTTGACATGGTACTAAATCTAGTAAGGAAGTCTTTAAATAATTTGATATGTAATTACTAATTATTATAAATTAATTAGAATTTATCAGGTAAGATGATTATTGAACAAAATTTAATTATAAGTTCTCTATTAAGGTAATCTAAAACCTAGCCAAATAACCCAAACATTATTTGGACGACTTCGATTGTTAGACCTTGAATCTGGTTTGGGTATTGGGTGAAATCGTGGATTACTAATTAATTGTTAAAAAAACAGAATATATTTCAACATGGCTAAAGATATATAATCATAACTTATCTCATTTTATTTTTCGCATCTATTTTTTTTTTTGTTTTGTAAAGTTAGTTTCGATTCAGACGTGCTGGAGGCAATTTTAACCAGCGATTTGCTGGACCTCAAACCCCCTCATCATGGAAAATACCTTAAGATGATTATCTCATTTTATTTTTCGCATCTATATAGATCGACTTAACCGGCTCTAATAATGCCATTTGCTTTAAAATAATATCAATCTATATCTATAACCCCTTATAAAACATATTGAATTATTCTATTTCACTTTTTTTAAACCAAAATACCTTATTTCTTAATCCTATCCTATACACCTAATCTATATTTTTATACTATCTAATAAAAAAAACAACTCTACTCTTAATGATTAAATTACACTATCAGTTCTTTATCTTTTAAAATATTTTCATTAATCTTTAAATCAATTACTTTTACATCAATTATCTACACCACTTGACGCCGCCTCCACCACTTACAGTCGCTCCCACCAATACACCGTCGCCGTACAACCGCCGCCGCATTGCGCGGGTATCGTGCTATTATTATAGAACCAAATCGCTTTACGTTTCTTGAGCTTATTTCAGGCTCTTCTTAATTAACGATCTATATATCAAACTAAAACACTAAATTTCTTGTGCAAGTAGTTCCCCACATGGATTAGGGGGGTGTGGCGATGTCTGCTCCAGTGGATACACTGTTTCGTTTTTAATCTCCAAATTGTTTATCTCGTGTGATCCTGTCCTTAATGATAACGTTAACTTGGTTTATATATTACTCGTAATAATTAATAATTTTATAATATAATATTATATTGGGTTTTGTTAATGACACTTTTTTACTAACGGCGTGTTAGTTGGTTAATGGTTATTAAAATTGTAAAGTTTGTACTGATAAGAAAAACATGAGAGGGTTTGGTGTTTATACGAATTTTGTCTTGAAACTTGTAAAACTATGAAAACCGGTGATCACAACTCTGGGCTTGTCCACGTCACTGAAAGCTGATGTCCTTCAACACCGGTCATAGCCAAAATATTGATTCAACAATCATTCATACACTCTCAGGATTTGAACACGTGCATTTAGACCGGTGTTGTAGACACCGACCTTCAATGCCAACTGCAGCCATATATGGAAGACCGGTGTTGTAGACGCCAGACTTCGATGATTTGGACAAGTGCGCCCGTGCCTACAACACCGGTCTTCGTAGTTTTACAAGTTTTTTTTTTTTAAAAAAAATTGTACAAAAAACATATACCTTCAAAATATTCGTACCCGTACAAATATTTTATTAAAATTTATATTTTTGTTATGCGAAAACTCAGGGGTAGTTTTTCATATATAAAATATTATTTCTTATGCATGTATAAATCTATTAATGACAATCTTTAGAGCTATCATTATTATTTTCCTATTATAATATATATGTATATATATAATAATAATATGCAATTTCTTTTTCTATGTGAAACTTAAAGTTAAAGGAATATATTTACATTTTTAAACTATATTATATATGTGAATGGTATTATTAGCTCAATGATTAAAAAATCATCCTCTATTTAAAAGGTTTTGTATTCAAGCTTTAGGATAAACATTGGATGTCTCTCTATTGAGGGCTTGGTTTGAGTATTCTCATGTTCAAGTATGAGGAGCATGGTTTAACCCTATTAACCGCCTTGTCTTCGGACGGATTAATAAGGGGTTTTCCATTATAAGGTATTTGAAATACACATTTCTATACCCCCTTATAACACATATTGAGTTTAAGAGATTAAGCATTTCTTCCTTCCCAAAATACCCTTACTCACAAATTAAACCCTTCGCTTCTCTTTTCCCCCTTTCTGCTTTATTCTCCTCTGCCAAACCGTAAGACACTCACAAACACACATATTTCACAAATCCAGCCATCGCCTTCCATCACCACCGCCACCATCAACACCATCGGTGCCGTCCATCACCACCGTTGCCATAAATTTCTATACCCCCTTATAACACATATTGAGTTTAAGAGATTAAGCATTTTTTCCTTCCCAAAATACCATTACTCACAAATTAAACCCTTCACTTCTCTTTTCCCCCTTTCTGCTTTATTCTCTTCTGCCAAACCGTAAGACACTCACAAACACACATATTTCACAAATCCAGCCATCGCCTTCCATCACCACCGCCACCATCAACACCATCGGTGCCGTCCATCACCACCATTGCCATAAATTTCTATACCCCCTTATAACACATATTGAGTTTAAGAGATTAAGCATTTTTTCCTTCCCAAAATATCCTTACCCTACGCTCCTCTTTTCCCCCTTTCTGCTTTATTCTCCTCTGCCAAACCGTAAGACACTCACAAACACACATATTTCACAAATCCAGCCATCGCCTTCCATCACCACCGCCACAATCAACACGATCGGCGCCGTCCATCACCACCACTGCCATAAATTGGCATCACCATTGCAAGGAGGCAGGAGCACTTAACGCCGGCATCACCATCTCAATAAATAAAGAGATCAGATCTATTGTGATCGCACAAATCAAAAGGTGAGAAGTAGTACTGATTAGTCATTCGGTAAGAATATGAGATGTACACTGAGATCTCCGATGTTGTATTAGCATGTTTTTCATATTGCAGATTTGTTCTTAATTGCAGATGTCTCTACCGTGGTTCGCATCCACCACCACTACCATTGCCGTCTCCATCCTCAATCTTCGTCGTATCCACCTCCACCACCAGTGGTTTCGTGTATTTTCCGTTTTTAATCTTTTTACATTTAATTTTTTTATTTATTCTTAATCATGTATTTTTTGATGATAGTGTTTAATGGGTTTTTTCCCCATCGATGGAATACAGATGACCGAAATCGTTTATAAAATGGGTAGGGTAAGATTCTTAATTTAGATGTTATGTGTATTCATGTTCTTGATGAATATCGTTTTATACATTTTGAGACAATTTTCATTTGATGTCTATTCATGATCTTATCCTATACGTGGAGAAATTTTGAGATGTTTAGAGTAGATGGAGGGCCTATGAGTAGAAGATGATGTTTCTTAATGTTTTTCATGAGTATAGTTATAATAAATTGTAATGGATTCAACAGATTATTAGATAATTTGTATGATGCATTCACGTCCCTCCAAAGCCCCATCAACATATGAACAAGAGACAATACAATCTCTCGCCACTGACCAGCTCATGTCTAATTGATGAATTTTGGGGAGCAAGAAATTGTATTTGAATCACTCATACTTTCTCTCACCCAGCTATCTACACTAAAATGCATGACCTGCTTAAGATTTATGTTCTTTTTTATACGATTTTTTTTAGGAGTGCAAGATGGACAATTTCATCTACAGCCATAGTTCCATTCATATAGACCTAAAACCATATAACCTCTTATTCCATAACTTTGTCATCATGTGGTATTAATTTGATCAGAGAGAAAGACATTTTGTGCTTACTTTATAGGTTTGTTATTTTAGTCCTGATAGGATTACATCTGAAGCTTTCTTATGCTATTTGCTATATACTCATTTTGACTTTCTTAAGTTGGTTTCGTTTTCTGGTTTCCTTGGAAACTAATGTAACATTGCTAATTTGTGCAGGATCGATGGTAGAATCATGGAATATGTAATAAGATTTTACATGTACAATCTAAATTGATATACGAAAAGATCATAAACATTAGCAACGTTTGGTGGTGAGTTTTTCAACTCCCTTGGTATTTTGACTAATAGTATGCATTTTTACTTGAGTTTCTCTCTCTTCTCTCTCTCTCTAACCTCTCCCTCTCCCTAACGGTAACAAATTTCTAGATCTAAGATCTGAATTTGTGAACCGAAGAGTGGGATTGAGATTGAGATTGAGAGTTTGAGATCGAGATTATCCCTATCCGGTTAAGCTTCCACTCCGGTGGATCTAACCTTATTTTTTTTCACCCGGGCCGGAGGTCCCTTCCACTGCGGTGGAACCGGAAGCAGCCTCCCTACCTTTGAGTAGGGGTAAGGTCTGTCTACATCATACCTCCCCCATAGCCCGACTTATGTCGGGATTGGGTACCTTGTTGTTGTTGTTGTTGTTGTTGTTGTTTTTAGTATGCATTTTTACTTGACTATATTATTGTATATCTCCTAGAAAATTTACAATGAATACTGAAAACTCTGGATATTCTGTTAGTTACAGGCTTATACCTAAAAATGTTACGATGAATACATCAACGCTCCTGTCCCCGCTTCTCCCATCCCCGCTGCACCTTCGCCATGTGCTCCAACCCGGTTCTGCAATCGATGTAAATATTTGCATTTTATCTATGTTGTGTTTTATACTAGGTATGTGTGTATAACTCATTTTATTTTAATTAGTATAAACTATATACATGAGTTTTTTTTGATTTATTAACCAACATGTTTTTGCCAGGTAGGATTTCCAGAATATGATGGTTTTTTATAATTAATATTGGCATCTTCAATTTTTTTTGAAAAGATATGAATTTTGTTTATTAATCATTTCATGTTTGTGACGATTCCAATAAAACTATTATTGGTAATAGAAGGTTTGAATGATGTATGCTATAATAGATTTAACGAGTTGGATATATTTGAAAACAATTAATCTTTTACTTGATTAGTTTTAGAATATAGCATGTGCTCTGTTATTATATGGTTGTGTTTATTATATTATAGGGAGATTTACATATATATCCCATTTTAAACACATAATTACATATATATCCAAAGCATGCTTTAAAAGCATTGTATTTATGCATCAAAAACTTGCACTTTGGATATATATGTAATTATGTCTTTAAAATGGGATATATATGTAAATTTCCCTATATTATAATAACTGAATTAAGATATGTTCTAAAGTTTGCTAATTTATGTTGTCTTGGGATTTTTTTACTTGCATGGTTTAATAGACGACTGTTATGTGATGAGAGTGTTATGTACGACCCATGTGTTTGTACATTACTTGAAGCAACATATGATAACGCCACACTTAATCACCGTCTTTTTAGAAATACCGCTGCAACGCGCGGGTACCCATCTAGTCTATTTAGAAAGAGCTCTCTAGTACGGACCCAGTTAAGACAACGTATGCTAGATCTTTAAAAAAAAGACAACGTATGCTAGATCTTTTAAAAAAATTTAACTTTAATGGTAAAAAAAAAAGTTAAATTATTTAATGGTTGAAATGTGAAACACTGAAACGTTAAGAAGATAAGATATGATAAGGTTATAATGGTATTAAAAATAATTTAGATAATTATAATTATAATTATATTATCATTAGTTATGGTTATATTTTAATATAGATTCCAGTAAAATTATTTGTGTAAAATGCAGTTTCTGCATGGCTGTCCACATGACCAATTTGCTATCCATTTTCTTATCACACACTAAATAATCAATCAAATATATATATATCTTTGTGAATTGTGAACGTATATATACTTACCTTAGAACATTTAGATTTAGACTTGCAAACATGTAGACTGTATCTGGATTAAAATTTATAGATATATTTATAATAACTATATCCGGATTAAAATTCGATGAAATGACTTAGTTGTTAACGTCAGTGACCCTCAATAAACTACAAAGTCAACTATAAGTATGTTGATAAAGATAAATTTGGTATCCCAAACGAAGCGGGAAATGAAAAAAGAAAACCATCTAATAAAACAGTCGCATGCTTAACTTACAAGAAGACAACTAATTACGTGACTATTTCATATTCATGTGAAAAATGAAGAGTTTGTGTAAGAGTTTTACACATTTTCTCCTTCACCCAAATGGATAAAGAACAAGAAGGCAAATTAAAGTCGAGTGTACCCACCAATACAACTATTTTCACATCAACGTATAAGATCTCAAAGGCTGTTGCAAGTGTGTCTATAATTAAAGGTTCACGCACAGTTGGTGAAGACTAAAACTTCATGTCAATCCATCTAAGTGTTCGATTCCTTGAGCCATTACAATAGATAAAGTCGATCATAAGCAACACTGCAACAGTTAAAGTTCGTTCTTCATTCGTGTTACCTATCAGTATATTGTAACTGTTAGAATCTTAGTCAATGAAGATTCCCTTAACATGTCACTCTTGTTATAACATAAAGAATTGTAATAGAGTTAGTTACTAACTCACACAAGTGTAACTTATTTAACGATTTTTGTTAAGACAGAGACAAATTTATGCTTTAGTATATTTGTGTTAATTCACTTTAGCATTACATTTAAACATAACTTGTGCAAGTTATTGGAGCTACGTACAATAATAATAACAACTAATAATAATAAATTTAATAATAATAATAACGCCTACAATTCATCTTTTATGAGTTATTTTAATTATCAAATCTTTTTATTATAAATAAATAATGGTGATAGAAGATTCCCATCGGCAAGCTTCATTAATTACTCTTTTTTCATAAGTTCCAATACATAAGGATCTATATCCAACCATCCCTTTTTATTGTATTCTCTTCTCTTTGTAGCTTCCTTTTCAATTTCCTTTCTCTTCCCACCAATATTAATCTCTTTGTGTGTTGCTAGCTGTGGCTGTGTGACTCTTTTGTGTACATGTTGCACAAACATCGATCATGATCACCGGAAAGGACATTTACGATGTTCTAGCAGCCATTGTGCCACTATATGTGGCCATGATGCTAGCTTATGGTTCGGTCCGGTGGTGGAAAATCTTCACCCCGGACCAATGCTCTGGCATTAACCGTTTTGTTGCGGTTTTTGCCGTTCCACTTCTTTCTTTCCATTTCATTTCTTCTAATAATCCTTATGAGATGAACTATCATTTTATTGCAGCGGATTCTCTTCAAAAGATTGTCATATTGTTCACTTTGTTCATATGGCAATGGCTTAGTAAGAATGGAAGTCTTGAGTGGATGATCACTTTGTTTTCCCTTTCGACGCTCCCAAACACTTTGGTTATGGGCATTCCATTGCTTAAGGCCATGTATGGAGATTTCTCTGGAAATCTTATGGTTCAAATCGTGGTGTTGCAGAGCGTGATATGGTACACGCTCATGCTATTTATGTTTGAATATAGAGGAGCAAAGCTCCTCATAACCGAGCAGTTTCCAGAAACTGCTGGTTCAATCACATCTTTCCATGTGGAATCTGATGTCGTCTCCTTAAATGGTCGTGAGCCTTTACAAACTGACGCCGAGATAGGAGACGACGGGAAACTACATGTCGTGGTGAGGAGGTCTTCAACCGCCTCATCCCGATCTGTTGTTTCATCTTACAACAAGTCTCATAATATTACTGGCATGACGCCCAGGGCCTCAAACCTGACTGGAGTAGAGATCTACTCCGTTCAGTCTTCTAGAGGCCCCACACCTAGAGCTTCCAGCTTTAACCAATCAGACTTTTATGCCATGTTTAGTAAAGCTGGAAGCCCTAAACATGGGTACACTAGTAGTTTTGGAGGTGGAGATGTTTTCTCGATGCAATCATCAAAGGGGCCAACACCAAGGACATCGAATTTCGAAGAGGAGATGTTAAAGATAGGAAAGAAAAGAACCGGAGGGAGAAGTATGAGTGGGGAGTTGTTCAATAACAACAATACTAATAACAATAATGGTCTAGTTTGTTCTTACCCACCTCCAATTCCAAACCCAACCTTTTCTTTGGGCTCAACTAGTGGCGCCACAAGCGCCGGCCCAAAGAGGAAAGATAGTGGTGGAGGTGGTGGCGGCGGCGGTGCACCGCCACCCAGCAATAATAAAGAGCTTCACATGTTTGTATGGAGCTCAAGTGCATCTCCTGTTTCTGAAGGGAACATGAAACATGCAGTTAATAAGGCAGCTGCTGAGTTTGGTGCAATTGATCCTTCAAGAGCTATACCCACACCAGGTTAATAATAAATTTCAACTTTTTAACAAATTTTTTTCTTGTAAAATATATAGTATATATGAAAAAATTTTATATACAATCCTAGGACTAATTAACATCCTTGTGTACATTGACAGAAAATTTGAGCCCAATGACAAAAACATACGGAGAACAAAAGGAAATCGACATAGACGAACCAAAGCTACAAATAAACGGATCTCCTTTCAAGAAAGTACTAGGAAACGAAGAATCATCCGAAAACAAAAACCATCGTATGCCACCGGCTAGTGTCATGACAAGGCTTATTCTAATAATGGTTTGGCGAAAACTTATTCGAAACCCCAACACTTATTCGAGTCTTTTGGGTCTCATTTGGTCTCTAGTTTCATTCAGGTTCGATCCCAACTAGTTTCATGGCATTAAATTCCATCAATAATAAGTTTGTATTATAGATATGTATATATGTTTCAATAATTGTTTTGTGTTTTCTGCATTTACAGGTGGGACATTAAGATGCCAACTATAGTAAGTGGATCAATATCAATTTTATCAGACGCAGGACTAGGAATGGCCATGTTCAGTCTAGGTATAATAATAGTTAAAGTTGCATTATTACGAGTCATAAGAGTTATAAATAATAATTGTTCCTTGTTCATTGAATAATAATAGTTCCTTGTTCATTGAATAATAATAATGTTGTCTATATATATAATGTATATACAGGGTTATTCATGGCATTACAACCAAAAATAATAGCATGTGGACAACGTGTAGCTACATTTTCAATGGCAGTTAGGTTCTTAACTGGCCCTGCTGTGATGGCTGCTACTTCCATCGCTATCGGTCTTCGTGGTGTTCTCCTTCATGTCGCTATCGTTCAGGTATGTATAAACATGTCACTGGATCGATGATTAAAACCAGCGCGATTAAAACAACCGCAAACGTTACTAATTTTAAATTTTGAAATGTAGGCGGCTTTGCCTCAAGGAATAGTACCATTTGTGTTTGCAAAGGAGTACAATGTTCACGCGGATATTCTAAGTACTGCGTAAGTCGTTTACTTCATAATTTCTTACATATTTCGTTCCAGATTAAATGTCCACTATAACAAATTTTTATTTCGTTAGAAAATAAACGCTACATTTTTTATCATTCTAGCCACAAAAATTGCACTATGTAACTAAAATTGTGCAAAAAAATGAGTTCAAAAGGATATTGGGCATATTGCAGATAAGAGGAATTTGATTTATGTTTAAAATTACATACATACTTACCTTGAGATATCTTAAAAAAAATTTGCAGGGTTATTTTTGGAATGTTGATAGCATTACCTATAACAATTGGTTACTATGTGCTGCTTGGAGTGTAAGAGTATCAAAAGTCAACGATTGGTTGTAAATCCAAGATTAGATCGGTCAACGATGTATGATTCAACGTATGACTTACATACAACCACATGCAGCTTACGTGCCACGAAATTAATTATAGTATTTTTTATTTTTCTTTCCTTTTTTCTCAGTTTAGATTATTTTATTTTTCTTTTCTTTATTAAGGAAATAGTATATGTAGATCTTAATATAAAACAAATGATAATTTTAGAGTTATATTTCAAGTTAAATTTTAATTTCATAGATTTAGCTTTTATTATGTTTCACTAAAGAAATCTTCAGATTTTTGTTTGAAGAGCAGATTTATCTCCAAATTTTAAATTAAGACTTTTTTAAATGTTGATGAGATCACTTACTCGTCAGTTTTATTATATCAGCGCCACATTAGTAACGTTAAAATGACAAGCAAATCATTGATCAACTTATTTTTTGTTATTATCTGACCATTTATTAAAAGGATTATTACCTGTGAATGTAACTAACTATGACAAAATGTCTATATATGTTATGTAAAGATCTCGTAAAATGTTTATGTAATGTAATGAACTTTCAAATCCTGTTTATTGGATGTACCCTGGTATATGTGGGAATCATATAAGCGGCCACGTGTAAGTTTTTGATTGGTCAGGTACATCCAATAATCGGGATTTGAAAGTTCATTACATGACATAGACATTTTATAAGATCTTTACATAACATAGATATTTGGTCATAGTTAGTTACATCTATAGGTAATAATCCATTTATTAAATTGAAAACAAACTTTGCTCGGATTGGGGATGGACCCGTCACAATCGTTAATCGTCAGTCGTTTAAGCGACGATGGCAACGGACAAAGTAAACCAACACGACGCTGCTCATATACCGGCAGCCCACAAGAACCGATCACGAAACAAGTCACGAAAGTATTGGGAGCACTCTAATTAGGTCTAATTGTCTAAGTCTTATAAATAAAATTGAATTATAATTCAAATTATTTATGTATACAAAAAGAAAGGGGCAAAAGTTATGCACATTCATGGACTAATGGAGTAATGGGCAACTGTTTTAGCAAGATTGACCCAAGTATTTGTAAAAAATCAAAAATGTGAAATGTGGGAAAATAGAGTGTGTTATGTATATATAATATACACGTCTAGTTTATACAATGGGTCGTGATATTTTCACGATGCTTTTGATGTATCTAAGGGCATCTCCAATGGTAAAAAATAAATGACTTATTTTGAAGAAAAAAGCTTTTATAAAAGGTTGATACTATTGAGTGCAAAGGGTTATTTAATCAATAGGTTGAGAAATCTCAACCTATTGACTAAAAGCTTTTTTCTAATTATATGGGAATAGATGTTAATTTAATTAAAAAAAGCTTTAAAAAAGCTTTGCCATTGGAGGGAAGACTTTTTTATAGGTTAAAGTTAATGGATTTGTGAAGTGACAAAATAAAAAACATTTTAATGACTTATTGCCATTGTGGATGCTCTAAATAACTAACTTACCCCCGTCTACTGACAAACTAGTCACACTAATTACACTTAATTATAGCTGTAAATTAACTATACGGTAATTAGAGAAGTAGTTCTTGTACATAATATCTGTAAAAATGCTAGCTATTAATAATTAAAGAAGAAGTATGTAATATAAAGTGCCACTTTAATTGGTTAAGGGTTGTTACTACATTTTTAAGTGTTTAATCTTCCAATTCAATATATCCTTTTAAATATATCTTAAAAGGGGTTAACAAGTATGCTGCTAGAAGCATGCTTCTACCATGATTTTCAAGAGGGGGAAAGATTTTATATTCATACACGTGATTTTCAGGGGGGGATTGTGAGGGGGAAACTTAGAAGCAAGCTGCTTCTATCAACATATTCGTTTTTCCTATCTTAAAAAGTATCAACTAAAGTGACGCTTGGAATATCAAAGAAATTATGAGATAATTTCAAGAGGATGAATTAAGATTTTGTTTTACTAGTTCACCCGTGGAGGTAACAAGTTTTACCTCTCTTGAAGTCCCGAATTCGATCTAATCTAAACATTAACGTTTAGTTACAATCAATAAAATAATTAACTAAGTAAGATAACTTTATATTATTAACGTATGTTTGCCCTGTTCAAAAGATAATTAACATATTCATCAAAGAATATTTTATGGAAAACACTGTACGAGACGTCGAAGCCTATCTATAATTAACCTATGATGTGTTTACTTTTCGAACTACTTTCCATTATTCATTTATTTTCATATCTTAATGATTCTAAAGTAACTAGACCCAAATCGTAGATCCCCATTTTTAGTTTTGCTTTCATTGAGATCTTCAATTTCAGGTTTTGTCTACATGATATGAAAGTCAAAAACAGACAAATTTGACTTGACAACATTACAAAAATCTTCTTTTTCTAGTTCTCATTGAATAATCAACTACATATATATGGGGAGTGACCAAACATGAAACAGTATCACGTAATTTCTTTTCTTGTAACACCCACTAGTTTTCTAATACGATCGGCCTAAACTCATCATTAGAGTGAGTGTCGATCACAAATTCTAAACATTTTATACCTACTTGGTTATAAATTGTGAAAATCGAACCAAATTGTGTAGTTCAAATTATGAATTACTCCCTTCCGTCCCAATTTAAATGTCCAAATTTGACTTACTGAGTCTTTCTTCTCTAACTTTGACCGTATTTATTTTTGTTTGTATAATATAACACCGAATGAAAGTTATATCAATGAAAAATACATCTAAAGCTCAATCTATCCATATATTTCACATTAATTGTTGTATAACACACACGAAACAATTAACGGTCAAAGTTGTGAAAGAAAGACTTCAAAAGTCAAAATAGGACATTTAAATTGGGACGGAGGGAGTAAGACTTAGCAAACAAAATTGTATTGTAGAGCTCCATAAACTAAACGGGTATGTGTAAAACGAACCATGTTTTATTTGGTCTTGATCGGACAAAGTTGGTCATGAGGATTCATGTATATGGGACGGGCTAGAAAAAAAATATGGTTTCTAACGCGTTCAAATACATAAAAAAAACATTTTATAAATAATGACTAGAAACAAGGTTTATTTATTAGTGCGTGCCCTTAAAAGAAAAGGATCCGGGAGGGGTCAGGTTCTTATCTCCTAGGGTCGCTCCTGTGGTCGGATTTCAACGCGTCTCATGCTTTCTTCACATTAAGCATTCCTTTTTTCACATATAGTATTCTTTGAACATTTTTAGAAATTTGAAAGATATCTTCAAGAAAGTCACAGCTCGATCAGCTTTGTGTGATATTCCATATATCTCACAAAACTTGTATATATTCTCAATGCTGATTAGACTAGTGGGAGTAGAGGGTTATGGGATGTCCATGTGGCACTTACTAATCATGAGGGACATTCTCATCATTGGAGTGTATTCCTTTGGAGTAGGGCATTCCCTTTTTTTTTTTAATTCTTATATTTAAATAATCTAAATAAACATAAAAATAAATACAGAATTTGAATATTAACGGATATTTTGAATCAGTAACGGCTAGTTTTCAAATTTTTCCTTTTTCACCTATAAATACTCCCACTCTCTCATTCCAAAAACACTACAAAATTCTCAAAAAATCCAGAAAACACACACAACTCTAACAATGAATTCTGGACGAGGAAGAACACGCAATCAACCAACCCGCCTATCGGCCATCCGCAACCCGCACGAGGCAGAGCACGAGGGCAAGCAGGTCGTTCCCCCATTCAGTCGCAACCTGGGCGAGGAAGAGCACGAGGCGAAGCAAGTCGTTCCCCCATTCAATCACCCATTCAGCCCCAACCTGAACCTCAACCATTGCATCCACGACGTCTTGAATTCACCCTGACGGCGAAATTTTCAGTTCGCCCAAACTTGCAATCAACAGACGACTTCACTGACGAAGAATTAAACGAGGTATGGGATTCTACCATGGCTTAAATCCAAAGCGGACAACTTAGGCCAATTACTCCAGGTCAGAACCGAATTCAAGATGACGGCAGACCTGAAGGATACGAGACCGACCCTGGTGAAGAATACGTAAACGATTTTCAATCGGAAGAGGAAGATTATCACTATGAATACCAGTGCCGTAATGACGGTGACAGTGACATTTCATCGACCGATTCCGTTTATGGTTGGCGTTAAGTGGTTAATTCGTCTTACTGTTTAAGTTTTATGTAATGTTTAAGTGTTATGTATTGTTTTAATTTCATGTAATGTTTTAATTTTCTGTAACGTTTTTAAAATAAATGTAATGTTTTCCAAATAAATGTGATGTTTTGAATTCATGTTTTCAAATAAGTAAAACATAGATATATTAGATAAAATAAGTAAAACATTGATAAAATGACTAAAACATACATAAAATAACTAAAACATAGATAAATAACTGGAACATAGATTAATAACTAAAACATAGATAAATAACTAAAACACCTTCGAGTTAATCACATCATAAAATTTGGACTTGTTCGTAGCAATTCCCACTCCGTGATGTAGTGAAAATCACCATACGTATTTCTATACTCGTTTAAAGCATCTTCGATTGGCGTCTCGTTTGCTCCGTTGTTCATACGAGTATAGATGTGGTTGAACGAGTGAATTGATTTGCGCATCTTCCGCCATTTTGCACACAAACTCTCAGTGTTCCTTTGCTCCCCCGGTTGGTTTTCTAGATTAATAAACACTTCCCTTACACGGCTCCAAAATGTTTTTTGTTGTTCGTAATTCGCTACATTTGGATCTTCCGTCACCACGAGCCAAGCTCTCGCTAAATTCGTTTGCTCAGATACAGTCCAAGCTCTCGCCATTTGTTGTTTGAGAGTATAAAATAAAGAAGAGAATGAAGAAAATATGGAAGAAGATAAGAAAATGAAAGTGTATATTGTGAAGTGTTATATGTATATATATATAGTATAAAATTTATTGTTTTAAAAAAAAATTACTCCAAAACGGTCAAAAGCCACAACCAGCCAAAACGCAAGACGCGTTACAAAAGAGCCTGGGCACGCGTTTTAAGAAGCCGGAACACCCCCCGGGTCCGATGTTGGGCGTTCCGGGGGTGTTCCGGACGAAAAAAACGAGAAGAAACGGGCTACTTCGAATGGTCTTAGTGTAATGAGCGTGCTATATATGCTAAGTACTATATATTACAGTGATATCTAAATTAAGTATAGTAATTCTGAAAAATAAAAATAAAAAGAATTATATATGTGATTTAGTAGCAGGGTTGTCAATCTAATAAATCTAGCTTTAAAATGAGTTCATGGTGATAACACTTAAAAACTTCATTTAATGTATAACTAATTATCATTATTTAAGTGTTTAACAATATATTGATCTGTCAAAATTGAGAAAATCACGTTTTTTATTTTGTGCATCTATCTTGGATGCATATTCATCAAAATGAATAAATAATTTGTAAAAGGTGATTTTGTCAGTTTTAACAACTTAATTTGTTGTTAAACATTCAAATAATGATGATTAGTTCTACACTTATTAGTTTTACAGATTTATAATGCATCAAAATGAAAGTTTTTAATTCTTTGTATCCTGTTTTCATTTTAGAGGTGTTCTTACTAGAAAATTACTCATGATAACAAAATGACCAAAGTATAAATTTATTTTGATAGCATCCAAAATCGTATGTGTTACCCCCCTAAATTTATATGACATTAATTATAAAATTCGACAAAATCAACCTTGTCTCTTTCAAATTAGATATTTCACGTTGGTAGATGTATTTAAATCTAACTAAAGACACGTGAACTAAATATATAACTCTAGTTATTCCATTTCATATGTAAGTGATGACATATTTGTCTCTTTCACGTGTGAATCTATCCTCGTAACTGTAAAATTAAAAGTTAAAAATAGATACTAGAGTATGACATTTTCTATATTCTAAGTTCATTTTATTTTTCTTAACAGCTACATACGAACTTCATTGCCCTTCCGATTTTACGAAGTTCCAATATGTACGTAGGTATTATCGTGATTTCTTTTTTCCCCCTTCTAATTCTCGGTGCAATTATCAACCAATATTCGACCATGCAAAATTATTAATATCATATCAATACTAATAATAATAATAAGTAAATAAATAAATAAATAAATAGATAAAGGGCCAATGAACATGCATATGTTCCTTGGAACTGACTTTAATTTCCACATGGACAGCTAGCTAAGAATTAGTAGAAAACCAACAATATCTAATACTATCTTATAAAGCATTTTGCCCTTTTTTTTATAAGAAAAGATGATTTGAACTACCCAAAATACCCTTATTCCTTATTCACTAACTTAAACATCTCTACCTAAAGGTGGAAGGAATGGGTCTCGGGTAGAGGGACCACGATCGGGTACACCATTTCCAATCTTCGGTTAGGCTTCAGGTAGAGGAAATCGGGGACGAGATTGAGTAGTGAAACCGAGCTTGGTTTCAAAAGATTTGAACGTTAGATTGGTGGGCCCTACTTGACAACGGCTAGTTTTGAATTAAAAAAAAAAAAAAAAACCACCATCCTTCTCCAAATATATATATACACATAACGCAACTGTATATATATATTAACACAGCCACCACCATCACTGTCTAGCCACCACCATGGAACCACCTAGAGGTAACCAACGAAACCACTACCAAGGTTATCGTCAACCACCACCGAATCAAGGTTATCTTTAACCACCACCGAATCAAGGTTATGTTCAATCACCACCGAATCAAGGTTATGTTCAATTACCACCGAATCAAGGTTATATACGTACTGTTAGATATAGATATATATAATGTGTGAGATTGTTTGATTTATGTAGTTTCATGCGAAGGGGAGTGGATGCAATGACTTGGATATTACCACGACCGCTTTGTCCGATTACCACACCAAATTGGACAAGCATTTTACGCATCTACCGGCGTGGCAAGTAGTAAAAGGTCATGACAAATGGAAGCAACAAGATTGTTTTTCTGATATTTTAGGAATGGGAATCGGTTCGTCTAGCGGATCTTCAAAAAGAAAGTCGACGGATTATGAATCGGGAAGCAACGACAATGTCAGCAACGACAATGTCCTTCCCGACATGAATGAAGACCCATCCCCGCCTTTGGAGCCAAGAAAGATGAAGAAGAAGCAACCCGCCTCGTCTTGCAGCTCGGTGTCAAATGTAGCTGAGGAACTCACCAAGTACACACAAAGGAGGACCCTCTATATGGACAAGAAGGAGGAGAAAGAAGACTTGGCGAAGCGTTTGATGGCTACACAACTCGAGGGAGAGATGTTCAAGAACCGCCAACGTGAATGGAAGGTTTTCATGAAGCCCCGTGATCACATTGTCGATCCCGCTTTGTTGGCATGCGTTCTCGAGGAAAAACGCGCTCTTGGTGAAAAAAACGGATGGCCATGTAATTTTTAAATTTGTTGAACTATTTATTTTTAATTTTTATTGTAATGTGGTGAACTATTTATGTAATGTTTGTTTTTATTTAATGAATGTTTGAATTTAGTATTTATATTTATATAGTTAAATTGATGATTTAATAAAAAAAAGAAAAATAAAATGAAATTGGGTAAGTTTAATGAATTGGGTATGTATTGCCAGTGATTTAGGTAAGAATTGGGTAGTTATGAGTTGGAGGGTTTTGATTGGAAGTTGATTTGGGTAAGTTACCCAAATTGGGTACCATTCCTCCCACCCTAATATACCTATAATAACCTTGAATCTCAACCACTCATTTTTTTTCCTCTCCTCAAATCTCAACCACTCATTTTTTTTCTCTCTCCTCCATAAATCATTTTATTCCTCTAATTCATTTAAAATCTTTTATCTCAAAAACCGTATATCGATAAATTATAAAAATTGTATGGGTGTTTTTAAAATTTCATGCTCTTTCATTAGAGATGTCATTCGATATACTTTCGACGAATTTTTAAATCCGATGACGGAGCCCGTACGGCTAAGCATTTGGCTATCACACTCTATGACTTATCAATGCCTATGACCTATCACCCCACCATCTCACCGCCGCAACGCGCGGCCACTATCTCTCGTGATACTAACAAATAAAGTTTACTCAAAAGAATACTTTAATTTGAAACTAATTCATAATCTAGTCTAGATATATACTACTCGTAAGAAACTACAAGTTTGTATGCCTGCATATAAATATGAGTATATTATTTATGTTGGATTTACTGAATGTTTTCTGTGTAATTGATTTTATAATCTCATTTAGAAATGAGAAAATTTTGTATTTATCTTTCATATTATCAGATGTTGTAGTGTAAATTATTTTTCTTAAATTCAAGTAGATTTTGTTTTAGATATTACCAAACAAACGAAATATTTATTATTTGAGATGCCAATTTAAGGATATATATGAAATTTCAACACATCTTTATAATTAATAAAAAAAAATAAAGTCATTATTTTATAAAATTAGCTTATTTGGCAACTTCAAATTTTTCCTTACAAATTATTTTTTTTTCATTTAATTAATTTATAAAGTCATATTTTTCAACCTTCTAAAAACTAGCCATAGATAATGTAATTGTTAAATCCAGCATTTGAGTTTTTCATTATTTGATACGAGTATTTTCTAGTTTACCTACTATGGTACCGGAATGAATATGATCTCCACCAGACATACATAAGACTGTAGCTCATCTGAAATAAATATTTTCCAAATTAGCGAATCACCATTCAATGTTTATTCATGAATAATCTTATTTTTCAATTATTCAATCATTTCATTTCACCAAGCCATTTTTTCTTCGGAAAATTCCCTTCAACTATTGATGCCAAAACGCCAAACCATCCAATGTAAAGACGGTTTTCGGTGCTGGTTATCCAGTTACAGAAGCGACCCCATAGGCTTTCGCTTTCGCGTCTCTCTAAAATTGCAGTCATGGTAAAATCTTGGTTTATATTTGTTATATTGTATAATGTCATAATATTTTTGAAAAAATATTTTTATTTTCCTTTTGAAACTAATAATATTTCATATGTGGTATTTTACACTTCCGTCAACTAAACAAATTTATCATATAAATTTTTAAATTACCCGCGTTTTACAAGGGGTGATAAACTAGTATAGCAATATAATTATAATGAGCTCCTAATTTAGAGGTTTAAAGGCAAGTGGGGAGGCTTTGACTCACTGGGATCTCAATTCAAATACAAGCAGCAACGTCTAATTGCCAACTTACAGATATATATAAGTGACTAGTAATAACTAACATTTACCGTTTATATATATATACACAATATAATCTGTCATTAGAGAAATTATACTTATATTAATTAATTGAAAAGGGAAAGAAAGACATAGTGTTAGTCAAGAGGAGGCAAGCAGCATCTCGTCATTGAATATAACAATGAGATGAGTTCAGGTTATGTCTCTCTCTTTTCATAAGTTCCAATAGACCAATATGTACGTAGGGGGTTTAAATACAATAAATGCGATACATGAAAACCATACTTTAGTTTATTACGAGTATATTATATATGAAATATATGTGTATCATTCTGTGTGAAACAAGCATACAAATTAACGACGTACAATTTAATTGGATCTCTAGCTATCATCTAGCTAAGGCAATCTCACTGAGCTAGATTATATCCAAATACCAAAAAAGTTACAATATCCAAACATCTAATTCAACATATACCAAATCATTCACTTTATCTGTTCTAAAAACAAAAAAAAATCATTCACTTTATATCAATTGTTCTTTTAGTTTGGCTCTTGTGACCCTTCAATTTCTTACATGTAACCTCTTTTGGTTAGTGAGATTTTCTCATACATTGAAAGTATTAAAGTTATCCTATGTTTTGACCGGCTATTATTAAGTTTGCTTTTACTTTTAAAGTACTCCAAATATATTCTTAAAACATCAATGTTATGGATTGAATCTTGAACATATCTTTTATTAAAAAGCAAAAACTTTTACCATTAAGCTATAGCTGAAATGGAGGGCTAAATTTGCTCTTACTACTAAACTACTCCTAATATATTCTTAGAAGCGAAATGATATTCGTATCATTTCTTTTGATCAATGTACTGCAACTATGCATTTATTATCAGCTTGTACAGTCAGCTATACAATTTATACATTATGGTACATTAATCAAAATGGTGGTACGAATATTAGTTCCCTTCTTAGAAACATCAATGTCATTGAACTCTGAACTTTTTTTAAAAAAGCAAAAGTTTTTACCATTTCAGCTTCTCAGACATGATGTATATGCGTATTTGATATTTTGATGACATCTTTATAAAGTAATTGGTATTTTGTGCTAACAATCATATAACTTGCCATGTAATATATATACGGCATAATTAAATCGATGTCACATCACCGTGTATATGGAGTCGAATAAATGCAACAGGAATAACTTAATAAACTTTAATAAAATACTTAAAATATGATACATATACCAGTATACTACAAATATTTGATTACACTTTATACTTGGTAAACCTTTTTCAAAAAAAAGAATGTGAACAAAATGCAAGTTTATTTAATTTAATAAAGTTCAAATATGACTTTTTGATGCTTGCAAATATTTTATCTTCTTATTTTTATTCATAATACAAACTTATATAGGTTCTCTGTGTCCACATGTAAAGCCATAAAGGTATGGTAAGTTATTGGATTAATTTGATACATTAAATATCATACAAAATAAAAAAAATCAGTTTCATTATTCATACCAATATTTTTTATTAGAGCTACCAATTTATTTTAATTTATATTTATTTTTAGGTCAAAGTATAACACATGCAATATAAGATGCTGCAAAAGCAAGGGTGGGGTCCCCTAGTGCTTCGTGCCTAGTGATTCAAATACAAATAAATTTATATATTGTATTTTTTTTAAGTTAAATTATTAATCATTAAAGCTTTGTCGATCTATTTTTTATTACTGTAACTAATATTGAATAAAATACTGTTCTATTTACATCTACCAATATATATATAACAAGGTTCTAAATTCATTATTAAACAAACAAGAACCTTTGGATGGATTTATCTTTAATTTAGAACCATTAGATCAAATTTAATTATTTCATCTTTATTAAATGACAATATTAATACTTATACTTTATATGATTAGACAAAATATACCCTCTTATATATATATTTTTAATTTTGATAAATTTACATAATTAAGATTTTATTCCTAATATAAAAATTTGCGTAAGACATTTAATTTCTATATGTGATTTATATTTACTTTTGTAAATAAATTAATACATGATATCATCTTTAGTAATCATATTCCACTTCAATGTGATTCGGATACATATATCATACTATTATATTTTTATTTTTTAAACGGTACTAACAATATAAAATCATATTTTATATTATTATTTATGCATTTAAATTTATATAAACTTAATCTACCAATATATATATAACAAGGTCCTAAATTCATTTAAACAAACAAGAACCTTGGATGGATTTATCTTTAATTTAGAACCATTAGATCAAATTTAATTATTTCATCTTTATTAAATGACAATATTAATACTTATACTTTATATGATTAGACAAAAAATCCCTTTAAATAATGTACACCTAAATAAAGTTATTGTTTTTTATTAGTTTGAATTGAATTAATATTGTTAATACGTGAGTTTTTTATTTATTTTAATAATCATCTTTTACACTTTCCCTCTTATATATATACTTTTATTTAATTTAAGATATTTTAATTATAATAATAATAATAATAATAATAATAATAATAATAATAATAATAATAATAATAATAATAATAATAATAAAGTAATAATAATAATAATAATAATAATAATAATAATAATAATAATAATAATAATAATAATAATAATAATAATAATAATAATAATAATAATAATAATAATAATAATAATAATAATAATAATAATAATAATAATAATAATAATAATAATAATAATAATAATAATAATAATAATAATAATAATAATAATAATAATAATAATAATAATAATAATAATAATAATAATAATAATAATAATAATAATAATAATAATAATAATAATAATAATAATAATAATAATAATAATAATAATAATAATAATAATAATAATAATAATAATAATAATAATAATAATAATAATAATAATAATAATAATAATAATAATAATAATAATAATAATAATAATAATAATAATAATAATAATAATAATAATAATAATAATAATAATAATAATAATAATAATAATAATAATAATAATAATAATAATAATAATAATAATAATAATAATAATAATAATAATAATAATAATAATAATAATAATAATAATAATAATAATAATAATAATAATAATAATAATAATAATAATAATAATAATAATAATAATAATAATAATAATAATAATAATAATAATAATAATAATAATAATAATAATAATAATAATAATAATAATAATAATAATAATAATAATAATAATAATAATAATAATAATAATAATAATAATAATAATAATAATAATAATAATAATAATAATAATAATAATAATAATAATAATAATAATAATAATAATAATAATAATAATAATAATAATAATAATAATAATAATAATAATAATAATAATAATAATAATAATAATAATAATAATAATAATAATAATAATAATAATAATAATAATAATAATAATAATAATAATAATAATAATAATAATAATAATAATAATAATAATAATAATAATAATAATAATAATAATAATAATAATAATAATAATAATAATAATAATAATAATAATAATAATAATAATAATAATAATAATAATAATAATAATAATAATAATAATAATAATAATAATAATAATAAATAATAATAATAATAATAATAATAATAATAATAATAATAATAATAATAATAATAATAATAATAATAATAATAATAATAATAAGATTATACATCAAAATATAATAATAATAATAATAATAATAATAATAATAATAATAATAATAATAATAATAATAATAATAGTTGTGAAACTAATATAAAATAATAATAATAATAATAATAATAATAATAATAATAATAATAATAATAATAATAATAACAAATAGAGTTTAATGTTCAAATGCAAACTAGGAGTCCATGAAGGATCTCTTTATTAGTCTTCCTAAAGTCCATATGCTCACTCTCCTTAAGCATTGTTATTACCTGAAAATGAATGCTCGAAAATGTCAACATAACGTTGGTGAGTTCGTAGGTTTAATGTAATACAAATGAATTTGCTGTGCAATGATATAAAGTAGTTTGGACAATAGTGTAAATATAAACAGGTAGTAGCATATACGCATACCAATTACTGATCAATGCCATCATAGTTTTCCAACAACACAAACTCATCACTGCTTGCCAACAACTCAATCACACATTGTAATACCAACAAACTACCAGCTGGAGTATAAAGTTGGTTAATTGTTATCATTGTTATCCATTGCCGTAAATTGTCTTCAATAGATATCGACAGACATCTATTGCCATAAATTGTCTTCAATAGATATCGACAGACATCTATTGCATCTTTGTAATCAACACAAGCAAAGCTAACATACACATTTCATAATTACACGTATTTGTCCAATAAAACAAACAAGTTTTGGCACAGCTAATAAAAGAAATGAAAAATGTTTTGAGCATCATTTTCCCCCAAAGAAATAAAATAAAAAGGGGCCACGAAACTCACCTCAACAAGCAAGTAGTTGTGCAAAGTCCAAAATGATCACTAGAATCTACACAACACATATACAAGAACAAGTTACAATTATGGACATGGTCAATAACCGTCCATTGTAACCCGTATTTGATGATATACATATATGGCTACTTTCAAAAATATTCCCAACCTGATTTGTTATGTATTATTAAGTTACAAGTCATATAACTTAATATAGAGTATTTGTTTTAATGATTTGTTATGTATTATTAAGTTACAAGTCATATAACTTAATATAGAGTATTTGTTTTAATGATTTATGTTATGTAAAAATATTCACTGAAATTTTTGGTAAATTTATCTATTTTTAATCTGAAACAAACGAACTAACCATGACCTTAAATTTTTACCACTGTAACGTTTATGTGTTAGATACTTACATGAATTTTTAAAGAATTTATTTTGTACTTTAACTACTTTTAAAAATTCGATATTTACAGACTAGTCAGAAAATTCACTGTTTGCGCACAGAAAAGTTTTATAAAAGTTAAGGACCTTCGGAGCTTCAAAAAAATCCAATTTTTTTACTATCAACTCTTAACATCTTAAAAATGTTTCTGGAAAAAAAATAAACTTCCAGTTCTTAAAATTGACCAAGATATGACTATTTGAAGTCGACCGAAATCTGTTCGGAAAACTCAGATTTGCGCAGTTTTCTCATAAAATTCTTTTGACGAACTTAAACTTCGTATTTTGACACGAAACCAATTCCAACAGAAAGTAGACTTCCTGAACTTAATTTTAGACACCAAAAACGTGACTTAACCATCTTCCATTACCAAGATACGACCTTTCAAAGTTAACTAACTGAAGCTGTCCAGTTTCTGAAATAATTCCAAACACACTTTTTGAAGCTTACCTATACTCGAATAATTTTCCAGACTTTCAAACTTTATACTATATGAATCAGTTAACAACATATCTTTGTATCTATATAAACCTTTTAGATTGTCTTTAAGATTTTACTGCTATTTAAATTTATAAAAATGAGTAAACTTATAACAACATGCCTTAATTACGCTCCATTGATTATATAATTTATTAAGTCATTGACTATACTTTTAATTTATAAAAAAAAAAATATTTGTATTATTTTCTGGAATTTGGCCATACACCTATACTCATCAAATAGGTCACAAAGAATTTTTAAATGCATATATATTTATATTATTTAAATAAAAGAGAAAGAATAAGAATTTACCACCAAGGTTGATAATGATCACTCCTTAAGTACCTTAACAAAATAAATATAATGTATAAGAATTTTACCATAGGTTTTATATGATAAAACCTTTAAAAAAAATATAGTTAACTTGTATTAGCTTACCAAAATCCAAGAGATCTTTAGGATTAAAGCTTTTGTGAATATAGATTATGGAACTTTGGTTTTTGGGGTGGCATGTAGGTCGACGGCAGGAGCTACAAGGGGGAATTGTTATAGGTTTTTATAACTAAAAATATATATATATATATATATATATATATATATATATATATATATATATATATATATATATATATATATATATATATATATATATATATATATATATATATATATATATATATATATATATATATATATATATATATATATATATATATATATATATATATATATATATATATATATATATATATATATATATATATATATATATATATATATATATATATATATATATATATATATATATATATATATATATATATATATATATATATATATATATATATATATATATATATATATATATATATATATATATATATATATATATATATATATATATATATATATATATATATATATATATATATATATATATATATATATATATATATATATATATATATATATATATATATATATATATATATATATATATATATATATATATATATATATATATATATATATATATATATATATATATATATATATATATATATATATATATATATATATATATATATATATATATATATATATATATATATATATATATATATATATATATATATATATATATATATATATATATATATATATATATATATATATATATATATATATATATATATATATATATATATATATATATATATATATATATATATATATATATATATATATATATATATATATATATATATATATATATATATATATATATATATATATATATATATATATATATATATATATATATATATATATATATATATATATATATATATATATATATATATATATATATATATATATATATATATATATATATATATATATATATATATATATATATATATATATATATATATATATATATATATATATATATATATATATATATATATATATATATATATATATATATATATATATATATATATATATATATATATATATATATATATATATATATATATATATATATATATATATATATATATATATATATATATATATATATATATATATATATATATATATATATATATATATATATATATATATATATATATATATATATATATATATATATATATATATATATATATATATATATATATATATATATATATATATATATATATATATATATATATATATATATATATATATATATATATATATATATATATATATATATATATATATATATATATATATATATATATATATATATATATATATATATATATATATATATATATATATATATATATATATATATATATATATATATATATATATATATATATATATATATATATATATATATATATATATATATATATATATATATATATATATATATATATATATATATATATATATATATATATATATATATATATATATATATATATATATATATATATATATATATATATATATATATATATATATATATATATATATATATATATATATATATATATATATATATATATATATATATATATATATATATATATATATATATATATATATATATATATATATATATATATATATATATATATATATATATATATATATATATATATATATATATATATATATATATATATATATATATATATATATATATATATATATATATATATATATATATATATATATATATATATATATATATATATATATATATATATATATATATATATATATATATATATATATATATATATATATATATATATATATATATATATATATATATATATATATATATATATATATATATATATATATATATATATATATATATATATATATATATATATATATATATATATATATATATATATATATATATATATATATATATATATATATATATATATATATATATATATATATATATATATATATATATATATATATATATATATATATATATATATATATATATATATATATATATATATATATATATACATTTATATGGTTCTCATTTTAACTTTTTATATATATATAATATTCCATTGAAGATTAACGACTTGAATTTTTTAATGTTTTAGTTTCTATATCCTTTGATTCCTAACCTAAACTGTTTTCTCTGCACAAATGTAACTTATGGTATTTGAATCTCATACCATCATCCAATGATAAATGTAAGTTTCGTCAACGATGCATTTTTAGGATTCAACACGTGAAATGTATCATAAACACTGCTTAATTCATCATAATATAATCTTGAATAGGCTACTCGAACGATTCGTTTAATAATTTTCGAATGGACTCGCAAACTTATGCTAACTCGCCCTTTTACTATTTGTAGGAAAAACTTCCTAAAGCGACACTTTGAGTAGCACTAAATTGTTGACGCACAGTCTTAAGTTTGCCCTTACATTGGGAGGATTATTATGGTAGTTTCTTGCACAATCTCAAGTCTAACCACTTTACTCTTCCAATGATTTATAAATTTTTCAATCTTAATTATTAAGTAGAAATAGCTTATGGTAGTCTTTGTGTTTCTCATCGTTTGTGTAAGGTCTGTACAAGGTGACTTTTAATATGTTCATATAACCTCGACTCCAGCAAATGGATGACTAGATATGATTTTAAGAAAAAAATTTGTAGACATAATCTTCTGAGATGATCGCAACACATCAAACTTTATTGTCTTAAGATTGTTGAATACACGATACTATAGACATTTAGCAAATGTTTAACAACTGACTTTTAAGAAAATGTTGAATGTTCGAGTTTGTGTCACAGTTACGTTAAGGTCCCCAACACATTTAATTAATGATTTTGTTTCTGTTAGGTTTTAAACTGATAGTATTATGTATATAAATTAAGAAGCACTTTGATTGGTAAAAATATTAGATGATGGGTTATATTTGGTTGAATTAATTTTACAGTTCGATTACAACACTTTGAAACTATTTCAATTTAACGTTTACTATAAAGAAGCTATACGAGGGACTAGACACCTTAAATATCTATTCCAAACACAAGAGATCTAATATTTTTGGAATCGATTAACGATGGATTAATAATGTTGAGATATTCGAAATGTTCAGCATAACTTTTCACTTGTAAAATCCAATGTGTATAAACAAGTTATAAAAGTTGATTTTATAATTCAGAAAATTACAAAAGAATTCGTATCTCAATTCAAAGATTTGAAATTTATCTTAAACAATAGCAAATTATCGAAGAAGTATCTAACTTAAAAAAAATGACAGTGTTTCAAACGAATATTTTTCATTTTGTTAAAACTGATATAATTTATTCTTTCTTTCTTTTCTATGTTTATTTTGAGTTTTTTGATCTACATAGATAGGGTTGATATATTTTGTGCTTTTGACCAATTTGATCTTTTCTTAGACCATTATTAACCGTTCACCATTTCCATTTACACTTTTTACTCTCACGTCGACTCCATTTTCTCACCATCTTCGCCTTTTCTTTTCTCCCTTAACAATTGTCCCCATAGGATTTATAAGTGTTCAACGAATCTTAATTCAAGACCTCAATACTAGGCGTTGTATTGTTATAGAAAACTCGACTAATCAAGTGTAATACATTATTTGGTAATAGTATTAATGTATATCAACTTCTTTAGTTAAATTTAATGTAGTTGTAGGAGGTTTCACTTAACAAGATTGTGAATGGCTTGAATAAAGAATTGAGGTAATATATTTCTCCCTACTTACCGAACATGGCATCGTTCAAACGTCCATTGTAAAATTTTGATTTTTAGTAACTATTAAATACTATTATTATATCGACTATATGTTTCTTTGGTATGTTTTGGGTTAATGCGGGATTATACATTCATGCGTGGAATTATGGGATTTACACTTGACATGGGACTTTATTTTGAGTTTAGTTTATTATGTTCTTGATATTTAAGTTGTTTCTGATTATGTGGCTTTTTATTTGTGTTATATGTCTTGCTAACTACGGTAGCTTGCTAAGTAGGATTGCTATGATTACTGAACATGAGTATAAATTTTTGTATATGAAAATGATTATTTAGCAATATGTATAAGATAGTGAGTTTGATCTTATTATAATAATAAGAATAAGATAAACAAATGAGTTTAGAAAAAAAATGTGCAAATAATGATTAATAGATATTGAGTTAAAAATCTATCATGTAAAATTTTCAACTAAATGAGAGAGATTTGAATTCAACTCGCCAGCCCAACAATGTTTTATTATATAATTATTAGAAAGATACTCTAGACACTTTCTTTAGGTGACAGTTAAGCACTTGCTCAAAGATTGGTTTAGCTTTCCAAAATGCTTACGAAGGGTCACATTCACTTTCTACTTTTCTTGTCGAGTCAAGGATAACCTACCATGATGGTCTCTCAATTAGAGTATGAAAATCTATGTGTGGTGTTTGATAGATCAGTAAGCTAACTTCTTTTTCTTTTTTTTCTTTTTTTTTTCTTTTTTTTAATGCTTAATTTGGGATCTATATTAATGATAATATAAGATTTTAAGATGATGATGATAGAAATAGCTTACAAAATGATATAATATTTGAATTTGATAAATAAATGAGATGAATAAAGAAACCGATAAAATAATTAAATAAGACCAATGATTATGAGATATGTGATAGATATAAATTTTGGATTAGGTGATGTTCGTATCATTATTAATAAACACATAAATATATATATGTTTGTGGGCGCATGAGTAATTATATATGTTGAAGTGGAGTTTTTTTTTTAACGCATTGTTTTACTTAGTTTTTTTTTTCTTAAGTTGGTATTGACTTATTAAATGTGTCGGCTATGTTTTGATAATATGTTAACAAGGATGACAAGTTGTATAAGTAAGAGTGATGAGTAGAGCTTTAGATGAAGATAGGACTTAGTCTTATATATATAACTTAGTATCTCATAATTATTATTACTATTATTATTATTATTTTCTCAAAGCTTTGTCATGTGTTTCGGGATTTTCATTTACTGAAGTTGTATATGGCGAGTAAACACCTAATTTAATAATACTTAGAACCTCCTATTAAGAATTTGTTATATATGTGGGGAGAGTGACCCTTTTTTTTGCATTATCAACGATTTACTACAAAAAATTTTATTAAGGATTTGTCGCATATACTAGAGTTAGCCTTTTAAAGTCAAATGATTGTTGTTGAAACGAGTTCCCTTTTTAACAGGTATATATTGAGATTATAATTTAGACTGACTAGCGGTGGTATGGGAGAGGAGCTACCATACATTTAACTATACGAGTCTAAAACCATATGACTATGACCCTAAACAATAGGATTTCCCAGGATTAGCATGCATTGCAAATTACAATTACGTGTGCACCCGTTATTGTAATTTACTTTGCATGGTCACCCTAGTTC
Organism: Erigeron breviscapus; assembly: GCA_034093135.1. Lineage (NCBI taxonomy): Eukaryota > Viridiplantae > Streptophyta > Magnoliopsida > Asterales > Asteraceae > Erigeron > Erigeron breviscapus. The sequence continues at coordinate 9,040,821 of CM067172.1, read as the reverse complement.
TTCCCATTCTCGAATATGTGTACTTTCATGTGTGAAGTGTTATCTACGTTAAGGACACCAGATCATTAAGTCACTACAGGTTTATAATGTGTCACTAAAGAGAGCAGTCTAGAAGGTTTCTAAGTTGTACTCAAGAGGCTCATTGAGCCTTAATCATAACTAAAAGAAGAAGAAAAAAAAATCCTTCTGACTTATGTATGCTCCACTTCTAGTTTCCTAACGTCGTGTTAGGTGATGTGTTCACCTTCAATATCCAACCTCACTAATTATAGACAGAAGCTTAAACAACTAAGGTGATTATAGGTCTAAATATTAGGCTTTCTCAAAATGACCACAACCCGAAAGAAGTAGTGCCAAACAAGCTAAATCTAGTAATGTAGGATTTACTAGTGATCATAGTTTAATAGTGCACGTATTACTATTACATGAGTCACGATAAACATATACAAGCACCTAGGTCACATAACAAAACACATATTGGTCACAAATAAATGAAATAGCTCATGAATGATTACACATATATATGATGCACACATAGTCCCTATTATGCATGCTATATGTGGGAACTTAGGTTATAGTCTAGGTCAAACCACCTAATTCTCTATAACCAAGGCTCTGATACCAGTCTGTCACACCCCACCATAGGCGAAATCGTAGGATATGACGAAAAGACATAGCATAGCACATCGAGTTTATAATAGAGTCATACTAAATGAAATCCAAATAAATGTATTTCCCACAAACGGGATAAGTCTAGGCAACACGCCTCAAATAGCAAAAGATGTAGCAAATAACAAATAGAGTTTAATGTTCATATGCAAACTAGGAGTCCATGAAGGACCTCTTTATTAGTCTTCCTAAAGTCCATATGCTCACTCTCCTTAAGCATTGTTATTACCTGAAAATGAATGCTCGAAAATGTCAACATAACGTTGGTGAGTTCGTAGGTTTAATGTAATACAAATGAATTTGCTGTGCAATGATATAAAGTAGTTTGGACAATAGTGTAAATATAAACAGGTAGTAGCATATACGCATACCAATTACTGATCAATGCCATCATAGTTTTCCAACAACACAAACTCATCACTGCTTGCTAACAACTCAATCACACATTGTAATACCAACAAACTACCAGCTGGAGTATAAAGTTGGTTAATTGTTATCATTGTTATCCATTGACGTAAATTGTCTTCAATAGATATCGACAGACATCTATTGCCGTAAATTGTCTTCAATAGATATCGACAGACATCTATTGCATCTTTGTAATCAACACAAGCAAAGCTAACATACACATTTCATAATTACACGTATTTGTCCAATAAAACAAACAAGTTTTGGCACAGCTAGTAAAAGAAATGAAAAATGTTTTGAGCATCATTTTCCCCCAAAGAAATAAAATAAAAAGGGGTCACGAAACTCACCTCAACAAGCAAGTAGTTGTGCAAAGTCCAAAATGATCACTAGAATCTACACAACACATATACAAGAACAAGTTACAATTATGGACATGGTTAATAACCGTCCATTGTAACCCGTATTTGATGATATACATATATGGCTACTTTCAAAAATATTCCCAACCTGATTTGTTATGTATTATTAAGTTACAAGTCATATAACTTAATATAGAGTATTTGTTTTAATGATTTATGATTGGTTTCTACAAGTTCATATTCACTGAAATTTTTGGTAAATTTATCTATTTTTAATCTGAAACAAACGAACTAACCATGACCTTAAATTTTTACCACTTTAACGTTTATGTGTTAGATACTTACATGAATTTTTAAAGAATTTATTTTGTACTTTAACTACTTTTAAAAATTCGATATTTACAGACTAGTCAGAAAATTCACTGTTTGCGCACAGAAAAGTTTTATAAAAGTTAAGGACCTTCGGAGCTTCAAAAAAATCCAATTTTTTTACTATCAACTCTTAACATCTTAAAAATGTTTCTGGAAAAAAATAAACTTCCAGTTCTTAAAATTGACCAAGATATGACTATTTGAAGTCGACCGAAATCTGTTCGGAAAACTCAGATTTGCGCAGTTTTCTCATAAAATTCTTTTGACGAACTTAAACTTCGTATTTTGACACGAAACCAACTCCAACAGAAAGTAGACTTCCTGAACTTAATTTTAGACACCAAAAACATGACTTAACCATCTTCCATTACCAAGATACGACCTTTCAAAGTTAACTAACTGAAGCTGTCCAGTTTCTGAAATAATTCCAAACACACTTTTTGAAGCTTACCTATACTCGAATAATTTTCCAGACTTTCAAACTTTATACTATATGAATCAGTTAACAACATATCTTTGTATCTATATAAACCTTTTAGATTGTCTTTAAGATTTTACTGCTATTTAAATTTATAAAAATGAGTAAACTTATAACAACATGCCTTAATTCCAAGTGTATAGATGTATACACTATCTGATGGATGAAGAGTTCTTGACTCCGAGTATATAGACATATATATCTCGATGTTTTTGAGATGCAGCCTGTGTCATTGTTATGACAGGCGGGTATCGTTGCATAGGTGACTTGAGGTCACGCGTAGGATAGGCATGTTGGCTTATTTATGCATTCGGCACTTGCATTGATACGTATATCATTCATGCATTCATATTACACACTTACTTGTCTTGTGTAATCTTGTTGTTGGACGTTATTGTGTTACTTGGAGGCTCGCTGTAAGTCATGCCTAGCCTTTACTCGTATATTGTGATTATTGACGCTGGTTCTTTATGGACCATTACTACGAACTCACCAACCTTGTGTTGACTATGCTTAGTACACTTTTCAGGTAATCAGGTTCTCCCCGGACGTGGAGTTTAGTTGCTTGCTTGCTGTTAGGTCCAGACTTAGTCCAGATGTACTGGACTCGCTCCAGACTCGACTACTGGACCAATGGATACTTATGTTCAGAAACATGTTTTACTGGACTCGCTCCAGACGCGACTACTGGAGCCTCACTGAAGATCTGTCCAGAAACGTATTCTACTGGACCTACTCCAGACTTGGAATCTGGAGTCCCTCTGAAGATTTGTCCAGAAATAATGGAAGACCAATGAGCAAATACTTGTATAGGAAATCTGGAGTATTCTCCAGATAAGCTCACTGGACTTCACCCCAGTCCAGATCAACTCTACTGAAGACATTCTGACTGAAGTCAAAGACTGAAGTCTGAAGAAAGAAGACTTAACAAATGGCGGAGTCCACTGGAAAGTCTTACCAGATCTGTACACTGGAGGATTATTAGTGTTCTAGATCCTACAAGTCTGAACACTGATATCAAGGATTGACTTTTCCCTTTACACACTTTCCAAAGAACAATCCACTTGTTCTTTACCAAAGTATACGTGTGTAAAGGTGGTTGGATAAAAGGATACACTTGCATTTGATGTGACTTTATCCTTATTCCTTATCCAATACATTTAATGTTCTTGTCGGATCATTAAATGTATGCAACCATATTTGTACGGCACAAAATTCACTGGTGAATTTTGTTGCCTATAAATACAAAGTCATTTCCTTGACATAAATACTTTTTAAGCATTCATTTTGCATTGAAGTGAATTTGTCCAAATACTCTCGATCTTAAACTGGGATACTTCACAACTTTAAGTATCTCGATCCTAAAGAGTTATTTGACAAATATAGATCATTTGTAACTCATAGGTTGTTAGGATACATACTTAATTGTATTATCTTAATTCCGCAACAACCTTGTGTTTTATTTAACATCATAAATAAAATACCCATGAAAAATACATAATGTTCCACTTTATTTGTTTATTGCTTTAAGTCTTGTATTACTTTATTTATATACTTGCATTTATATTAAAGTAATACTAGTCCATTCTAGTGCTTATTAGACTTGTTGTATTTTGCACTTTCCTGGTTTAACCATCGAACTTAAGGGACTCACACTTGCTGTTGAACCCGGGCTTTGGACTTTATGAATCAAGGATTCATCGACCTTCTCTTTTGCATTATACTTAGGATCGATTTGCCATCTTTGGGATGTTCTTTTGTAAACTTCGATGGTTATTTGCTCCTTATGTATTTTGGGTACTTGTTTCGTTTTGTATTGGATTTACTGAATCTTTATCTGCATTTAGTTTTTGTTCTATTGTAATTCCACCTTGTGCTATATGATTTCTGTGACATTTCGAGCCTCAGCTTGGGGTGTTACATGTTTCATGTGATATTTTTGATGATAGACATGAAAATCCGAATGACATTGAGATATTTGTGGTGGCATAGATGAGCAATAAATTTTGGCATTGGATAATTTGTTGAATCAGTAAGACTTAATCAGCAACACAATAATAAGTGTTTGTCAAATTATCAAAGTTAAAAGATTAAATGTTAATAAATTAAAATTGAACATTTAAATTTGTTAATCATTACTTGAGAAAATTGTATTTTTGATACATATAAATATAAAAATATACTTACTCGCGTATTACGCGGGACAATAATCTAGTTTTGATAATACAACAACATCATCATTATCAGCGATTTCATTATTAATTTATTTAACCAAGTGGAGCAAAATCTAGTTTTTTTAGCTAATGCATCAAACATTTTATCGGCATAATATCAATATTTTTTATAGACATACACCAATCAAATATCTTAACTTACGAAAAGGAATTTTCATTAGTAATGCTATTTTGCTCCAATCAAAAGTCTTATATTTTCTCGAAGCCAACATGCTTTAATTCAAATTAATTAATGCTATTTTTTTAGTGTTTTGTTAAATGAAGTCTTTTAAGATACATTAAATAGTTGTACACTTATTAAATAGTTGTGCACTTACTATTAAATTCATAAGGTAAACTTTTGATATAAAAAAAAAAGTGAAACTCTATGAGCTTTATTTAGCATTTTTTTTATATAGTCTTGACTCTTAGAAAAATAATTTTGATTAGATAGAAAAAAGTAAGTTAATTGTAATTTTTAATATCAAAGATATTACTAACAAGAACAAAATAATGAAATAATGAATAAAACAATGTTTGATGTATTAAATATGTTTTATGTTGAGAAAAATATTAAAAAGCTTTCTACGTTACAAGTTATAATAGAATTTTAAATTTTAAAAAAATCAGATAAATATAATAAATAAATTATGTTCTATTATTATAAATCAAAAGTTAAGAGAAATAACGTGTGTTGGTTTGATAATAAATCAAAACAATAAAATATTTTATGATAGTCTAAATATCCACATAAGTTGAAGAGATAAAATTGATTAAATTAAAATTAGACTAATAATTAGGTGGGGTCATACACGAAACACAAGGTACAAATGTGATTACATTTCAGTTTTTAGAAATCCAAGATTTAATTAAAATAAATATAAAATATTAATTGGTAGCTATAATAAAACGTCCGGAGGATCCCGACCATTTAATTTTATTGTCTCGACCAAAACTATTTGCAGCGATCCCGACCATTTAATTTTATTGTCTCGACCAAAACTATTACATACTTACTTGTCTTGTGTAACCTTGTTGTTGGACGTTATTGTGTTACTTGGAGGCTCGCTGTAAGTCATGCCTAGCCTTTACTCGTATATTGTGATTATTGACGCTTGTTCTTTATGGACCATTACTACGAACTCACCAACCTTGTGTTGACTATGCTTAGTACACTTTTCAGGTAATCAGGTTCTCCCCGGACGTGGAGTTTAGTTGCTTGCTTGCTGTTAACCCGGGCTTTGGACTTTATGAATCAAGGATTCATCGACCTTCTCTTTTGCATTTTGCTTAGGATCGATTTGCCATCATCTGGATGTTATTTTGTAACTTTGATGGTTATTTGCTCCTTATGTATTTTGGTACCTGTTTCGTAGTGTAATGGATTCACTGAATCCTTTATTTGCATTTAGTTCATGTTCTACATTAATCCCACCTTGTGCTATATGATTTCCGTGATATCCTGAGCCTTGGCTTGGGGTGTTACAGAATGGTGGCCCATGCGTGGTCGTAGAGAATTAGGCGGTTTGACCTAGACTACGGCTTAAGTTAAGAACTCTTCATATAGCATGCATGGTTAGGAAATTCGTGTGCAATGTGAATTATGTGAATCCCCGTGTGAGTTCGTAGTTAAGACCACTTGTGTGATAGCTTGAATTCAATGTGATGAATGTAAATTGTGGTTGATATGGTTTGTTGTTGTTATTGGTTGGAGCTAATTTGATGATTTAGGGCAAAGTGAAGTGATGCCATTAACTTAGTATAATATTGTGGCAACCCTAAAAGAACCCGATCAACTCTTTTATGGTTACCCGACATTATAGCAAGTTCATGACATCGTGGATTGCGCACGTGTGGTTTTAGGTATAATAAGGAACCGATATGCTTAATGGAAGTCGATTAGGTGGAGGGTTAGCCATTGGTACACCCTGTATACATACCCGGTCGATAACTAGAGAGCATATCGAATTCGGATTATACTATGAATCATTCGTGTTAGTTATTTGATTGCAAGATGTTTTGAGCATGATTACTTGAGTTAATGATAGACAATTGTAATGAATTTGACGTGATGGCATGCAAAGTTACAATCCCATAGGATTCTAGCACTCTTGCTTTAGCTTAACGATATGAAATGAGTATGTGGTATCGGTATGAGAGCATTGACTACTTGTGTGACTAACATGTGAGCATTGAGACTAACTCTCGGGTCATCGTATCACTTGTTTTATAGAAATGGTGAGACCCAGGAGAGCCGGAACGAACTATCGGGCTGAAGAGGAAGAACCTCAACCGGAAGCTCAACCGGAGGTACAAGGAGGTAGAGGTAGGGGCCATGGTAGAGGTCGTGGTAGAGGCCAAGGAAGGGGTCGTGGTGAAGTTCCTGAACCAAATATGGCTGAGGTGATCGCTCAAACGATCGCCAATATCATGCCAACCATTATTGCTCAAGTCACAGCAAATCTTGGGCAAAACAATGGGCCTCAAAACAATGAAGCCCCAGAAAATATGAATATTGAAAATGCCCAACCTCAGGCCGTGGAAAACGAAGAAGAGGAACCAGTGGGAGTTGATAACCGAATGCCCATGTATAATCAATATGGGGGATATCGACAGGGGTGCATATTTAAGGACTTTAAAAGCTGTGGGGCACCGGAGTTTAATGGAAGAGGTGGTCCCACTGAGTGTATAAGATGGTTTGAAGAGATTGAGGCAGTGATTGAACGAAGTCATTGCACATACGACGACCGGATTTCTTATGCATCCGGCATGTTTAGGCATGACGCCTTGAGTTGGTGGAACCAAGAGATAACCTTGGGACGGACTCATAACTTGGAATGGGTCGATTTCAAGGAAAAAGTGAAGGCAAAGTTTTGTCCTCCCTATGAACTACAAACTTGACCATTGAGTTTGCTAATCTCAATATGGAGGGAGCCGATTACAAGAGCTATGTTAGACGATTTCAAGAATTGTCTACCCTCATTCCTCACTTGGTGGGCTCCGAGTCTCAGGCCATCCAGAAGTTTGTATTGGGCTTAAATCCTTAAGTCCGATCTTATGTAAACTCTAACATGCCTACTTCTTTGGCCGATGCGGTTAACCGAGCCGGGAGTGTGACTGAAGACTTGTTGAGGAGCGGTGTCTTGAGCAAATCCTCAACAAACAAGAGGAAAGAAGTGGGAGAGTCGAGTGGGGTGAAGAAAATGGGAAGGTTTGACCCCAAAAATGCTAATAGGGGTAGGGTGATGGCGGCGGTGGAACCGGCCAGGAAAGCTTATACTGGACCCCATCCTTTATGTGGGAGATGTAACCAACATCACCCCGCCAATGCCCAATGCAGAGCGTGCTTTAATTGTAACCAAGTGGGGCATCTCTCCAGAGATTGTAGGGCTCCAAGGACGGGCCCAATGAATGTGGCTCCTGTTCGGGCCGTTCCTCCCCAAGGTAATCAAAGAAGAGGCGAGTGTTTTGAATGTGGTAGTCGTGACCACTATCGTAATAATTGTCCTCGATGGGTGGGACAACAAGTGCAAGTAGCCGTCCACCCCAACCAACTACAAATGGTCGGGCCTAACCAAAACCGGGGACAACAAGGCCACCAAGTGCAACCACGCGGCCGAGCCTTTGCGGCCAATGCTAATGAAGCCCGCAATGATCCTAACGTAGTAGCAGGTACTTTTCTCCTAAATGGTCACTATGCAACAGTTCTATTTGATTCTGGGGCCGATTATAGCCTCGTGTCTTCTAACTTTGTTCCTTTGATTGATGTGCATCCTTGTGCTCTAAACTATGTGCTTGACATTGAAATGGTAAACGGGTCACTAACTAGAATTAGTCAAATACTTCGCGACTGTGTCTTGACTTTAGAAGATGTCGATTTCTTCATTGACCTCATGCCTCTTGACATTGGTAGTTTTGATATTATAGTGGGTATGGATTGGTTAGCGGCGGTAAATGCGACGATTGATTGTGGTGAGAGAGTTGTTAAGATACCTTTGACTAACGGTAGATTTTGTAGGGTTCAAGGCGAAACCTCCGATTCCTCTGATCCTAAAGTCTTTAGTGCTACCGTCACAAGGGTAGAATTGAAGACCGTTCCTATTGTTTGTGAATTTCCCGATGTTTTTCCGGATGACTTACCGGGATTACCTCCAACTCGTGAACTTGATTTTCGTATTAATCTTATTCCCGAAGTCGCGCCCGTAGCAAAAGCTCAGTATAGACTAGCCTTAACCGAAATGCAATAATTACAAACTCAACTTAAGGAGCTCCAAGAGAAGGGTTTCATTCGCCCTAGTCAATCTCCTTGGGGTGCTCCTGTTCTCTTCGTCAAAAAGAAAGATGGATCCTTCAGAATGTGTATCGACTACCGAGAATTAAACAAGCTCACTGTGAAGAACCGTTATCCTCTTGTAGAAACACGTGAAGGACGTGTTCCCAGATCGTTTAACACGAGATCTACGATCATAGACAGGCGGAATCCGTCTATAATCGTCATTAGGGTTTATATGATGAACACGAAGATAACAACAACAAAATAGCTACGAATTTACTGATGAATAAGAGATAAAAACGAATGATTCCTTTGTTATTTCAGTCAAATGATTACAAATTCGTATTGATTACATCAGAATAGGAACGAATTGCAACCTATCAAGATGACTCTGATAACAATGAATATGGTGGACTTACAAACTTGAGGTTTGCGCGTTCCTCAAGTCAGCCGTGTGAATGAATCTGTCTAGACTTAATCATCAAATAAAATCTGAAACCTAAGTCCTATATTTATAGGTACAAAATGGGCTGGGCTGTCAATTTCGTACAAAATGGACTGGGCTGTACGAACTTATTAGTTCTTACGAACTTAAAGTTCGTAAGGCATATATGTACGAACTTATTAGTTCTTACGAACTTAAAGTTCGTAAGGCATATATGTACAGTTCTTACGAACTTAAAGTTCGTAAGGCATATATCTACGAATTTCTCAGCCTTTTAGAATTATTGCATCGGACAACAATTTGTGCACTTTATGTGCACCAACAAACTCCCCCTTGGCCGGTGCAATCAATTCTTCAAAATCCGATATTAGTTATAGAAAGTCTAAACAAATAGCCTCCCCTGTAACTAAAGATATCGGGTCTTCGTTGAAACTCGATCTTCTGAAACTGCACTCTGATCTTCAACCTGTAAACTCTCTGTATCTTCATGACAACCAACTAACCCAACACCTCTCATTGTAGTTCTCCCCCTCAACAGTAACCACCTCCGAATTAAACATAAGCAATCATCCACTCGGATCTATTTGCATGTCGTGCTTAACCGGCATATAATAGAGAAGTAGAATTTCCAATAATCAGCATTAAATCAATCAGCTCCCATAAAAATAAGAAACTCTGCAAACTGAATCACAAAATGTAGTCGCATAAATCCTGTCTCAACTAGCAGTGTCTGACTCTGTCTTGTATCTTCACAAATCCACCAATCACTCGAAATCGTTCTTATCAGATCTCCTCTTCAGTTGTATACGCCGCCATAATATAAAGATCTTTATCTATGCAACTCCTCCGCAAGAATCACCTGATAATTCATCTCTACATCTTGGAATATGGATAAGATTCGATCTTCAAATACTGAACAACAAATAACCAGCTTCAATGATCCAATACTTCAACAAAGTTTCCACGACCGCTATATATGAAAATCATCCGTTGACATAAATCAATTTGAACATATAGTTCGATGATCTTCAAAACCTCGAGCATTAGAATACAATAATCACCAACAGAATAACCTTTGATCGTTATGTAACTCGAGTATGTATAAAAGTTTTGCTCAAAAATCAGAAATTTTTATCCCCCCTCATTTTTCTGCAAAACTTTGAAAATCAGCCCATCTGATTGTCTTCGGTTTCAAAAATCTCCCTTTCATGTGGTATATAGTGTTTCCTCTGATCAACTGCATGTATTCTTCAGACTGAAACATATCGAACCTCCATAGTAGCTTGAGAACATCTTCGTAGTCTGAACATCAACATATACGAACTTGTTCTTCTTCTTACGAACTTATTCTTATTATGAACTAGTTAAGTTCGTAACAACAATATCTTCGTAAAGGTTGATCACTAAGTTCGTAAGACAAAAGGCTTGTTATTACGAACTTAATCTTCAGAAGGTGAATAATCTTCTTACGAACTTAGTAAGTTCGTAAGACAAAAGGCTTGTTATTACGAACTTAATCTTCAGAAGGTGAATAATCTTCTTACGAACTTAACTTCGTAAGGCTATTAAATTCGTAAGGTGAAAGTTCACAACGAAGATAGCTAAGTTCGTAAGCTAAATTCGTTAGTTGAAATCTGAAAAACGAAAAAGGCTATCTTCGTTTTCTATCTTCGTAAGGTGAGGTTCTGAACGAAGATAGCTTAAGTTCGTAAGCTATATTCGTTTGATGAAGATTCAAAACGAAAACTAGATAAATTCGTTTTCTATCTTCGTTTTGCTAAAGGAAAATGAACTTAGCCTTCTGTTCAAATTTTCATCAATAAAACCTAATTACCAGATCTCGTTTGAGGAAAAATCATCCTCCAAGGCTCTGATACCATGTAGAAACACGTGAAGGACGTGTTCCCAGATCATTTAACACGAGATCTACGATCATAGACAGGCGGAATCCGTCTATAATCGTCGTTAGGGTTTATATGATAAACACGAAGATAACAACAACAAAATAGCTACGAATTTACTGATGAATAGGAGATAAAAACGAATGATTCCTTTGTTATTTCAGTCAAATGATTACAAATTCGTATTGATTACATCAGAATAGGAACGAATTGCAACCTATCAAGATGACTCTGATAACAATGAATATGGTGGACTTACAAACTTGAGGTTTGCGCGTTCCTCAAGTCAGCCGTGTGAATGAATCTGTCTAGACTTAATCATCAAATAAAATCTGAAACCTAAGTCCTATATTTATAGGTACAAAATGGGCTGGGCTGTCAAATTCGTACAAAATGGACTGGGCTGTACGAACTTATTAGTTCTTACGAACTTAAAGTTCGTAAGGCATATATGTACGAACTTATTAGTTCTTACGAACTTAAAGTTCGTAAGGCATATATGTACAGTTCTTACGAACTTAAAGTTCGTAAGGCATATATGTACGAATTTCTCAGCCTTTTAGAATTATTGCATCGGACAACAATTTGTGCACTTTATGTGCACCAACACCTCTCCCTAGAATAGATGACTTATTTGATCAACTTCAAGGTGCTAAGCACTTCTCAAAAATCGATCTTCGCTCGGGTTATCATCAACTCCGGGTACATGAAGATGATATTCCCAAGTCGGCTTTTCGCACAAGGTATGGCTACTTTGAATTCACCGTGATGCCTTTCGGGTTGACTAATGCACCGGCGGTGTTCATGGACTTGATGAACCGGGTGTGTCAACCATACTTAGACAAGTCGGTCATCGTATTCATTGATGACATACTTGTATACTCGAAGACGAAGGAGGAGCATGTTGAGCACTTGCGTGAGGTGCTTGATTTACTAAGGAAGGAGAAATTGTATGCTAAGTTCTCCAAGTGTGAGTTTTGGTTGGAAGAAGTCCACTTTCTTGGTCACGTAGTGAGCAAGGATGGTATTCACGTGGACCCAAGCAAAATTGAAGCGGTCAAGAATTGGAGAAGACCCGAAACGCCATCCGAGATCCGCCAATTTCTTGGATTGGCGGGTTACTATAGAAGATTTATTGAAAACTTCTCCCATATTGCACAACCACTTACTCACTTGACTCAAAAGGAGAGAAACTTTGAATGGGGCGAAAGATAAGAAAACGCCTTCCAAACTCTTAAAGATATGCTATGTGATGCTCCGATTTTGACACTACCGGATGGAATTGAAGATTTTGTTGTTTATTGTGATGCCTCGGGGCAAGGGTTGGGTTGTGTTCTTATGCAAAGGGGTAAAGTCATTGCTTATGCCTCCCGTCAATTGAAGGTGCATGAGAGGAACTACCCGACACATGATTTGGAATTGGGAGCGGTTGTGTTTGCTTTGAAGTGTTGGAAACATTATCTCTATGGCACCAAATGTGTGATTTATACCGATCACAAAAGTCTTCAACACATCTTTAATCAAAGTGAATTAAATATGAGGCAAAGGCGTTGGCTTGAACTATTTTGTGATTATGACTGTGACATCTGTTACCATCCGGGCAAGGCAAATGTAGTAGCCGATGCCTTGAGTAGAAAGGAGAGGGTGAAGCTGAGACGGGCTAGAGCTATGAGCCTCAAGGTGGGGCCAAATATTCGGGACCGGATCATTGAAGCCCAAATACAAGCCACCCTACCGGAAAATTTTGGAGACGAAAACCTAGATGGCATGGAACAACAATTCGACCGAAAGAATGATAATGGGCTATACATGGTTGAAAGACTTTGGGTTCCTATTTTTGGTAACTTAAGAACACTTATTATGAATGAAGCTCACCAATCGCCTTATTCGGTCCATCCCGGGTCGGATAAGATGTACTTTGACTTAAAAAAATTGTATTGGTGGCCGGGCATGAAGCGTGATGTGGCTAGGTATGTGAGTGAGTGTCTTACTTGCTTACAAGTCAAAGCCGATCACAAGAAGCCACCCGGATTGTTGGTGCAACCGGTGATGCCCGAATGGAAGTGGGAACATATTTCAATGGACTTCATTACTAAACTACCGAAGACGAGAAGCGATCGTGACACGATTTGGGTGATAGTAGATCGGTTAACGAAGTCGGCTCACTTTTTAGCCATTCGTGAAACCGATAACTTTGACACTTTGGCTCGCTTGTACATCAAGGAAGTAATATCTAAACATGGAGTGCCAATTTCTATCATTTCGGATAGAGATGCCCGTTTTAAATCAAAATTTTGGGAAGCCTTTCAAAAAGCAATGGGTACTCGACTCGACATGAGCACGGCATTTCATCCTCAAACGGATGGACAAACCGAGAGAACCATTCAAACACTTGAAGACATATTGAGGGCTTGTGCAATTGATTTTGGTGGAAGTTGGGAAGACCATTTGCCGCTAGTTGAGTTCTTATACAACAATAGTTATCATGCTACCATTCAAATGGCGCCCTTTAAAGCATTGTATGGTAGGATATGTCGTTCTCCTCTAGCTTGGGTGGAAATTGGAGAGAGTCAACTTATCGGGCCAGAAATTGTGATTGAAACGACGAAGGTAATATCTCAAATTAAGGAGAAGTTGCAATTGGCCTGTGAACGTCAAAAGAAATATGCCGATGTGAGGCGGAGACCGTAAGAGTTCGAAATTGGCGATTATGTACTTTTGAAGGTGTCACCTTGGAAAGGTGTTGTACGTTTTGTGAAGCGGGGAAAACTTGCGCCAAGGTATATTGGTCCTTTTAAGATCCTTGAACGGGTTGGAAAGGTTGCTTACCGATTGGAATTACCACAAGAACTTAGCGGTGTGCATGATGTATTTCATATTTGCAACCTACGCAAGTGTTTGGCGGATCCTACACATCGTGTGCCTATGGACGAAATTAGGGTTGATTCGAATTTGAACTTTGTTGAAGAGCCGGTAGAGATCTTGGACCGTCAAAAAAGAAACTCAAGAAGAAGCGCTACACCATTGTGAAGGTAAGATGGAACGCTAGACGTGGAGCCGAGTTCACTTGGGAGAGAGAAGACCATATGAAGTCTAAGTACCCGCATTTATTTAATAATTAGTGTTTTGTCGAATTTCGGGACGAAATTCTTTCAACGGGGGAATAATGTAACATCCGTGAATTTTGACCCGTTGACTTTATGTGTAATTTGACTAACAATCTTGTTGAATGAAATAATTGGGTTCATTTTGTGATTATATGACTTCGTGGTATGTTAGTCGGGTCGTTAGTATGTGTAGTCGGTGTTTAAATGTATAACTAATTGTATTGTGGCTTGAGAAGTGAAACGGGTCGACCCATACCCGTGACCCATCAGCCCATAAGACCCATGCTTCCCCCCCCTTATCCTTTCCTCTCCTTTCATTTCTATCTATCTATCTTTCTCTATTTCTCTCAAGAAAAAGAACCATATCTTGTTCTTCATCTTTCTTGCATCAAATTAGTGCTTTGGAACTGCCATAGTACAAGAATCATCATCGTTGTCGTCTCATAATCGTCATTACATCATAACCTTGAAGTTCATAGTTCAAGCTTTCATCCATTTTGACCTAAATCGGGTTCTAGCTCAAAAAGGAAGTTTTGGTAAGTCTAATTCATCCCATTTACTTCTACTTATGTTAGTTTACTCGTTTCTAGTCACTTCGTACATTTACAAGTTCTAAATCGCCTTAAAATGAGTTTTGGGTCGAATTAGGGTTTGGCTAGGTTTCGATCGATTTGGAGAATTTGGTGATGTTATGGATGGAAATATGGGTTTGGGTAAGTGTATTTATGCATTAGAAGGTCAAATGTAGCTTCAAAACGAGTCTTGTAACCTTAGATGTCGATTTAGGGTTGTGGTTCAAGTGATATAGGGTTTTGGTTCTTGATTTTCTGCATAAACTACTGCTGGTCGTGTTGCTGCCCAGTAAGGGGCGTAACCTATGCCCCTTAGGGCCGTAGGTTACGCCAGGTCTAAATTGCCTGGGTGTAGGTTACGCCATGTTTGGCCGTAGCTTACGCCTATCCCTATTTTCAAAATGATCTTACGCCCCGACCTCCTGTTTACGCCAACTTTTACGCCCACCTTACGCCAAAAATGACATTTCTAGAGGACCGTAGGTTACGCCCAGTTTGACCGTAACTTACGCCAGTTGTTTTCTGACCACCGTACCTTACGCCCTTGTTGACCGTAACTTACGCCCCCTTTGTTGCTGAATTTCCTGTTTGACCTAGTTTGACTTCCAGAACCCTAATAACGCGCCGAGCATCGTTCTAAATCAGTTCTTATCTTATGTAACATTGAATAAGAGTCTTAAAAGTCGTTTAACGTCGAGAAGAACTTTGGAAACCTAATTAGGGTTTTGCCGAATATTGTTAAGTTACGTATATGTGTTTATGTATGTTGATGTGAATGTATATGATTGATATTTAGGTGTTGGGCGTGAAGTGAACACTGTACGAAAATAAATTGACTTTATATCAACTTAACTTTTCATAACCAATCAAGGTGAGTTTCGTATCTCCCTACTCGCTTGAGATTCGGGCTGAAAAGTGTAAACTTGCGTGTTTACTTACGTTGTTGATTGTTTGATTGACTTGGTTTATGTTTTGTTAAGTATTCCTTTAATATTAGGATAGACGTACATACATGGAAGTCGGTTATGCTTTCATTGGGTTTTAGATGTGGTGGGAAGGCTGCGGATGACCCTATATATAAGCATCTGGGACTTGAAGAAAGTAGAATCCTCTTAAGTGTATGCACGTGTAGATTTGGTATAAATATTGATTGTTGGCTCATGTTTGTCGAATATCGATTGTTGGTTCATGTTCATCGTATTGTGATTATTGGTTTAAGATTGACGAATATTGATTGTTGGTTCATGACAGACGATTGTGATTGATGCATTTACGATTGATGGTAAGCATGCATACATTGTTCATAATCCCTCGGTTGAGGAGTGGCTATATCCAAGTGTATAGATGTATACACTATCTGATGGATGAAGAGTTCTTGACTCCGAGTATATAGACATATATATCTCGATGTTTTTGAGATGCAGCCTGTGTCATTGTTATGACAGGCGGGTATCGTTGCATAGGTGACTTGAGGTCACGCGTAGGATAGGCATGTTGGCTTATTTATGCATTCGGAACTTGCATTGATACGTATATCATTCATGCATTCATATTACACACTTACTTGTCTTGTGTAATCTTGTTGTTGGACGTTATTGTGTTACTTGGAGGCTCGCTGTAAGTCATGCCTAGCCTTTACTCGTATATTGTGATTATTGACGCTGGTTCTTTATGGACCATTACTACGAACTCACCAACCTTGTGTTGACTATGCTTAGTACACTTTTCAGGTAATCAGGTTCTCCCCGGACGTAGAGTTTAGTTGCTTGCTTGCTGTTAGGTCCAGACTTAGTCCAGATGTACTGGACTCGCTCCAGACTCGACTACTGGACCAATGGATACTTATGTTCAGAAACATGTTTTACTGGACTCGCTCCAGACGCGACTACTGGAGCCTCACTGAAGATCTGTCCAGAAACGTGTTCTACTGGACCTACTCTAGACTTGGAATCTGGAGTCCCTCTGAAGATTTGTCCAGAAATAATGGAAGACCAATGAGCAAATACTTGTATAGGAAATCTGGAGTATTCTCCAGATAAGCTCACTGGACTTCACCCCAGTCCAGATCAACTCTACTGAAGACATTCTGACTGAAGTCAAAGACTGAAGTCTGAAGAAAGAAGACTTAACAAATGGCGGAGTCCACTGGAAAGTCTTACCAGATCTGTACACTGGAGGATTATTAGTGTTCTAGATCCTACAAGTCTGAACACTGATATCAAGGATTGACTTTTCCCTTTACACACTTTCCAAAGAACAATCCACTTGTTCTTTACCAAAGTATACGTGTGTAAAGGTGGTTGGATAAAAGGATACACTTGCATTTGATGTGACTTTATCCTTATTCCTTATCCAATACATTTAATGTTCTTGTCGGATCATTAAATGTATGCAACCATATTTGTACGGCACAAAATTCACTGGTGAATTTTGTTGCCTATAAATACAAAGTCATTTCCTTGACATAAATACTTTTTAAGCATTCATTTTGCATTGAAGTGAATTTGTCCAAATACTCTCGATCTTAAACTGGGATACTTCACAACTTTAAGTATCTCGATCCTAAAGAGTTATTTGACAAATATAGATCATTTGTAACTCATAGGTTGTTAGGATACATACTTAATTGTATTATCTTGATTCCGCAACAACCTTGTGTTTTATTTAACATCATAAATAAAATACTCATGAAAAATACATAATATTCCACTTTATTTGTTTATTGCTTTAAGTCTTGTATTACTTTATTTATATACTTGCATTTATATTAAAGTAATACTAGTCCATTCTAGTGCTTATTAGACTTGTTGTATTTTTGATACATATAAATATAAAAATATACTTACTCGCGTATTACGCGGGACAATAATCTAGTTTTTTTAGCTTATGCATCAAACATTTTATCGGCATAATATCAATATTTTTTATAGACATACACCATCAAATATCTTAACTTACGAAAAGGAATTTTCATTAGTAATGCTATTTTGCTCCAATCAAAAGTCTTATATTTTCTCGAAGCCAACAAGCTTTAATTCAAATTAATTAATGCTATTTTGCTCCAATCAAAAGTCTTATATTTTCTCGAAGCCAACAAGCTTTAATTCAAATTAATTAATGCTATTTTTTTAGTGTTTTGTTAAATGAAGTCTTTTAAGATACATTAAATAGTTGTACACTTATTAAATAGTTGTGCACTTACTATTAAATTCATAAGGTAAACTTTTGATATAAAAAAAAAAAAAAGTGAAACTTATAGTTGTACACTTATTAAATAGTTGTACACTTATTAAATAGTTGTACACTTATTAAATAGTTGTACACTTATTAAATAGTTGTACACTTATTAAATAGTTGTACACTTATTAAATAGTTGTACACTTATTAAATAGTTGTACACTTATTAAATAGTTGTACACTTATTAAATAGTTGTACACTTATTAAATAGTTGTACACTTATTAAATAGTTGTACACTTATTAAATAGTTGTACACTTATTAAATAGTTGTACACTTATTAAATAGTTGTACACTTATTAAATAGTTGTACACTTATTAAATAGTTGTACACTTATTAAATAGTTGTACACTTATTAAATAGTTGTACACTTATTAAATAGTTGTACACTTATTAAATAGTTGTACACTTATTAAATAGTTGTACACTTATTAAATAGTTGTACACTTATTAAATAGTTGTACACTTATTAAATAGTTGTACACTTATTAAATAGTTGTACACTTATTAAATAGTTGTACACTTATTAAATAGTTGTACACTTATTAACAAGCTTTAATTCAAATTAATTAATGCTATTTTTTTAGTGTTTTGTTAAATGAAGTCTTTTAAGATACATTAAATAGTTGTACACTTATTAAATAGTTGTGCACTTACTATTAAATTCATAAGGTAAACTTTTGATATAAAAAAAAAAGTGAAACTCTATGAGCTTTATTTAGCATTTTTTTTATATAGTCTTGACTCTTAGAAAAATAATTTTGATTAGATAGAAAAAAGTAAGTTAATTGTAATTTTTAATATCAAAGATATTACTAACAAGAACAAAATAATGAAATAATGAATAAAACAATGTTTGATGTATTAAATATGTTTTATGTTGAGAAAAATATTAAAAAGCTTTCTACGTTACAAGTTATAATAGAATTTTAAATTTTAAAAAAATCAGATAAATATAATAAATAAATTATGTTCTATTATTATAAATCAAAAGTTAAGAGAAATAACGTGTGTTGGTTTGATAATAAATCAAAACAATAAAATATTTTATGATAGTCTAAATATCCACATAAGTTGAAGAGATAAAATTGATTAAATTAAAATTAGACTAATAATTAGGTGGGGTCATACACGAAACACAAGGTACAAATGTGATTACATTTCAGTTTTTAGAAATCCAAGATTTAATTAAAATAAATATAAAATATTAATTGGTAGCTATAATAAAACGCCCGGAGGATCCCGACCATTTAATTTTATTGTCTCGACCAAAACTATTTGCAGCGATAATCGCTGCAAATAGTTTTGCCACGTCAGCAATCCACTAACCACCGCCATAATGGCGCTGACCGTTTGACCTAAGTATTAGCGGCGATTATCGCTGCAAATACTTGAGTGGGGCCAAAAATTGAATAAAACCCCTACCGTCCGTCTCCTTTCATTCCAAAAATTGAAAAAACACTCCAACACCCTCTCCTTTTCTGCCTTTTTCAATCCGAAAAAAAAACGAATTTCATCTCTTTTTCTTCTTTTTCAAAGTATTAGCAGCGATTTATTGGATATTTTGGATATTTTTCCGGCCATCACCGCCGTGTTAGTGGATTTACCGGCCAGTTTTCCGGCAAGTGCGGCGGCTCTCCTCCCCCGTTAGTTTTTTCCGGCCATCTCTTTTGGTATGTATTTTCCGGCCATCTCTTTTGGTATGTATTTTCCGGCCATATTATCCCTTTTTGATTGTTATTATTTGTGTTTTTTATTGTTAATTGATTATATTGATATGTTAATATTGTTTTTGGTTTTATTAGTTTTGTCGGGATTGATAGTTAATTTTTGGATTTTAATAAGTTTGTTTGTATTGTTAGTTTTAGTTTTGTTGATAAGTTAGTGATTTGTATTATAGGTTTGTTAGTATTGTTAAGTTAGTGATTTGTATTATTATATTTGTATGTAATTTGTTAAGTTAGATGAAATATTACGTAGATAATCATGTCTCTAGTACAAAATTTAGTGTAAGAAAATATATATATAAATAAGTGTAAAAAGTAAGTTAAAAAGAATATTAAAGATTACGTAGAAAAAACATATAAGTAAACTATATTAGTATAAAAAACAAGTTTCTATAAAACTTTCAAAATAAGTATTAAAAAAAGTATAAAAGTAAAAATAAAAAACACTTTCAAAAAGTATTATAGAAATAAGTAAAAAATTTAGAAAAAAAAAAAACTAAATAAACAAGTTTGTATAAAAAGTACATACAAAAACGACATTTAAAAGGTTTAAAAACTTCATATAAGCATAATACAAGTTTTAAAAAGTATATAAAATTATAACCATAAAAATATATGTATAGAAGTAATAATCAAAGATTATGTAAAAAAATTGATTAAAATAAACTACTTAAAATGTATAAATAATAAGTGTAACAAAAATATAGATAAAACTAAATATAAAAAGTAAGTTAAAAAAGTAGTATATAAGTAATAACAAAAGTTTTAATAAAGATTACGTATTAAAAATTTAGTAAAAAAGAATTAATATAAAAAATTGAAGAATTAAAGACTTCGTACAAAAATAAGTTAGAAAAAATACATATGTGATAATTTTGGATCTTTCTTAACCTTGATCATTTTGTTGTATGTAATTTAAAAATGTGTATAATTTGTTTTGTATTTTGTAGTATAAATGGCTACATATCACGGCGGTGATGGTGGTAATGAAGACCCTCGTAGACCATGGTGGAGGAAAGGCTGGGGCTGCAAAGGGAGTGGCGGTAAGAAAAATGGTTGTTTATAGTTTCTTTTTTAATTAATTAGGTTTATTTACTAATTTTGTGTTTTTTTGTTTTAGCCCCACGAAAGGGAAAGGGGAGGGGGCCCGGTCAGAACCTGAACTTAGAGGAGGAATTCGCGAAGAGAGGTCGTCTAAGCATAGACTTTGACACGACCCATTTTAAGACGTGGCAGGCGATCGGTGATAACGCCCCCATGTACAAGAGCCTGATTGGCACCCTGATCCGAACCGTCCCGCAGACTTACGACTCATGGGACCATGTGCCTCAGGAGAGAAAGGCATTTGTTATCCCGACTCTAAACGTACGCCTCATCATAATTTTTAATTTGTTGTATGATGTTTGTATAAATTTTTAAATTCGCTAACTAATACTTTAAAATTGCAGACTAGGTTCAAGTTGGACCACTTCATCGACACCCCTGACCCCCTAGACCCTGTCAGGCAGGGGTTCAGACTGGCTGTCGAGGCCGACTGCAAAGCTGAGTATCGGGGCAGAAAGAGCCAGTTCAAGAGAAAACACTTTGAATCCAAGGGGGCCTGAAAGCTGTTCCACAGTTGGAGCAAGCTGCTCCTCCAGAGGATTTGTCGGCGGAGGACTGGAGGGCGTTGTTGAGGTACTACCAGCGGGAAGACCGGGTGAAGTTGTCGGCGACAAACAAGACGAACAGGGGCAAGCAAGTTCTTGCGGGGACCCATGAACGACAATCCTAATCTCAGTACGTCCACCAAGAAAAGGTCTGTTATTGTTATCAAATATATACTTGTGTGATATATAAATACTTGTGTTTACAAATATTGGTTAAATAATGTATATTCTTATGATAAATTGATGTGTTTACAGGTTCATAAAAACAGAGACGTAGACTTGGTGGATTTGTACGAAGAAAGGCACAAGAAAAAAGCTAATGGGCGACCTTGGGAACACCCCGTGGCTGAACAAATACATGTAAGTGTCTCTTAATTTTAAGCGAATATATTTGTTATTATTAAACATGGGTAGTTGTGTTTACCAGCTCTAAAAATCCTGCTCTCCTCCAGTTGGCCCTTGATTTCTGTATCTTGTCCGAGGAGGATATCATTAACACATTCAATTATTCTGTGAAATGTACATCTCCCCTTCAACTCGGACTTCAGGAGTGAATGCTCAGCCTCAACTCTGTTGGTAGTGTAGTTACGGTAGTTGAGATGCTGATCGACCCAAAAGGACACAAACTTTTCCTTGTACGGGGAAAGCCACTCCTTCTGCAGGTACTTGTAAACCTCTGTAAATTTAACATTAGGTTAGGATGTGTGGATATATGTGATTTACCAAAAATAAAAAAATAAAAAAAATTTCATGTGCACTTCACTTACTGTCTAAATCTTTTCCCATCTTCTCTTTTAAATCTTTTTCATTTTGGGTGTACTCTTCTAGTGTGCGCGACTCATAAAGTTTTTCCACCATCCGTAAAAAGGCCCCCATTTCCCTGCCCCTTTTAACGATGGCATGCTAAATTTTTCTATGTTCCTCTATATGTTGACTCTACACAGTAAATGGTATGCTTCCGGCATAACGGTTTTGCATGCTTTCATTAGCGCCAGATCCCTCTCCGTGAGTACCACGCGCACAGCAAACCCTTCACCTAGGGTCGACTTCAAACACTTCAACACCCATCTATAATAATGCTCCTGTTCGCTTACGATAAACGCATATGATATGCTTGAAGGTCCTGTTTGTTGGAGTGACACCGACGATCTCGACCAACGGCATGTTGTACAAGTTGGTTTTGTACGTGGCGTCTATTTGGATAACATAAGGAAATGCACGCCACAACTTAAATGATGTCGGATGTATAAAAAACAGATTCTCCAACCGACCAGATACACTGTTTGTTGTATGATAATACAAGTAATTATGCTCCCTTAGCAAACTGAACATAACCTACACCGGTTGAGCAATATGGTGTACGTATGTCGTTTCAGATACTCTATCATAGTAAATAAATAAAACAATATGTAAATTTTATATACGTAACCTGCATTGGAGTGTTCCCATGTTTTTCGGCTGCCTTCTTCCGCAATGTTTTTTGAAAATTGTAAATGTCTTCGCTGCGGGTCAAGTTTCCAGGAAATTCTTCTTTCAACAGCTTTAACATCCTCTTCGGCGGAGTACCGCGATGATATTCAACTTCTAAAAATGATTTCTCCTCTTCAGTCAACCTTCTTGCGTACGCGTAACCCCCCAGATTCTTAGCTGGGTAGTGATTATGTGTGTCGTCTATAACGGTTACCCTCCAACCACCATCACTTGTCAAACGACCGTCCAGTCTAAAGGGGCACTCACATTTAAGTGTCTTTTTAACGAGCCCGATTATCCTATTATCCATTTTCCCAGAAAGATTACAGACTATGGTCACTTTATTTGTTACACCAGCTAAGTTGGAATTTGTTCGTCGTTTGATTAACACATAACCAAGCTCTTTTGCTGTACTTTTGGCCCAGTTGAACAATTCTTCGTGTGAATCGAACACCTAAAATAGTTATTTTTTAAGTTATCATTAAATTATATACTTATAAATATCTAACATTTTACATATGCAATCAATTTAATAGCCAAACACATATTAAATAGTACTAACACATATTAAACTGTTTAACAACGAAACACATATAAAATCCCTTTAATTATACCTCATCGGTGTGGAAAGCCCTAGCGTCGTAGTCAAAATGAGTATCATAAATATAATCAGTGTGCATGAACACATTGGAACTATACAAACTGTGTATGTTCATGAACACGAATATCTTACATTTGTGCTTACATAATATAATAATAATACTACTTAATCAGGGGATTATTAAGTGTTTGAGAATCACCTGGACACTAGCATGGTTGGGGGATTAGTGGGTACCAAATGGTACATGGGATCATGGGAACGGAGTGAGTATATAATAGACGATCTTTTAATACATGGTTAACCTAGAATGTTAAAGGTGGAAGGTTTGGCCTCTCTCTGAAGGTATCAATTAAAATCTAGACATTAGTGTTTATCTAGTATCTACTAACTTGATAAGAACTAACTGTTAATAAATTAACATTTGTCGTTTATTAAAAAAACTGCCTAGTTGATATTTTAGAAAACAAAATTCATTTTACTCGAACCTATAGTGTTGTCAACAGTCTTAGAGCAACAACATCATTATCGACAGAGTATGGAGAAGATAAAATAACCCTTATTCATTAATAGAACGTGTTTTCAGAATGACCTCCTACTAAATGTACACGACAATTTATGTTTGCTTGTGATGAAAAGTTTTGAAAAACAATTAATATTTTTCTAAAACTTCCTTGCTCTATTATACGTGGCTTTCTTGACTACAAGTCTCATCAATGAAGAAAAAAAAAGTACTCGTACAAGATAAAGAACACTATTCTTTTTTCTCTAGAGCATTCAATCATTTATTGGTTTCATGTTCTTTTACTCCAAAGTGAATGCTTCTTTCTGTATATCAAGTAAATGTGGACAACTTTGTATTGTACATTTGTATGCATACTCCGACATGTCAAGTACATTTGTTCGTATATTCAACGTGGTTTTTTGAAGTTAAATTTGGACATAGCAACGCGTCTTTTCATATAACCAACTCCAAATTGATTATGAAAAACCTCGTTTCTCTATTTTTGGAAGCATTTTACTAACACGAGAGAAAGGTACCCGCACGTTGTGGCGGTGATGGAGGTGGCGGCAGTGGTGGTGATGTAATGGCGGCGGCGGTGGTGGCGGTGACGTGTGGTGGTGGCGAGCGGTGGAGATTGGTGGAGGTGGCGGTGGCGCCGTTGAGTAGTGGAAGTTATTGATGTAATGTGGCTATGATGTATGGTACATCATGCATTAGAATGTGTACATTGTTGAAACTTAAAATCAATATTGAAATTTTAAATTTAATGTTGAAAATAAAAGTAGATTTGCTTTATAATATAGTATAGATATATAGATATAAATAAAGATTTGAACTCAAGGTCTCGGTTTCAACCATATACCAACCTATCTATTGATGTTTGGTGTATACTCGAGATGCTAAACCAGAAAATTAAAAATTATCAAGTCAGGTCTCAAGTCTCAACTGACAAGTGACAACAGACAATTACCTTTGAGGTTTTGAACTTTTGATTTTTGAACTATATTTATCTGTCCAGACAGGCAGACATTGCTCAAAAGAACCAAGCCCAATCCGTTCTGAACTAAAAAAGAGAGTCCAGCCCAATCAAAAGTAAAAGTTGTCTACACTCTAGTCTCTAGATAACAAAACTGAATTAAAATGCAAAATTCACAATTTGATAAAAATAACTAATTATCACCGATACATACTGGATTAAAAACCGCTATGTGAGCGGCGCTCACAACCATCGCCTATAGTGTGTTTAACAAGTAATAACAAATATAACTATTCTTTTTTTTAATATAAACACAATGTATTAAACAAATCAGTGAAAGAAAAAAAAAACTCACACGGTGAGCCTTGAGCCAGGGTTAATCAAAGTTTTGGCC
The DNA here is from genome assembly GCA_034093135.1 of Erigeron breviscapus. Lineage (NCBI taxonomy): Eukaryota > Viridiplantae > Streptophyta > Magnoliopsida > Asterales > Asteraceae > Erigeron > Erigeron breviscapus. Next base: position 9,015,464 of record CM067172.1, on the reverse strand, counting down.
AAGTCACACCTTAATGGATCCTGGTATGGATAATGTCAGGCGTTAGTACCTTGCATACGCAATTTTGGCTGTTTTTTTATAAGTGCACTTGAACTCATACCGACTCAACTGTAACAAGTATACACTTGCGCCTTGACTTGACCCCGCACTTCTACAACTTGTATGCACTTGTGTTTGTTTTGAACTACATAGTTCAAATAATGACACAATCAATGAATCAGAAACTCTAGAATCAAAGACTTCCAAGAGACAAAGACCAGGTGGTTAAAACCACATATATTAACACCAAGTGACTCTGGTTTGCCAAAGTATTTGACAAGCTAGTTCGTTCCGTAAACTACCCATGGGCTATGCACCACTTAACTCATTTGCGCGCAAGGGTTACCCCGGTAAGACGCCAGAGTTCAAGCCAAACAACTGGTGATGTGCAGCAGCTAATTAGCGATATCTAAGCAAGCTATCCTAAAACCATCTAAAACACCGGGAAGAAGTTAATAAAGCTACCAAATAGCCCCCCTTTAAACGAATGAAATCAAACAATTAAGGGTATTAATTATCTTCATGTGTATGTTGTGTAGGGTCGTTAGACAGCTTCATCTCCATTGTTGCCATGATCATGGATGTCACCATTTTCTTTGCCAAGCTTAGACTTTGGTAAAGATGATTGTCTGGATGATGTTTTTGTCAACTGCAGTTGTGGCTTTAAGTTTAGGTGAGTGTAGAAAGACATGCCTGCAAGAGCCACGACTGCACCACAGATGCTAGTTGATCCTGGGTTCGAACCGAACATAATGAAACCTCCAAGAAGAATCACACAAGTCTTGAACTGTCCAAGAACAACATGAGTTGTTGCTGATGTCTCCCTGTTGAACATATATAGGCCCTAAACACATTTTCTTACAAGTAATAGAACTATGAAAGTGTTAAATGACAGGTTAAAAACACATGCTACTTACCCAAGAGCCAGAGCACCAGACCACTGAAGCAAGAAACCTAGGACAGCAGAAGCCCCGATGATTGAAGAATTATAGAAGCTCCAATCGAAGGAAAGAACACCAGGTGGATCAAGTGAGGGCATCATCGTCACTAGGAAAAAAACAGTGATAGGTGTGGTTTTCCACATTAATCTGCACACAATCGTCAAAATTTACAAACTATACTATAATAAGTGAAATATAAAATCTCATGATCACATGAATATGAAGATTTAATTGCAAATATCACAATGGGCTTACAGGTAAATCTTCCATTAAATTTCAATTGACATTTTCAAGTCAAATTAATCAACTTCCAACTTCAGAACCCACTTCTTTGACTCTAGATAAAACTTTCAATGCAAAATTGAATTTGAGTAAAAGATCAAAAAATGGAAAGAAATTGAAATCGATTTTGTGGTTATACTCGTGTCAATTTTGAACATGACAGTAGAAAGTTTGACATTTAAAGTTAACAAAAATGACTAAATAGGATCTAACCAGGGTAAAACCCTTTTACCCAAAAGGAATGGCTAAATAGAAGGAAATGAAATTAAGCAACATACGCCAATGCATTCCAGCTCTCCTGCTGTTGAAGGTTTGACCACAATATCTTATTGGTTGCACTGGGTATTATCCATGCCACTGCTATACATGCACCAAAGAAATGGAACTGCAAGTCGGTCACTGTAGCAACCGCAACACCAATTGATACTACAGTAAGTGCAAGCACCTGAAGTATTTGAGTATAATGGATTACAAGAAATTCATCTGAATGAAATTATATCTCACATTCAAAAAGAAAGATAAAATTTTGACTTTCTACATTTAAAGTATATATATATATATATATATATATTTCTATTGATAGTTTAGAAGGTGTTTGGCATTGCGGTTTAAGAGTGATTATGCCAATATAGAACTATCCGAATAAGATAATCAGCTGTTACAAAAGGTGGCAGAAGACAGCGTTGCGTTTGCTTTGGCCATTTGAAGTTTAATTTTTAATCGGTTGTTGAGTATTTGACAAAATCTGATTTTAATAGACAATCAGAAAATTTGAATAAATTTTCTTGCATTTACTCCAAAACTAATTATTTAACTACTAAATAATAGAATCATTTTCACAATACAACACACTAAAAAGTGCTTATCTGATATTTTAATAGGAAAAAATTAGATAATCACTTTCAAGACGGAATCCAAAACACCATCGTAACAGAAGTTGTTACCAAAACACCCTTTTAATGAAAACATATCAATTTTAATAATATAAAGTAGTTCATTCACAGTAATATTTCATACAAGACTTGTTACCTTTCGGAAGGATATTTTTTTGCGGTAGAGCATAAATTCTGCTAAAACAATTGCCGGGGTCACTGCAATCTTAGCCATCTGATAGAAACCGACACTAGAAGAATATTTCTTTAATTAAGATACTAATAGATAAGACAAAAGATCAATGGACTATTATTACAAAGGTTTAAAAGCAATTTCAGTTACCTATTGAACTTTAAACTGACATTAGCCAGACCAGTAGAGAGGGACATAACTATACCAAGACCAAGCAATGATGAAAACTTGGTTGTCTTTGAAGAAGGGGGTGGAGGAAGGAGAGATAAAGCTTTTAAGAGGGCCATAAATAACCAGCTAAAAATGTAGTGGATAAAAGTGAGAAAGATCGGATAATTAAATCCAACTTTGACAAGTACCTGAAACGGGAAGGGTTATACATGTAAGTAAACAAAAGTGTTACCATCGAACATGACATATGACACTGATATCGCATATGAAAAAGAGAAAAATGATGTAAACTCACCAACTTATTCATCAAGATAATACTAACGGACGCAACAAAGTTGAATGTAAGAGCAAGAGTAGGTCCCAACAAAGATTGGTGTTGACGTCGTAACTTGCTGAATAAAGAAGCCCGTAGTTCCTCCATCGCTCTTCCTGGGTAATTAAAAGAAAGTCAATAAAAGCTGTTTTGCTCTATTAGCTAAATTGGAATTTATTACTAACTCAAACTTTCATGTCCATCCAACGAGTTTGACTAAGTACGAACTTTGGAAAGTTGAAGAAATCATAAATGTTTGGATTGAGCATGCAGTTCAGTAGTTTAAGTCAAAATACTATGGTCATACTTTAAAGCATATGTAGGTCACCAACTATAAAGCCTTTAATTATTTATTATCCACATGTGTATGTGTGTCTGCAAGAGTTTATATACAGGTTTAGTCTAATTGCAGGTGCTCAGCAAACATATATGCAAAAAAACTATGCACACACTCTTAATTCTATTGCAAAATAATATATACTCAGACTACCGAAACTAGATTCAGCTATGAATATGATCGATAATTCCTTTACATTTTATATCACCAAAATCATGTAAGCTGTAAAGATACATGTGGCAACCGAATTTTCGAAAAAGGTAAAAACTTGCACCGAAGATTTTGTTCTTTATCTATAAAAAATGACACTATTATGATGTAAGAATAGCCAATTTCAGTTTATCCTATTCTAGCAATGTTTAAAGCCAAAATTACTACTTGCCCACTATTATCGCTGTACGATATCGATCTTTTCCAAGGATATCCTTATTTTGTAATCACTAAGAGTGATTTAGCCATTATAGCAAAAGTCCTAGTATTCTATTGACATGTGTGTCCCGTCAACAGATTAGGTACAAAATATTAGCCGCATAACCATCATTTACATGGTATTTTCAAATCCAATTTACTTGTATAATTTAGCTGCAACAATTCACAAGCCATAAATAAACAATAAAGCATCACCGATCCTTCGTTTTTGCATATTGATAATGATATAGCCATCTAACTTATCGCAAATATCATGAATAAACTACCATCAACGACTGCATAAAAGACCTAGATTAGCTTCTCAACACACATTGACTGATCAATAGATGCCACCAATACTACACACAAGAAGCAATGAAAATATTCAGTTGTGCTAGCATCAAGGGAACAAGAATAATGTAGACAGTCTCGAAAAACCTTTAGTCTAACAAATGTACGTAAGCGATTATCCCAGCATCATAAAAATCCAAACGCCCACTTACGTTAGCTGTTTGTTCTCTTGTTCATATTCATATTCGTGACAGAAACAAGCAATATTTAGGTTACTATTGAACATTCAAAGAACCTATGCATGAGAGCAAAATCGAATCAACTTCATCAACACAAAATCAAAAAATATTCCTAATTTAAATAACGTATTCACGTCAAAAAATAAACTCCATATCCTTTAATGCTTTACAAACAACTCATACCATTAAAAACATGTGTTGTCGTTTAAGTAACACAAAAAAGCATATTTCTTTATACAACTCAATATCCAATATCCAAAACTAGAAACAAATACTAGCTTTACTCAAACTTCATTCCCTTTACAAAACCCTATTAATTACTCCACAACCATTAAAAGAAATTTCGCATAGCACGTCGATTATTCAACACTAATTAAAGTAAAATAACTACCACCAACATGACCCGATGGCCAAACGTTCTGATGTCCTCGCGAGAGGTCTCATTTTCGTATCTCCAAAGATAAACATGTTCAGGGTAGCCAGGGAAATAGTTCGGAAATAGTTACAGGGATACCCTGGTTAGGCCGCGTACATCAAGACTCGCCTAACCCGTTAACCTAAAAAATAAAAACCTACTCCACGTACTCGATTTATTTAAGTAAAATGTCACATTATTGAACCCCATCCTGGCCATCCATATTAAGAATGTCACCTAAAACTTCTAATTAATCCATTAAGTATTCAAAACCTACTTAAGTAGAATGTAATACTATTGAAGCAAATTAAATAGATTGAACTTAAAACCTTTACATTACTCCATTAATTATTTAACACCCACATAAAGAAACTTTAAAATTAACCTAAAAAACTAACATTATTCCATTAATTACTTAAAACCCACTTGAAGAAAAAACTAAAAAACTACACAAATATATATACACATATATATACATACAAATAAATTATATAGATAAAAAGTGTAAAAGGGAATTAAACCTCGTTCACCAGCATCACTATCTTTGCGTTTGAGAATTTTTCTGACATCTTTTCTTGTGAGGAAACTCAACATTGCTTTACTGCCCAGCATCCTTTTCTATTCTTTTCACTAATAATAACTTATAATAAAAATATATAATTGATTAATATAAATATATAGATAAAATAAATTAGGAATGATTGGTTGGGCAGTGAAAGAAGAATGGTGAATTCATGTGAAAAAAGTGGTGCATTGTTAATCTTATGATGATAGACATATGACAAAAAATAATAATAACTAATAGAATTAAACTTTTAATTTAAATTAATAAAAATTATAAATAATAATTATAAAAGAAAAGAATTGAAGAAGAAAAGGAAAGAGAGTGAGAGAGTGAAGGTGAAAGGCGGAGGAAATCACGCGAAAACCACCGACAGAAACGCAAATTGAAATTTAGGAATTTTCACCGGTTGAGAGAAACATTTTTATTTATATACTATACTATACTATGCTATGCTATGTGTGTGTGATTGTCACTCTATGTGTGCGATATCTATATAGGCATGCTAATTATAGTATGGCTGGCTGTCAACCAAATGATGGGATACTTGGTACTCGATACAGATTGTGTACATAAATTATTTATTTTCTTTGTTAAACGAGGAGCTATATAGGAAAATAATTAATTTTTAGGTCGCGTTTGGTTCACATAATGTTTTTTGAAGGAATGGAATTTGATGAAATGGAATCTGATGGAATTGAATTTGATGGAATTGAATTTAATTCCTTTAGTATGTTTGGTATGCAAACTTTTTCAAAGAATCATAATACACATATTAAGAAATGACATAATTATCTCTTTTATTAAAAAAAATGAAAAATAAAGCCACCTAACCCAACTACCTTATCTTGTATGACCATTCCATCATACCATCATCAATCATCATCATTCACCCCTATCTTTATGGCCTTACGGTGGTGGTTGTAAGCGGCTATGGATGTGAGCAACGATGGTGCGGCAGTGGTTGAGAGCGACGGAGGTTGGTTGGTCGGAGATTGGCCTGTCGAAATCACACTGTTGGTGTGTACAGGTTCCTCCTCTTTACTTTATGGTTGTTCTTGTAGTGTTTAAGTTGGAATCACATTGCTGTTTATTTGGACAATAGTGGTTATGTGTGATGGTGGTGGTGGCAGAGAAAGGTTGGCCGGAGGTTGGTTACAGGTTAACCGGAGGTTACCTGGAAGTTGAAGTGGTTAATAGAGATGAAGGGGATGATATTTGTTGGGAGAATATGGTCTTTTCATGATTCAAGTTTTGATGGAATTAAAATCCATCACACCCACCCAAAGAATCAGATTCATACAAAGGATGGAATGTTTTCATTCCATATGAATTGAATTCCTTCCTATTTTAGCAACCAAACAAGCAGATGGAATGGAATCTGATTCCAATTCCGCCCAATTCCTTCAAAATCCGTGAAACAAACGCGCCCTTAGACTAAAAATCCTCATGATAAGTGATAAAATCAAGGGATAAAAATAATAAAAAAAAATTAGTAAAATCCACATGTTTAAGAAGAACTTTTAAGTTAAGTTTTAGGAGTATACATCATTTCCCCACTGTATATATATTGGTCATGTCTTCGATAAAATATTTAAAACACATTCTATATTCGTATATTGTATGTATATTGTATCTTAATATATACTAAAAGACAACTAACCTAACCTTAATTGGCCAATCATAGCTCTTAATTTTTCAAAATTAATTAAATTAACACATGTCTAAATTAATAATTAATACTTCATCGCATAACAAAATATAGTTAAAAGTTAGAGAGGTTACAACATTTGGATTAATACGAATTAATATTTACATCATATTTTATTTTATATTATTAATTAATTGTAATCAAACTAATTGTAATATTGTTGTTATTAGTAATTGTAATCAGACTATAATTAGGATAATCATTATTGTTATTAGTAATTGGAATCAAACTATATTTAGGATACAAATTCTTCTTATATAAACTGAACCCTACAAATAAAATCACAACACACGAAATCATTGAAAACCCCACGAACCAGCTGCTACTTTTATTGTTCTTAACAACCATGGGTAACGAAAATAAAATTATTTTTTTTCCAAACATCAATGAGAACTCGGTCAATTGTGTAATCAAAGTTAAGATATTGCTTCTCTGAAAAAGTTTGTATAAAAGAAACTCTGCTACACCATCCAGCCTTGATAGGATTTAACATTCAGTATTACATTTGAATATTCCAATTCCTTTTTAAGTATAATGGTACATTTAGTGTGTAAGTATATTTTTTTGTTCCATATACTAATTCTTTATATTGATGATGATGTAAAACTTGTGTATTTGACACGGGTCTAAAATAGAGTATATATTGTATACGTTAGTGAAAGTGAATTTAAGGTTGTCCTATGGAACTTTTCACATACCAATATTTTAAGTCATTAAATTCATGAGGTGATGTCATTTATTTTTCAATAATTATAAAAGAACCCCCTAAAATCATTTTTTTTTAAAAACCATGGCCCTTAGATGAAAAAGAAGATTAAATTCTAACATTTGGATTTTTTGCTTACCTCATTTTCCTTTTTTAGATTTTTTTAATGAATTATTAAAATTACTACAATGCTAATTAGATTACACTTAATTGTGCTAAATCTTTTTGAAACGAACTAAATATATTTTCATGGCTAATGTTATGTGTTCAATAACCACTTCACACCTTTGGTTTTAATTTTTTTTTTTTTTAGAACGGCAGATTTGGTTTTAATTCTTAACAATACTAATACAAAGAACTTGATCGAGTTTTTTTTAATCAAGTCAATAATGGATACATGTTTTAGTTAAATAGTAATTTTACTTTTTCATATATATTTTCCATCTTATTACATATATATGTATCAATCAATCTTATTTTACATCTTAATATATTTTATGAGAACCATATAATATATTCTTTAAAATGACGATAAATATTATATTAAAATGACGATAAATATTATATTAATTAACATAACAAAAACTATTGTTCAAAAAAAAAATTATGTTTTTTTTTGGCAAATTCTACTATTAAAAGTTTTTTTTAATATTATAAAAATGACAAGCTAATATTCAGTCTAATATTTGTTTTGTTTTGTAACTTATACCTTTTTAACTTTACAACAATAAAGTAAATATTTATCTCTTAATACAATAAAAATTATGTAATTTGATATTGGACTCTTATAGTCAATATAAAAGACTATCATAATGATAATTATTCGCTTTTTAACATGTAATGTATTAAACTATAAATATATATTATTATAAAAATCATCAGTGTAATAATTATATAATTTAGCCCGCGTATTACGCGGGATTATAATCTAGATATTATACAACAAATATTAAAAAATTGATATGTAAGGGGTTTCATACTTAAACTTAGGTATGAGACAACCTTATATTTTCCCATATATATAGTGTCTAGGTAAAATAAAACAAGTATTAAAGTAAAACAAATAAAACATATTATTACAATTTTTAGATTAGAAAAACATAAACTTTTTTTCCAATTTTCAGTCGAGATACACCATTAGGAATACAATCTAAAATCGCTCATCAGTTTTCACTTTCTTTCCTAACTATAAAATCTATATTGTTGTAAGAGTAAATCAATTAAAATATCATTTAATAAGTTCCTTTAAAGTATTTCATTATCGTTAATCTTATAAAGAGCGATCATATAATATCGTTACCATGTGATCATATAGGGCCACAAGATAAAGGCTGCAAGGTCACATGTTCTAAATTTGCCGAAGACAAGTAGAGAAAATATATCTTGTGCTCCACGTATGAGGATGGTGTTTCACCGGCCATGAGTTCTATGTGATGCGTTTTCGGAATACTAAGATTGTACATGAGACCAGAAGATTCTCATCTATTTACTCTTTTTCTAAGTATAAAAAGTCTGATTAAATTTAACCTTGTAAATAACTACATATTCTAAATGGTTTTATTCATCCAAAATTATTTTATATTAAGCAAAACCACATAACATAAAAAAATGTACTCATTCAAACTATTTTAATTTTTATTATTTTGGTCAATTGATAGCTTTAGACTTAGTTTTCATTTTTGTTTATGCTTTTCCAATACTTGATTCAATTTATAGATAAAATTAGATATAGTCTCGTGTCGTTAAAGAAATTTTTATAGTACTATTTGTATAGATACTAATACAATTAGACATATCCCTTCTTTTATTCAAATACATGTGGTTGAACATGTTCGAATTTTATTTTTTCTTTACAAAAACTTATCAATTATACGATATAATCAATGCTTAAGACTAATATACTTTTTTCTTGACTGCAGTTTAACTATTCTTAAAAGTATGACAATAAGCTTAAGATAAATTAAGTTGATATTAAATTATTTTGGAATAAATAAAAAATAACATACAGGGTATGAATGTATGATTCATGAAACAGGTGATAATGAATCTTTGATTTTACTTGACTAAAAATATCCAAAGAGTATAAAGATAAAGATCTTCAACCAATGTAATAGTCACGGACAAATTTTGTTGGCAATTTATATAAGTTTGACCTGTAAAGGACACATTGGAATATTGTCAGTTTTCCATTCAACGAACAGAATATGTTTTTTGGCTTTTGGTCGCACTTATTAAAAACAATATTCCTATTCTTATTGTTTAAAAATTATTGGAGATTTTTCTGAAAGAATTTCTTTACCTTAAACTGTTTATAACTTTTTTTCTAAATAAACAAGAGTGGATATGGCTTTTACTGTATTGTTTAAAATTGCTATTGCTTATTTTTGATACATTTTATCAAATATATATAACATTCGACGATCTGTAAACCACTAATTTTTAACCGCACATCAACAAATATACTTTAAGGTGTTATACAGTGCGATCATGTTATGCACATTTGGTAGTGCATGGTTAAAAAACAGTGATATACAGGTAACCACCCATATATAAATTTTCAAATTATATAAATTGTATGAAGATAAATTTTAATCTAGTCATTACTTACATGTTTTCAAGTGAGTTTCATAGCCTTTTTTATTATGTTTTTGGGGTGACAGGTGTATTGGTTTTTTAAACAGGTGTCAATGACATATTTTTAATATATAATGTAACCGTGTGTGTTTATCTATAGAATTACTTGTTCATTAGTTCATCCTCCAAGAGTGCATGATACTTTATGGAAAGTTCACATTTGTTTGCAACGTTCATATTTCATATGTGTAAGAGTTCATCATGTAGCGTATATCGTGCACGACACATCATAATATGTTCATTTGTTTTATGTGCATTTTGTGATATGTGTGCAAGTATATCGGTAAGTAATTCCTATAGCTGAAAAACATATTGTACAACCAATGGTCATTTCATATGTCAACACATGTTTCTTACATATAAAGGTTCAAGGTTTTCTTGTTCATTTGTTCAAACCTACAAATCCACTAATCATTATGTTGATACAATTTTAATACACTTTTCAGGTACCCAAGTACATCAGAGCTGAAGGCTACTAGAGCTGTGCTCGATCAGTCGATTGGAGTGATCTAGAATACTCGATCAGTCGATTGGAGAGATCTGGAATATCGAGCATGTTCTGTAGGAATATAATCAAGAACATATGCACATTTTTATTAGCGTTCCCTTGATAGACAGACTCAATGTATTACACCCGTTGTTGCGATTGAATCCTGTATAAGTACCATGTATTTATATATGACTATGAGTATTATGTTTTTGTTCATTTTCATTTAAACTTTTTTGTGTAATATTCATGTGCATTACCTCTCATACTTTCGCCATAGGTGGAGTGCGACAATTAACATTTGATTTGATGACCAACTTCATATATATACTTTTTTCCTATAACTTACTATTATTATGTTTTCTAGTCGTTAATTACGACTATTAAAATCTGATTTATCTAATGAATGAAGTTTCAGATTTTGTTTTACTTTTTAAAAAGGCGTGAACTACTCGCGAATATTGAGAGATCTAGCATATATTGTTTTTACATAGTATGTACTAGAGAGTTATGGATAAGCAAATCGCCTTAATTGAACTACTAGTTAAACGTCTTTTCACGAGAAACCCTTGTGATATTTAGGGCGCGTTTGGTTCACAGAATGTTTTTAGGAGGAATGTAATCTTTCAGTGGAATTGGATTTTGAAGGAATGGAATTTGACGGAATGTTTTTGATTTTCTGAAGATTCAAGTAACGAATGGAATGAGATTCCTTCCCCCACCCTCAAGGAATGGAGATTCCATCAAATGAGGGAATGTTTACATTCCAATGGAATGATATTCCTTCGTCTTTGAGCAACCAAACACACTAAGGAATGGAATCTCATTCCAATTCCATCAGATTCCATCAGAATCTGTGAACCAAACGCGACCTTATTCTTTTGCAAAGTATCTTTTCTCCCGCTCCCATAGTATGTTTGAGAAATTATGTTTCGTAGTGTTAGTTTTAGAATTCGTGACTTTTGACCCCTTAATTATTTAATGTCAGCTTTATAAGGTGTCATTGACATGCATAACTAGTTGTATCTTTTATCATAAAATTTATCATTTAAGCATGTGAGCATACGTGTTATTACTGTTGGAAATTTTATGTATTTTGTTATTTAATATGTTTAAATAATATAACATAAAATATACAAGTGAATAGATATGTTAAAATGAAGTTGAAAGTGTGTTTAACTAATGTGGGTTTGTCCCACATTGGTAGAAGTATAAACATTAAGTGTGTTTATAAGGAGGAGTGTTGGAGGAATAATAATTCCTTATAAGGGGCTACACCCCAAGTGGGCAAGGAGGGTGCGAAGCACCCGACGCGCCCGTGCCCGGGACTGTGGGCGATGAGGCATAATGTGGCTCACTTTGCACTTAGCATCGCCGCGAGCCGCCTTTGTTTTTGGCTAGCTCAGCTCGGCTCCATTATGGCTTCCATGGCTCGAGTGGAACACACTTGGTGTTACCTGGTGATGTTGGTCTTCAGCTTGACACCTGTTTCAACAGGTGTCTCAAGCTCTTGACCACTACTAATAGATTGTAGTAGTGGTTCAACCAACAACAACAACACCAACACTTCACTTCAGGATTCACCAGACCACTTCCTCTCCCTCTCATCTCTTCATTCTGTTCTTGAAGGTATAATTCTGGGTTGTTGGTTAACTCTGGCAGTACATACTGCTTTGGCTGTTGTACCCTGGGCAGTGACGGAACTTGAATTTTTTTTTGGAGGGGTCAAAATCATTTGATCTTTATGTGCTATGCATAAAATACTAAATATAAGTAGGATTATTTTATTGGTTTAATTTATTAATACGCTCATTATTACTTACGAGAGATAGTGCCCGCGCGTTGCGGCGGTGAGCTGGTGGGGGTGATAGGTCAAGTTATAGAGTATTATAGCCAAATGCCTTAGCCGTACGGGCTCCGCCCTCGGATTTAAAAATTCGTCAAAAGTATATCGAATGACATCTCTAATGAAAGAGCATGAAATTTTAAGAACACCCATACAATTTTTATAATTTATCGATATACGATTTTTGAGATAAAAGATTTTGAATGAATTAGAGGAATAAAATGATTTATGGATGAGAGAGAAAAAAAAATAAGTGGTTGAGATTTGAGGAGAGAGAAAAAAATGAGTGGTTGAGATTTAAGGTTATTATAGGTATATTAGGTAGAGATGTTTAAATTAGTGAATAAAGAATAGGGGTATTTTGGGTAGTTCAAATCATCTTTTCTTAAAAAAAAAGGGCAAAATGCTTTATAAGATAGTATTAGATATGGTATAACAGAAAACAAGAGTGGAGTGTTAACTTCTCTAGGAAGTAGAAAGATAATATATTGGCTGTCAATTTTAGAAGTAAATGTCGAATATGGTTATCAAAGCGTATCGTAAACCAAGGTAGATCAAAAACCATCTATTAATCTTCGAAGAATATACAGAAAAAAAATTTACCACATTTTCTTCTGCTGCAATGCGGCTTGAGCAGCATAATTCCACCACATTTTAGGACCCTTGGTAACAGACACCACCGGCCTTAGATGTGACACCTCAACATATGACTTGTATCTTGATATAACCTAAAGGAGCCGTATCCAATTTTAGATGCGCCTGTAAGAATATATTTTTAAATCAATTTCATTAAGATATAGATACTCTTTTTACATATCGTGCCTAAAAGAAGGAAACGCATGTGAGATAATAATTTTCCTATTCTAAAAGACTTCAAACAAAAAATAAACGAGGAGTGTAACCCCACCAGGCAAAAAAGTGTAACCCCACCAGAGAGATTATTAGCGGCGACGTCGCCGCTAATACTCTCTCTCTGGTGCAGTATTAGCGGCGACGTCGCCGCTAATACTGCGGGCCCCCTGTCTGTAATGGTAAATCTGGCAGAGAAATTAGCGGGCCCCTGTCAGTGTCAGAGTATTAGCGGCGACGTCGCCGCTAATGCCCTGGTCGGGTTGACTTTTGCCTGGTGGTGTTACCCTGTGCCAAAATAAAAAGCATGCGCAGCTATAAAAGGTCAGAAACCATCACCTCAGTGAGTGTCAAAGAAACGTCACTAAGGATAAGATGGGCCTCCTCAAAAGGCATTTCGGGATCAGTTCTCTCTAGAATTCCCAGACGGTGATACTTGAGAACACCATTGATTGGTGAAACTAAGTAGTTACGATCTTGGGCCCATGCAGAAACTCCATGACCATTGGCAGGTTCATTTATTCCATCTTCAAATATCTATTCATGAAAAGTGAAGTTTTAGAAATCTAGCACATGCCAAAGTATGGGTATTTCTCTACAGCCATTTATTTATGCAAAGAATATTATATATATAACCTTCCCCATTCTTAAATGATTTAAGAGCATACCTGAAAGCCCCACGTTTGCACAGATTACGTAATTGACAACTAATGTAAATTACTTAAGAATAAATAACAGAAAGGTAAAGACGTTTAATCATAAGTAATATTAATTAAACGGTGAATACATGGTCAGTTTACAAAGAAAGAAAAGAGAAAATATTGTTAAGTTTTTGACACACTAAAAACTTAACAATTATAAAGAGAGAAAAACACACTAAGTGTAAATATGGCACGAACCAACAGACTTGCAGCTAGGTCAAGTGATGCTTTATATAGGAGAGAAAAGACATCATATGATAACCCAATAGATGTTGACACATGAAGGTTGTCAACCATCTATTGGTGTGTAAGACTGGTCTTCAGGAATCTCTGGTTGCCATCTTGTTTCTTTCCCAAAACGGCATGAAAGAGAAACACCTTAGTACCATTTTGGTACAAGGTCACATGTCTTCACTCTGATCTATCAACACGTGTCCTTGGGGACCAGTCTTCTTATCTTCATCTTCCCGCCCATATTTGACTTACAAAACATGGCGGTGAGTCATTAAACTTATCCTTTAACTCGAAGATAATTGTTGATCGCTGAGAGCTCGCTGACGAAGTCACTCGCTGAGTCTTTCAGCGAATCCATGACTCAACAATCTCCCCCTATTCGCTGAGGAGACTTAGCTGAGTAGAAGTTGCTTAAACTTATAAGAACAAGAAGTAGAATGAGGGAATGCTGATATTATATATATGATAAACAACTTTGCAGAAGACAGCATTACAAAAATTATAAGACTACTTAATCCCACTGAGACTCTTGCTTGGCCTTGATGAATGCTTAATCTTTTTGTATTTCAGGCTTCAACAGCTCTTGATCGATCAACTTTATGAACTGGGGATCATTGGAAGTCTGAGCACAATACTTCCTTATTTTTAGAAGGAAAGCAATTCATTGGTCATGAAGAAGAGCTCATGACCATGGACATTGCAGAAGCAAAAACCTCCCAGCTTCTCATCATAAGTACCTTCCATAAAGAGAGTTCTGGAAGGCATCTTTAAATTTAGCAGCGGCTCCTCATCTATATCAGTTTTGGGAAGCATCCTGAGTATAGTGGGGAGCTGAGAAACATGGGATCCAGAAGCTGATCTTTTAACACCAGTTCTTGGTTGCTGAGGAGGAGGAGGTTAAGGATGTCTTGCAGCGCTGAGCAGAGAGTCTTTAATCCTGTACTTCTTTTCCATTTGGCGCACTTTCTTTATCTGCTCACCTGCTAGCTCTACCAATGGCTTATAGCTTACAGCTGTCTTGTCCTTGACGAGCTGATAAATTTCAATCCATTCGGTCGGGCCAAGAGTGTCTTTAGTAACATTTTTCAATGTGAACATCTTGCCCACTCCTTGTCTTTGGAGATGAAGATTCATCCCTTGATTGGTCAGAGTGGCCTTGACTAACAAGATCTCCTCTTTCCTTTGCCTTATCTCCCTTGACTTAAGGTAGAGTTCTTTGCCTTCTTCAAAATTTTTCTTTTTCTTAGCAAAGAACTCTTCCTCGTTCTTTTTCAAAGCTTCCAAGCCTCCAGACTGCTGAGCCAACAACTTCATCTTATCATCAGCATCTTTCAATTCTTCACCAACAATCTGCTCACTTAAAATTTTTTGAGTAAGCTCTTCTTCTCTTTTCTTCTTTTTCAGATCCTCCTGAAGTACAACCTTCTCAGGAGTAAGTTCAGCACTTGTTTGAAGAGATGCTGTTGGCTTAGGGAAAGCTCCAGCCATTAACTTTTCTTGTTGTTCCCTTGCTGTGGTTGGAACTTTGGGTGGCTTCCCTTTTTCAGCAATCGCTGCCTTACCCTTATCAGCATATTTCTTTTCAAGGGCAGCATGGAACTCAGCGGTCGACTTAAAAGAGGAGACATTAATTGGTCTCGCTGGCACATCCTCAGCGACAACCACTTTTTCAACATTCGCTGGCACATCCTCAGCGGTGGTTGGTTCTTTCTCCTTTTCAACTTCAGCTGCTGGCTCAATAACCTTCTCAGCTTGCTCCCCCTCAACACTTGCTCCCGGTTCAACAACCTTCTCAGCATTTTCAACATTTGAGGTTTCATTTTCAGCATTATCACTTGTCATATTGTTAACTTGCTCCACATTTTGGGTTGCTGGACCCTCCTCAACAATTTTCTCCCCCTTGGAAGCAGCTGAGGAACTAGGTAATTCCACTTTTCCCTTCTTGAGGAGGCCCAACATTTCATTCATCAATCCTTTGAGGGTCCCAACCTCTTTTTTAAGTTTCTTTTGCCTGCTGATAGACTCTTCAAGCATTTTTCTATCAGCAGCAGGTTGTGAAGGAGTTTGTGAAGATGATTGGGTTTTGAGAGAATGAATTTCTTGGGTGAGAGAAGTTAGAAAATCATCTTGATTTTTAGAAAAGAAGGAGACAGTGTTGGTGAGTTGGCGAAGTTGGGCAGTGAACAGAATGTTTGATTGGGAGAGTTGTTCGAGTGCTGGCAAGAGTCCAGGCAACTCAACAGCATTTGCTGACTTAGCAACCTCGTCTTTCAATTTGTCCAGCGAGGCAGAAATAGAAGAATTAGAGGTGCTGACCTTTTTCATGCTTTCGTGCAGCAAAGTTTGATTTCTTCTAAACAGCTGCTCATTGGATTGAGTTTGGGTGACTTGATTCTTGGTGATCCCAAACACCATACCTTGAAGAGTGGCCAGCTTCTCCTTTAAATCTTCATTGCCAGCTGCAGACTCTTGAAATTTAGCCAATGCACCAAAGTTCATCTTAGCAATCTTATCAACTAACCAAGCATACAAATAACCATGTCTATTCCCCTGGCTTTGACAAATCTGTACCATTCTCAAAAGTTCTTGCAGCTGGTATGTTTCCATATAATCAAGACCAGGCAAGTTGATAGCAGTAAAAGCAGTTGAAGCTTCTTTAGGAGAGGGAACCTTGAGATCCTTCAGTGAGACAGGATACTGAGAGCAAGGAGTTCCAAAGAAGTCAGGGTGATGCAATGGAGGAACTTCCATGATGATTTCATCATCAATTTCTTCATTTTCATCATAAGCATCATTTCTTCGTCCTTGATCTTGACAAAGTTGGATTCTTCGAAGCAGTTCTTCCTCGGGAGAAGGCACTTGGAGAGTAGTGGCTTCTTGCCCAGAAGGTGATGTAAAAAAGTGCTCTCCAAAGAAACCAATGGGCTCATGGTAAATCGTGGGCCTTGGAGAGAAAGAAGGAGGAGGAGGAATATCTGGTAAGGAGACTGGAGCATCTTCAAACTCAGTTGGTGGAGAGGAGACCAATAGATAGCCTAATTCAGCATCTAAGAACCCACTGATGACTTCTTCTTCATTTTCTTCAGTGGCAGCGAGTGTGATTTCAGCTTCATCATCTTGTTGGTTAAACTCGCTGCCAAGCTCTTCATCAGTCTCAGCCTCTGACATAACAACATTGGTCTCGGTCCCTACACAAACAGTATCCGAGACATCTATAGAGATGGGGGAAGTGTCATTTGGTGCCTCAGTTTCAGTGTGTTGTTGCACCAAAACCTCATCGGCCGTAGAATTTGTTGTCTCTAGCATCACCTGTGATCTGGCTGCTGACAACGACTCAGAGGGGATTAAAGAAGAAGGGGAAGTATTTGGTGGGGTTGGACTTAGACCCCTAGTGGGTTGGGGTAACCCAATATCTTCACCAACCTCACCTACAGAAGTTTGAGGTGGCTGCCTGCTGTTCCTATTTAACTCGTCAACAGCCTGTTGGGAGGCTGCTGATGGGGTGGCTTGGGTACTAATGTCCGTGGGCACTGAGGACTTCCTAACCTTTGGTTTGCCCTTTGATACACTCCGCTTACATTTTGGGACGTCAGTGGAGGGTGAAGATTGGATAATTTGTGTTGAGGATGTGCCTTGGATGAGCGTTTGGTCTTTTTAGAGGCGTGGGAGGTCGTTGGGGGGTTTTCCAGCGAACCAGCCTCTGAAGGCATTTCAGCATCCACAGCGACCGTACCATCCACTTCATCAGAAGGAAGTGCTGTCTCCCAGTCGCTGTCTTTAGGGTATAAAGAAGAGTTAAGAGAGAAGAGTACCTATTTCATGTGAGAAGTAAAGCGAGCAACCAGATGCTCAGCGGGCTGCTTGTATATGTTGTTTCCAACCCTCGCTGTTGGAATTGTTGAAGCCTTAGGCAGCTCATACTCTTCACCCAGCGCCTCCTTGAAGATGAGAGAGAAGAATCTTGTGAAAGGCACTGTATGCGATCTATTGTTCATGCTGATCTTGTTCTTCATATCATTGAAGATCAGCTGGGCATAATCCACAAACCGTCCTTCAGCGAGGGCATGGATTATGGGCATCGATGTTGATGATGCTTGGTTATAAGACCCAGAATTTCCACCCATGCACTGAATCACATGGGTGAACAGAACTCTCCGGATCCCTGGGAGATTTTGCTTTAAGGGATTGCTGGGGATCGCTGGAGGGTTTCTCAAATTATAGTTATACCCAATTGATGGCAACCAAGCTTTCCATTCATTTTCAGACACCGGCTCCACAAACTTAACATCATCAGTTTCTTGTGGCAGCCTTAGAGTATGGCGAAGAGACGCTGGAGTAATGGTGATTGTTTTCTCCCCCTGTCGGACTGTTCCGGTGATGGACTTGGACTCATCATCATAATTGCAAGTCCACCAGAATTCACGAAGAAGGTGAACAAATATTTTTTCTGGGTCTGCCATCATACAATAATCAGTTGGAGAGGCATGAAGAAAATCAAGAATTGGCCTATATCCTTTTGTACCTTTTGGTACGTCAGACGTGCCAAGATGATTGTTAGGCTTGACAATCATCTTTGAGGGAGAAAAGGAGATTTTAGAGGATTTTGTTACATTTACAGGCACATATTCGAGAGAGTTTAAATATGTGGTTGGTTCTTGTTCCTGAACTTGTGGTTCATGAACTGGCGGATTTTGTACAGTGGCAGTTGATGAAGAAGGAATCTCAACATTTTCTGTTTGTTGAGGAATTTCAGAAGAAGATGCCATAGCTATAATTTGAGAGATTTGATTGGAAATAGGTGAGGAATATGAGCAGAAAGAGAGAGAGATTTGGAGAATGAATTGAAGGAAGGAATGCGAAAAGATTTTGTTTGCGTAAATAGTGGTGTAAAAAATAAAGGAAATATATAGAGTATGGTGGTGGGCCACGATCTTACACACGAGAAGACTAAGCGGTTTTCTCTCTTCCTTTTGTATAACAGTTGTAATCAACAACTGTTTATAAATAATATAGTGTATACATATAAATTGTAAATATGTAATATATTTAATTTGGATGTGAGTAACGTTTAAATAAAAGGAAAAGAAAATTTTATCCAAAAATACTTGAGTGTGCGCCGTATATGCAGTTGTAACCTGTCAATCAGACTGTCACATGCGGACAAATGACGTGATCAAGGAAGAAATCGAGGTGACCTTTCAGTTTTGAATTTTAAAATATGTGGTTTAAACTTTTGCCACGTCACCAAAATAGTTACTTTTCAAAACACTTAGTTTCAGAAAATATCCTATGTTTTATTAAGTAAGAAATTAAGGTTAAGAGAAACATTTAATAGAATTAAATACCCTTTTACTTTAGCACCCTTTTAAGAAAAGAAGTTTGGATGCTGAAAGAATTTAATTGATTAAGAAAGACCACATTAAATATCCTAGAGTTTTGTCAGCGACTTCACAATGAATGTTGATCGCTGACAAGGAATACAGTTTTTGGCAAACTGTCATCCATCAACGGATTTAATAAGTCTTTACCAGAGCCGTTTGCTACTGGACTAGATGAAGACTTTTAGCTCTCCATTGCTTTGTTTTGCTTTTTCCCAAAGCAACAGGGATCAACGGATTTAAGAAGTCTTTACCAGAGCCATTTGCTATTGGACTAGATGAAGACTTTTAGCTCTCCATTGCTTTGTTTTGCTTTTTCCCAAAGCAACAGGGATCAACGGATTTAAGAAGTCTTTACCAGAGCCATTTGCTATTGGACTAGATGAAGACTTTTAGCTCTCCATTGCTTTGTTTTGCTTTTTCCCAAAGCAACAGGGATCAACGGATTTAAGAAGTCTTTACCAGAGCCGTTTGCTACTGGACTAGATGAAGACTTTTAGCTCTCCATTGCTTTGTTTTGCTTTTTCCCAAAGCAACAGGGATCAACGGATTTAAGAAGTCTTTACCAGAGCCATTTGCTATTGGACTAGATGAAGACTTTTAGCTCTCCATTGCTTTGTTTTGCTTTTTCCCAAAGCAACAGGGATCAACGGATTTAAGAAGTCTTTACCAGAGCCGTTTGCTACTGGACTAGATGAAGACTTTTAGCTCTCCATTGCTTTGTTTTGCTTTTTCCCAAAGCAACAGGGATCAACGGATTTAAGAAGTCTTTACCAGAGCCGTTTGCTACTGGACTAGATGAAGACTTTTAGCTCTCCATTGCTTTGTTTTGCTTTTTCCCAAAGCAACAGGGATCAACGGATTTAAGAAGTCTTTACCAGAGCCATTTGCTATTGGACTAGATGAAGACTTTTAGCTCTCCATTGCTTTGTTTTGCTTTTTCCCAAAGCAACAGGGATCAACGGATTTAAGAAGTCTTTACCAGAGCCATTTGCTATTGGACTAGATGAAGACTTTTAGCTCTCCATTGCTTTGTTTTGCTTTTTCCCAAAGCAACAGGGATCAACGGATTTAAGAAGTCTTTACCAGAGCCGTTTGCTACTGGACTAGATGAAGACTTTTAGCTCTCCATTGCTTTGTTTTGCTTTTTCCCAAAGCAACAGGGATCAACGGATTTAAGAAGTCTTTACCAGAGCCGTTTGCTACTGGACTAGATGAAGACTTTTAGCTCTCCATTGCTTTGTTTTGCTTTTTCCCAAAGCAACAGGGATCAACGGATTTAAGAAGTCTTTACCAGAGCCGTTTGCTACTGGACTAGATGAAGACTTTTAGCTCTCCATTGCTTTGTTTTGCTTTTTCCCAAAGCAACAGGGATCAACGGATTTAAGAAGTCTTTACCAGAGCCGTTTGCTACTGGACTAGATGAAGACTTTTAGCTCTCCATTGCTTTGTTTTGCTTTTTCCCAAAGCAACAGGGATCAACGGATTTAAGAAGTCTTTACCAGAGCCGTTTGCTACTGGACTAGATGAAGACTTTTAGCTCTCCATTGCTTTGTTTTGCTTTTTCCCAAAGCAACAGGGATCAACGGATTTAAGAAGTCTTTACCAGAGCCATTTGCTATTGGACTAGATGAAGACTTTTAGCTCTCCATTGCTTTGTTTTGCTTTTTCCCAAAGCAACAGGGATCAACGGATTTAAGAAGTCTTTACCAGAGCCGTTTGCTACTGGACTAGATGAAGACTTTTAGCTCTCCATTGCTTTGTTTTGCTTTTTCCCAAAGCAACAGGGATCAACGGATTTAAGAAGTCTTTACCAGAGCCATTTGCTATTGGACTAGATGAAGACTTTTAGCTCTCCATTGCTTTGTTTTGCTTTTTCCCAAAGCAACAGGGATCAACGGATTTAAGAAGTCTTTACCAGAGCCGTTTGCTACTGGACTAGATGAAGACTTTTAGCTCTCCATTGCTTTGTTTTGCTTTTTCCCAAAGCAACAGGGATCAACGGATTTAAGAAGTCTTTACCAGAGCCGTTTGCTACTGGACTAGATGAAGACTTTTAGCTCTCCATTGCTTTGTTTTGCTTTTTCCCAAAGCAACAGGGATCAACGGATTTAAGAAGTCTTTACCAGAGCCGTTTGCTACTGGACTAGATGAAGACTTTTAGCTCTCCATTGCTTTGTTTTGCTTTTTCCCAAAGCAACAGGGATCAACGGATTTAAGAAGTCTTTACCAGAGCCGTTTGCTACTGGACTAGATGAAGACTTTTAGCTCTCCATTGCTTTATTTTGCTTTTTCCCAAAGCATAGTCAGCAAGCTGATGTTTCATCCAAAGAATTTGGGAACAGCAGCTCGTTGCAGAGACATATTCTGCCTCAGCGGTGGAGATGGAAACTGTGTGCTGCTTTTTACTAGTCCAACTAGTCAGCTTCCCCCCAACAGTTGACATCCTCCACTGGTGCTTTTGCGATCAAGCATGCAACCAGCATAGTCAGAGTCAGAATATCCAACTAACTCAAAGTTGGAGTCTTTTGGGTACCATAGACCCAGCGTGGGTGTACCCTTAAGATATTTGAAGATGCGCTTTACAGCGAGAAGATGAGATTCTCTAGGAGAAGCTTGATAGCGAGCACAGAGGCATGTTGCAAAGATGATGTCTGGTCGACTCGTTGTGAGATACATCAGCGAACCCATCATGCCTCTATAGTGAGTAGGATTCACATACTTACCATCAGGGTCAGCATGGAGATTATTAGGAGGGGACATAGGAGTTCCTTTAGGAGTAACATGGGTGAAGTCAAATTTATGCAACATATCCTGAATATATTTTTCTTGATTGATAAATATTCCAGTGGGAAGCTGCTTAATTTGTAAACCTAAGAAGAAGGTTAATTCACCCATCATACTCATTTCAAAAGTACGAGACATAAGAGCGCTAAACTTTTGACAGAATTTTGCAGATAAGGAACCAAAGATGATGTCATCGACATAAATCTGAACATACAGAACATCAGCTCTCTTCTTGTAGATAAAGAGAGTGCTGTCAATGGTTTCTCTATGAAATCCATGGTCTAAAAGAAAGGTAGAAAGAGTATCGTACCAAGCTCTGGGAGCTTGTTTGAGACCATAGAAAGCTTTATTAAGCTTGTAGACATAGTGAGGATGCTTTGGATCCTCAAAGCCAGGAGGATGCTTAACATAGACTTCTTCATCAAGAGCACCATTTAGAAAGGCACTCTTGACATCCATTTGATAGACAGTGAAGCCTTTGTAGGCAGCGTGAGCAAGAAAGAGACGAATGGCTTCAAGACGAGCGACTGAAGCAAAGGTTTCATCATAATCAATGCCTTCAGCTTGAGTATAACCTTGTGCAACCAGTCTGGCCTTGTTTCTGATAACTACACCAGCTTCATCCATCTTATTCCTATAAACCCATCGAGTACCAATGGGTTCCTTATAGGGAGGAGGAACAAGAAACCAAACATGATTTCTTTCAAATTGTGTCAGTTCTTCTTGCATGGCTTCCACCCAAGAAGGATCAGCCATGGCTTCACCAATATTGGCAGGCACAATTTGAGATAAGAAATTGACATAGAGACAACTTCGAGATGTTTAACCAATGAAAGTGTAAAATACAACAAGTCTAATAATCACTAGATTGGACTAGTATTACTTGTAAATAAAGATGCAAGATATATAAACAAAGTAATACAAGACTTAAAGCAATAAACAAATAAAGTGGACCATTATGTATGTTTCATGGGTATTTCATTTATTGATGTGTAAATAAAATACAAGGTTGTTGCGGAATCAAGATAACACAATTAAGTGTGTATCCTAACAACCTATGAGTTACAATATGATCTATATTTGTCAAATAGCTCTTTAGGATCGAGATACTTAAAGTTGTGAAGTATCCTTGTTTAAGATCGAGAGTATTTGGACAAATTCACTTAAATGCAAAAGGAATGCTTAAAAGTATTTTTGTCAAGGAAATGACTTTGTATTTATAGGCAACAAATTCACCAGTGAATTTGTGCCGTACAAATATGGTTGGCATACATTTAATGATCCGACAAGAACATTAAATGTATTGGATAAGGAATAAGGATAAAGTCACATCAAGTGCAAGTGTATCCTTTTATCCAACCACCTTAACACACGTATACTTTGTAAAGAACAAGTGGATTGTTTTTTGGAAAGTGTGTTAAAGGCAAAAGTCAATCCTCGATATTAGTGTTCAGACTTGCAGGATCTAGAACACTAACAATCCTCCAGTGTGCAGATCTGGTAAGACTTTTCCAGTGGACTCCGCCATTTGTTAAGTCTTCTTCCTTCAGACTTCAGTCTTTGACTTCAGTCAGAATGTCTTCAGTAGAGTAGATCTGGACTGGGGTGAAGTCTTCAGTGAGCTAATCTGGAGAATGCTCCAGATTACCTATACAAGTAAATGCTCACTAGTCTTCAATTATTTCTGGACAAATCTTTAGAGGGACTCCAGATTCCAAGTCTGGAGTAGGTCCAGCAGAACATGTTTTCTGGTCAGATCTTCAGTGAGCTCTAGTAGTCGAGTCTGGAGCGAGTCCAGCAAAACATGTTTTCTTAACAAACCTAAATAAGGTTCCAGTAGTCCAGTCTGGAGCCAGTCCAGTAAGTTTGGACTAAATCTGGACCTAACAAATTCCCCCTATTTGTTTAGAAATAATGCAAGTGTTTCAGACTTATAGATATACAAATTTGTATGTCTGGAAAACACTTGGTCGATTTAAGTCTAAAAAATCTAAGTTACTGGAAAACACTTTATAGATCATGAGTGTTTTCAGTTTCATCTTTTAAGTTCTAACTTAGACTAAATCTGGTCATTTACTTATAAAAAACAAAAAATTGCAACTATTATTACTTTCATCAAAAAGGAAAATAATTACAACTTTCATAAGTCACTAAATACAATAAGTACAATGATAAGAGTTTAGGCCCTTCTTCTCGATGAATGCCCTGGTGCATCTTCAGTGGCCTTCCTCTTTGGAGATGGAGATGATGGAACAGACACTGGTGGTCTCAGACCCAACACAGCTTCCATTTGTTGAATTCTCTTCCAGACCTTCTCAATCCTCTTCATAAAGGCCTTCACATCTGGAGAGAGATCAGTCTTACCCTTAAAAGTCAACCCAATCTCCTTTAGTTCAGTCCATCCAAAAGCTTGGACTGCTGTATCTTTCCTTTCATCTGTAAAGTTACCCTCCCTGGTCAACTTTACATTGAATCTGGTCATACCTTGATGATTTTCAGCCAGCTTGATTTCAGCATTTACAATCTTTCTTGCATTGGCCCTGAAATTCATCATTTCATCATATTTAGCCCTCTGCTTAGCCAACTGTACCATTTCTTCAGTATCCCTGGATACACCACTCTGTTGTCCTTCAGTGGACTGGTGTTCTTGTCTATTGATCTTCAGAGTGGTATCCAGAGGAATAAAGGTGCTAACATCACCATCTTTTATTGCCTTTAATTGTTTGGCAGTAAGCTTAGGCAGACCAGTCATTCTCTTCCTGTATTCCAACTCCAGAGCACCAGCATTTCTTCTAATCTTTTTCTGGAGGCTTACCAGCTCCTCCTTTCTTTGTCTGATTAACTCTGGAATTGTAACACCATATATCAATGAGTCATATACCTGTTCTTCTTCAGCATAGAACGAGCGTATATGAACATCATTCAGTGCATCAAGACACTGATGAACTCTTGGGTCATCTTTCATCCTTTTGAAAACTTCAATATTTACGCCTAACCTGCCAGCGTTGTAGGAGTCCAGAGTACCCATTGTTGCCATATCCCTATGATGGGCCAGCAGTTCATCTCTTTGATTATTTTTGAATATTTCAATCATAATGCACTGTTGTTGCAATTTCCTTGATGTTTCATTGTCAACATCTTCAAATTGCTCTTCCTCTTCACCAGGCACAACCTTTTCTTTTCCTTTAATAGATTTCAATGTAGTAGGAATGTCTGGGAAGGTTTCAAATTGGGGCTCACTGGAGTGATCTCTCCAGGTCCGCCACCTTACTAAGAAGGCCTTGGACCTCGGTTGAAGAGGAAGTGGAGAGACCAGAGGGTTGTTCCAGATGAGAAGTCAATCTGGTCATCATAGGTACTTGTGCCCAGTCCTCTTCAGTTTCAACATTTGAGACTGGCACACTTTGTTCGGTTGGGTTTACTGGGGCTTCAACTGGTGGTGATTGAGTTTGTGTTGGTTGAATGAATGGTGTGAAGTATGGAGTTGATTGAGGAATTGATGGTGGTGGTGGTGGCATTCTAGGTTCTGGTGGTGGCATTTCTGGTGTAGGAGTTGGTATTTCTGGTGGAGGTGTTGGCATTTCGGTTTCTGGAGGAGGTGGTGGCATTTCTGGTGAACTTTCAACATGTACATTTTCTTCACCCAAAAAGTCCATATTTACATCAAAATTCTGACCTCCAGACATAGGAGAGTCAGCCTCATCCCAAAACGATGCACCAGCAATATCAACTTGTTCACCAACATCAACATTGAGATCAATCTGGGCTTCTTGTTCGCCAGATGCTTGTTCTTCAGTCTGAACAACTTGCTCACCAGCTTGAGCCACATCCTGTACAACAGCCTGGACTTCAGTGTCCACTCTCTGTTTAGATTGTACAGTAGAATCAATATTCTCCTCTTCAAAAATAGGAGACCCATCTATATTCATTATATCACCAGGATGGGTTGATGGATTTACCTGGACTCCACTCCTCATCAGACGCCTATGAGATCTTGGTCGTCTGGAAAGATCAACAGTTTCTGGTCCACCAACTGGAGCCACTTGTCGAATAGGTTGAACCAATTCAACAATTTCAACATCTTCGCTACCACCAGGTACTTCAACAACTTGGACCCTGCCTGGTGCCACATTCTCTTTTATTCTTTGAAGTGACAACATTGCTTGAGGAATATCCACCTCACCATCTCTGGACCTTAAGTTGGTCAGATCTCTCATGTACTCACTCATTGAAAAATGAGTGGTTTCAAAATCGTACTGGGCTCCAAGAACGTTCTTAAATATGATTGAGAGAAAACGAATGTATGGTACAAAGGGCTTTCTACCTTTTACCTTTAAACGCTCTACCAGATCATCAAATAATATCTGGGCAAAATCAACCCTTAGCCCAAACCACAAACAGTAGGCAATCTGGAGGTGGGTTTGATTGATCTGGTCTAACCCTCCAGAACTACCTCCAAGGCACTCGACAATGTGTGTGAAGAAATATCTCCACGAATCCGTCAGTCTGCTCATATATATTGTTCCTTTTCTTAGTAACTGACCATGCTCATCCACTATCTCTGTATGCCCCATCAATCTGCATACCTCTCTGAAGTTAATACCAGTAGGGAGTGGTATTGCCAACTCATTCTCATCCAGATAGCCTAATTGAAGAACTGCTCTGAGAGAATCTACTGTAAAAGCCAAGGGTCTGGTCCCTTGCTCAAGAGAATATTCAATAGATGAATTTGCTTCATTATATTCAGCTGTGTACCAGAATTCACACAAATAATCGTGATACATCTTTTCTGGATTTATTGTTAGAGCACCATATAGAGGACATGAGAGAAAAAAGGTATTTAATCTCCCAATGATTGATTGTGGATCATGGACACTGGATAGCGAAAGTTTTGCCATCCAGTTATTCATATTCATCCTTATAGCCTTTGCTTCAAGGGTGATATGAGGTGCTTTAACGACATCTGCAGCCGGAGCATATTCAGCAGATAGAAGATTTCTTGGTGAGTTTGATTGTCTAGGTGCCATTTGATTATAGATGAAAGATGAAATTGAATGAATATTAAAGGTTTTATGAAGAATTTAATGAATGAAGTTAATATGAGAGTATTATGATTGGAAAAATGAATGAAGAAAGAAATTAATGAAGGAATTTTAAGATTTGGGAGTAAATGTTCGAAGTAAATGAAATTGAAAGTGAAAGTGGGTATATATAGGATTGAGAATGTGGAACTCAAACGATTAATTTGAAATTATCAAATACAATTTTTGATCGTGTTCTGAGATCCGCATTAATTACATCACATCACACATAAATGCATGACGGTTTACAGCCCACAAAACAGTAACAACTTGTACTTTTTGTTATCCCAAAGTAAAAAGACCATCATTGCGTTTGAAAAATTTACATGCCACGTAGGATTTATAAGATAAAAATCTTTGAAAAAGTTTGCTTACGTGGCACATACAAAGATCAAGTATTTTGAAAATATTATGACATATTTTAGTGCATCTGGAGGTTGACAGGACCGTCCGGTATCACTGGTGGATTAGTCCAGTGAACATGTACTGATGGTACACTGGAGGGACACTCCAGTAAAGTACCAGTGAAAACCAATTTTTGAAAGACTGGTAACCTCAAACTTGCACGTCAACTAATACAGACAAATGAGAGGGACATATTTACAAGAAGACATAAGTCAACTCAAACACGCACTTCAACCTGTCCAGTTACCAGTGAGAGGGACATATTTACAAAGCACCAGTAATATTTTCTGAAGAATTTGTCCAGTGAGAAAATTAATTCCCCTGAACTTAAACATTTTTAAGAGAAAATATTTTTCAAGTCTTCCCTGGAATGTTGATCCAGAAATAAATTTTTGAATCTTTAAATCAAAGATCCTTAGTAGTACACAATGGCGTTCAATACCAAGGTTCCAGATTTAAGGGTTTAACATTCCCAACTCACCAACAAGATATTCAAAAGTTTTTACATCCAGTGGTTTAGTAAAAATGTCAGCGAGTTGTTTGTCAGTAGGAATAAAATGGAGTTCAATGTTGTTTTTCATAATATGATCGCGAATGAAATGGTACCTTAGATCGATGTGTTTGGTTCTGGAGTGCATGACTGGATTGTTGGAGATAGCGATGGCACTGGTATTATCACAAAAGATTGGAGTTTTTGAATATTTAATACCATAATCAAGAAACTGGTTCTTCATCTAGAGTATCTGAGCACAACAACTGGCTGCAGACACGTATTCAGCTTCAGCAGTGGATAATGAAACTGAAGTTTGCTTCTTACTGGTCCAGCTGACCAGTTTGCCACCTAGGAAATGACATCCACCAGTTGTGGATTTCCTATCTATCTTACAACCTGCATGATCTGAATCTGAATAACCCATTAGATCCATGCCTGAGCCTTTGGGGTACCAAAGACCTAGACTGGGGACACCTTTAAGGTACTTCAGTATGCGCTTTACAGCAAGCATATGAGATTCCTTTGGATTAGACTGATATCTGGCACATAAACATGTTGAAAACATAATATCTGGTCTACTGGCCGTTAAATACATCAGTGAACCAACCATGCCTCTATAGACAGTGGTGTTCACTGGTTTGCCATCTGGATCCGAGTCCAGTGTCAGTGGTGCAGAAATTGGAGTTGGTTTAGATGGTGAAGAATTCATATCGAATTTCTTTAAAAGATCTCTAACATATTTTTCCTGATTAATAAAAATTCCATCTTTGTTTTGTTTAATCTGGAGTCCAAGAAAATATGTTAATTCACCCATCAAATTCATTTCATATTCAGTGGACATGATTTTAGAAAATTTCTTGCACATGTTTTCATCAGTAGACCCAAAAATTATATCATCAACATAAATTTGTACCATTAACAGATTACCTTCTTAGGTATGAACTCCTCCTTTAAAATAATCCTTCTTAGGTCCTCCTGACCTCTACAAAACTTTCAATTACCTTGCTCTCCTGAGCCTCATATCCATTTTTAGCTTTCTAAGCTAAGCTTCTTTTCAAATACAATAACCTAATGTCCTTAGAAATTGTGATATAATATGAATTTGGGGAAACATCGGTTACTTTATCCTTTTCTCAACCATTCGGTTTTCTCCATTTTCCTTTCGTTTTCTTATGGGTCACCATACTCCTTACCGTTTCGTCACTCTAATCCATCTCCAACTAGAGTAATCGTCGTCTTGAACAGCACACAAGCAGTCGCTAGTCCTTGCAGTTATCTCAAAGGTACTTATCAGATCATGGTGATACGGATCCTTTGATCCTAACTCTTCACATATGCGAATTATCCTTATCGCCCTTCCGTTCAAACATTCCATAACTAGCTCTTCACGGAGTTTGTTAGTTGTCTGGAACTTAGTTCAGCGCCCAACTTCCTTAATCGTTGTCGTAGCATGTGCCTTGACTTCTAGCGTCGTATTTCTTATTTGTTTTCACTACTAGCTTTAGCAATTCCATATTGTTTTCTCCTTCACCCTGCTTGGGCACACTACTCCATGGGTCCATGGTCCTTGACGATTAACCATGTGTTGCAAATTGTTTTTCACTCAGATTCATCTTGTTTTAGCTTACCTCCCTACGACCGTTGACCTTGAGGGGATACTTTTCACGACTCCCCGTGCTTCTAAACTCGGGTGTTGAGCGTATATCGCTTTCTCTTGGCTCAGTTGATATGTTCTACTACTAGCTTGTCTTTCGATAGAGGCTTTCCAATTGATATTCGGAGGATAACGTGTGGAGTGCCGTAAAGATGAACGCTACCGGAACTATATCAGGTAAATGGTGTCAATGCCCTCACTTCATTTGTTTGGGTCGAATGACGTTTCTTCACTTCATATTCTACTCCAAATCATCTTCAATGATGCTAGTGAATAACTCTTCTTGGAAGATAAAGTATAATCTTGCACTTCATACTCCTTGTTCGAGCATCTACCTTTGCTGTGATTACCCCCTTAACATTTTTCCTCTAGAAAAATGTAAGGGGTTTCCTACTTTTCACTTTATCTCACCATACTTGACGATCTTCATTTCGCCAAATTCCTGATTCCTTCATGTAGCAATTATCCGTTTGCCTTGGTGTTTTGAAAAAGAAAAGGATAGCTCAGAATCCTTTTTTTTGTTACTCTTCCATCTTGAGGGTTACTCGACACATTCTAATTATCTTATTGTCCTTGGTTTTCTTTTTCTAATTACTTTCGTCTTCCAACATTGCTAGTGATCTCCCCCAAGTTCTAGGGAAGTCTTATATTTATCCAAAGGTGACCTTCATGTCACACGACCTTCCTTTCGTCGGCCGCTCAATTTTTCCTTTTGATCGATTAGCATAGATAGGGAAGACCTTCGATTTCTTTCTCCAAGTTAAGGCTTAGTATGCTCTTCAATTGTGCTTCCCTGTACTTTGATTGACACACAACATATCTTCCACGTCCTACATTATGTACATGATCCAATAGCATCTTCTATGCTATATAGTTATGCCAAGTATTTCACTTATGGATAACTGATGTCTCAACGTCCTTCGTATCCCTTGATGTCGCAGTAAGAGCAGGGTACTAGTTACTCGATTCGCCATTGTGGAAAATTACGTAAACGAGTTGTATGTTGTTAGGGTACTACCCTTTGAAGAGAAACGGTGATGATCATTACTTTGAATAATCAAGAATATAAAGGATATAGAATTTGGTTTCGAATGAATGGAATAGGAAATAGGAAAACAAAAGATTCATTAAGGCTCGGATTACTCCTTGCGCGAGTTAAAGGAATCACTTCTTTGTCCTTCGTTGCCCAATGGACTCCAACTTTCAATGACGTCAATATATGCCGCACCGACTTAGATAATATGGATAACCGTTCGTGTACGCGTGTTATTATAGAGATATCGCACCAAATTTCGGAGCTACAATCCCCATAATGTGTCGTCTAGAATGTATATCGGAATGGGTTCTATCGGCGTCGTCAAATCTTAATTTAGCTTTAATACCACTCGTCTTTCATAAGTCTCCAACTTCATTCGACGTTTACATATGTTTCGCACCATTTCAGATCGAATACCAAGGTTATGCGTAGTTTCTAAGAGGATAGAGTCGCGTCATATCTTGGGTCTACAATTCTCAGAGTATATCGTCCAACGTTCGTGGAAAGATGCTCCACCGATGATATCGCCGTTGTCATATGTCCATAATGAATAGTGGTGTCGTAAGAAATAGGATGTGGGATGATTTCAAAAGAGCACGAGTGAACGAATATTGGATTGGAGGGGTACTTAATGACAACTTTCATACTTAGGAAATTTCTAATTATAATGGATTTTTCAGAGACAATCACTAGTTCCCAAGCGGTCAAATCTCATCACGCAATATCTATATCAGTAGTAAGGACTAACCACATTATCATCATGTCTAGCAGGTACTAGTTCTCAACAGTCAAGTCTTAGAGCATAATAACTATACCAATAATAAGGCACAACTATATAATCATTAAATCCACACACTAGTCCTCAATTAGCTCAACCTCAGGGTGCAATAATCATCTTAATAGTAAGGCATGACTACATAATCGTCGCAATATTTACGCGCTAGTTTCAAGTAGCTCAAACTTAGGGAGTAAAGGCTCTTATATCCATATCGTCCATGAAATTTCATATCAACTCGTCATGCCTATATTTTCTTTCTAAATCGATCATAAATAGTCAACGTCATTACTCAATAATTTGAACAAGTCATACCCCAAAATGATTTTGTGCCTTATAATAATCTCATTATTTTAAAGTGCATGGGCAACTTAAAGTTCAACATCATGAATCATAAGGCTTTTACGCATGCATTCCTCACATAATTTCCACATTGCACATTCTAAACTTTCACATTGCATATTACAAACTTTCACATTGCACATTACAACTTTCACATTGCACACTATAAGCTTTCACATTGCAATCAAATCATGCCCAAATTCACATGTTATAGCATAGAGTAGCATGTATCAACGAATATCTTTCAATCTTATTCATTTCACTTCTAATGTGCAGAGGGGAATCCTACTAAACTAGCATAATCCTCAAGTAAGGCAAGTCTCGAATCGCTATATATATGCTTAGGTGAATGTCTAAATGCAACACGTATTCTCATTAAGACGAGTTTAATAAAGATTTTTTTTTTTTTTTTTGAAAAGGAATCCTTTTGAACATAAGTCTAAGGGGCCGTTTGAGTTTTACATGGTCCTCTCATAATTAAACGTAGATTCATGACTTTACGTTTAATTATGGTCCTACCAGGTAAAGCTCAAACTAGTCCGCTCAACCTTATGCTCGACTCGACTATAAAATTCGTTTTGAAAAGAGGCTATAGTTTTGGAATTCCCGGAGGAACCCCAATGTTCTCTATAACCTTAGTCTCTGATACCATTTTCTGTAACACCCCAACTAAGGCGGAACGTTGAGATGTACAGAAAGTCGAGTATTCAAGGCAAAGGATAATAGATAACATTCACCATAGCTTTATTGGATAAAAATAATTTTACAATGCACAAGCATGTGAACCAATTCCCAAGTACAATACGTCTACTATACTTGGATATTGAGTCCACGAAACAAATAACAAATACATGAGATGGTATACTACAATGATCAGGGCGGATTCCATTGCCCGTCACAAGGTTTGATCTTTGACTCCAAAGTGCAATGCAAACAATCATGATGCATATAATTCCTCAAAGCTTATGCTAATTCCTGAAAAGCATGAAGAAAAAGTGTCAACTACAAAAACGTAGTTGGTGAGTGCATAGGTTTGCAAGTAAATCTCGTTACATATCCATTTCCAAAATAGTTGAGAAATCCATGGTAAATTAATAAGTTCTCATTTGTCACATTTATCGTGAGAGAAAAATATATCAATCGATTAATCATTTATCATACCAAAACCATTTGGTCATCAATACTTCAATATCGCCAATTTCAACCACTTTCAAGATTCCATATAAGGTCCAATATCCAAACCGTATGTTCAATCAATAATTTCCATTCACAGCAATAATAATGATTTCCATTCAGCCCAAAGGCATAATTCGATGAGTATATGCTTGAGCCACTACTACGACCATTTTACATGTCCCAAACAACATAATATTTCATTTCAGAGCACAAGCTGTCAATCAAGTGCTTTAATCACAATTGGGGTCGTGCCATGGAAACGACCAGTAATATAATACGATAGTTAGAGCACCGCTCGGGTCGGACTGGCAATGAAGGTGGCCACCAAGGCAGACCAAACATTCCACCGTTACCTATTTAGTGGGTGAGTGGACGACTCTAGTTGCGCAACCCTCTAACTACAGGCCTCCACTATCGGAGTTAATAGTAGTGTACTGAAGTATCTCAGTTTGACAGAACTCAAGCTCATCGTATAACTTATAACACATTGAACATACAATATATCCCATTTCATAATCATTCTTTCAAGAATCATTTCATATATATAAAGCCATTTTATTTATCATGCTTTTCACCCCGAAAGTAAAACACATAAAAGAGTTTGAAAGGGGGCTATGACTCACCTTGATATGCCGCATATTATATTCACTCATCCAAAATGGGTACTTCCCATCTATCGCTTCCTTGACCATATATCCGTCATATTCCTCAATCACACTTCAAGCCAAGACTATCCCTACGATAGGACTAATATACGTAAGTTCCTATCTTAAGCCATCACTAAGAAATGCCACTTTCATTATGTTGTCATAAATTTTGGGATCCAAGTATATTGTTAATATTTGCATCTTTTTGGTTGTAGAGAGTGTTGGTGTAAAAGGGTCACTTTCATTATACATGTAGTTATAAGTTGTTAAAATTTCGGTAACTTGCCTTTGATTATCATGGTTCCCATTGTGTGCTTTGCTTGATTATAATATTTGACATTAGTAACTTCATAATATTAATATTTATGAATACTTTCTGATTTATAACTATTTATTTAATTTAATATTATTTAATTAATTATTTATTCATTTTCTTGATTTATTAACCAAATAATTCTTTAAAAATACTTTTAAGTACCTCACTTGCCTTTATAATTGTGGCTAATTATATTTGGGTTATATTCTGATTATTATGCCTTTTAACTTAGAATATTGTGATATATATATTTATTTATGTAATTTTTCTATTAATTTAAAAATAGTTATTTATTAGTGATTTTCACTTACTTAATTATTTCTAATTTATATGACATTTGTTCTTTGACTTAAAATGATTTTATTCCAGTAGGTTTAGTCACTTTCATCATTGGTTGTGATTATTTAACCAATTTCATGATTTATATAATTTATTTATTTATTTATTTACCTTTTTAATTATCATTTAAATTTAATAATTAATAGCAACTCTTAGAAATCACCACATAACTTTTTGGCTAAAAACCTCAGGCCTTTTAGGCAACTTTTATCATGGGAAAATCATATCAATTCAACCTCTCTTGTGTCTTGCTCATTTTGAGGATTCTAAGCTTATAAATCGTTTACCGAAATAGTGATTTAAGCCTCATTTTTTGAGCAATTCAAATGCGTCAATATGGATTTCCATCCTTATTTCATTATTTCCAGAATGTTCATT
This sequence comes from Erigeron breviscapus, assembly GCA_034093135.1. Lineage (NCBI taxonomy): Eukaryota > Viridiplantae > Streptophyta > Magnoliopsida > Asterales > Asteraceae > Erigeron > Erigeron breviscapus. Next base: position 8,980,426 of record CM067172.1, on the reverse strand, counting down.
ATTTTTTTGGTGTCTTAAGTCGGGATAGTGGTGGTGGTGTGATAAGTGCAAATTAAAGCTTTCGGTTAGTGCTTATATGAACCGCATTAGTGATTTGTGGGCTTGTCTTTGCCATTTAATACCCAAGTTAAGTTTTATAACTTTTATTTGACATATTCTCAGTAGGTCTATGATACTTTTTGTTATGAGATTGTTGGAGTTGATTATAGTTGCAATCTAGTGACTTTTAGCTTATTTTGTTGTGGAGAACTTTTACTTGGAAATTTTCTGTTTTAACACTTATTTTCATAAAATGTTGAGTAGTCATTTTTGGTTAAGTTGAATTATTTGGAAGTTGGTGATTTTTATACAGAGACATATATGTGTCCTATATTTATGTGAATTTTTTTCTAATTTTTTAGACATTGTTTACTACCTCTAAAAATTACAAAACCAAAGTTGGTCAGAAAGCTTGCTGCTGTGCGACTCAATATATTTTATAAAAGATTTCTATGATGAAAATTTAAGAAAAATCTCCCAATTATATTTTACGTTAGGGACACTTTGAACTCAGTTCACACCAAGTTTAAACTTCTGAAACCTATTAGTTAAGAAATTAAAAATCGTCAAAGTTGACTCAACATTAAGACAAAAATCCAGTTTTGACAACTTTTGGTAGAAAAATCATATCTTTGGTTTGGTTTAGTGTTTTTGAGTGATTCCAGTTGGAGGTTAAACTTAACTCTTTTATCAACAACTTTTATTTTGAAAGTTTTGCTTGAAACGGCCCTCACATGCCCATTTTATCCGTCCAAAGACAGAAGAATAATTCTGTCAGAAGCATTTGGGTCCAAACAACACACCAATGACCATTCTTGCTTTATTAACACTTGAGTTCATCATTTACAAGATTAATACTTTATTTTTATACCTCTTAACATCAAATTTCCAGATTATTATACCTCTTTTAACATATTTTTCACTTAATACAAGTCCATCCATCTCATAATCCAACAACAAGATTCAACTTTCTTAGATCTAACATGTATTCATTCAAATCAACACTTTTCAATACCAATCTTTATAGATCTAACTTTCAACAACATAAAAACATCTTTTTAATGAAAAATCTCAGAAATATATTCTTCAAAATATACAAAAACATATAGATCTATCAAAAGGAAAATCACTTTAAAAGCTACTAATCTATAACAACACTTTTGAGTCTTAAACTTGTTGAATCCTTGGATCTTTCTCATAGATTTCGACATGCATATGCATGAGGAGAAAGATCCTATCAACTTTGCCTTCATCAAGTGTATATTACAAAGAAAACAAGAAGAAAACATAAACTTTTGATAAAACCTTTGAACATAAACAAGAACAATATAGATCTAGTAAAGAGATGAAGATTTATACCCTTGAAGAACTTGGTTTTGAAGGTGAAAAATGGGCAGAATTTTCGGACCTATTTATGCTCCTAATAACCCTTAATCCAAGCTTGAAACAACCCTTAATCTTATCTTGAAACAACCCTTACTTAACCCTTATTATTAATATAGTTTAGATTGATTTTTGTTCTTGTTTTTCTTGATTATTTGATCCAAAAATGAAGGAAGAAAAGGAAGGGGAAGTGCAGAATTTTTGAGAGAGAAATGTGAGAGACTTGTGTGTGTGTTGTGTTGGTGAAGGGTGTATGTGAGGGGGGGGCGGCCAAGTATAAGGTAGGGTTTCTCATTTTCCTTTTTTTATTTTATTTATTAAGTGTGTGTATATATGTATAGGTTAAGTGTATATATGTGTTGTAAGGTTAATTTGTATTAGTTTGTAGTGTAAGTAGATTTTTATTCTAGTATGTGTATACATATATATATATGTCGTGTATGTAGGTATGTATGTATATATTTTTGTGTTTTTCATTTGTTACAAGGCTCATTGGTTGTAATCTTGTATTTATATTGGACTTGTACATATATACTTATTATTATTCAAGCATTCTCATGTACTTAAGGAGTTTTAATTATTTTTTTTAAGGTGCTCATGGTATTTTCATGGCCAAATTTACTTTAATTAACTAAATGATTAAATTGTTGGACCTTTCGTAAGGATTTTTGATGGTTATCTCAACTTGTGAGTCCTACATTATTATTTATATAACTAGTTTTAATGGAAATGAAGTTTTTGGTTCATTGACATTTCACCAAGTTCAATTGGAACAAATTTATAGCTTGAGATTGTGTTGAATGATTATAGTTATTGTTCATGGCATTTCTAAGGCAACTAGCTATCTTTGGGAATTCTACTGAACTAGATGGCAAGTATCACTATGCCTTAATGTCTGGAAGGCAAAATCTCTTAAGAAACCTCTAGGGATAGATATCTAGATGAATATAAGTAAATTGTCCTAGTCAGAAATTAAGGGTTGTTACAGAAGTGGCATTAACTGTCCTAAGGAGAGGCTCAACTGGATCAATAGAGTAAATGTGAGCAGCCACATACTCATCATTCGTTGAGAGACTTGAAGAGTCTGCAGATGGAGAGGCAGCAACATCATGAGGTGTCACTGACTCTACGGGAGGATCAGCAAGATCGCTGAAGATACTTTCTGCAGATGTCTCACTTGAGAGATCTCCTAGAGCTGAACAACTTTCATCAAAAGTGACATGAATTGATTCATCTACTTTTTGAGTGCGAGTATTAAAAACTCTGAAAGCCTTACTAATAGAAGAATATCCCAGAAAGTAGCCATCATCAGCTTTAGGATCAAACTTACCCAAATGATCCTTATCATTCAGGATGAAAACTGGACACCCAAAAACATGGAAATATCCAATTTGGGGTTTCTTGCCCTTAAGAATTTCATAGGCAGTCTTGTCATGTTGCTTGACAATAAGACACCTATTTTGAGTGTGGCAAGCAGTACTAACTGGTTCAGCCCAGAACTTACTAGGAAGAGATGACTCACTGAGCATGGTTCGAGCAGCTTCAATGAGAGTTCTATTTCTCCTTTCAGCCACCCCATTTTGCTCAGGGGTTCGAACAGAAGAGAAGTTTTGTCTAATCCCTTGATCAGCACAAAAACTTTCAAGAGTGTGGTTTCTGAACTCAGTGCCATGATCGCTTCTGAGTTCCTTAACTCTTATGTTGTTGAGGTTTTCCATCTTTTTGATGAAATTTATTATTTCCTCAACAGCATCACTCTTGGAATGAAGAAATATTGTCCAAGTAAATCGTGAATATTCATCCACAATAACTAAGGTGTATCTGCTACCCCTTAGACTTTGGACATTCACTGGACCAAAAAGGTCCATGTGAAGTAGATGGAAGCAGCCATTTATTGAATTGGCTTGTTTAGTTTTGAAAGTGGCTCGGTGGCTTTTTCCCTTTTCACAAGCACCACAGAGCCTGTCCTTCTCATAAGTGAGAGGAGGAAGGCCTCGAACAAGATTTTTCTTGGCAAGAGAATTGATTGTTTTGAAATTCACATGCGACATACGCTTGTGCCACAACCAATTGATTTGTGAGGCAGCTTTGGAAAAGAAGCAGGTCTCGCTGTTAGTTTTGACAGGAGTGAAATCTACCAAGTAGATATCCATTTTTCTAGGAGCGACTAAAACTACCTCTTTATTGATATTAACAACTGTGCCTTGATGTTTATCAAGAATGACCTTGTAATCAGCATCACATAGTTGACTGATGCTGATCAGATTGTGTTTTAGACCATTCACATAAGCAACCTTTGTGAATTTGATCAGCCCGTTAGAAAGAGACCCATATCCTTCAGTTTGTCCAGTAGAATTGTCACCAAACACCACTGTGGGACCATCGGTTTCCACAAAGTTATCCAGCAGGTCCTTGGATCCAGTCATGTGCTTTGAACAACCACTGTCCAAATACCACACTTCCTTTCCTAGCGAAGCCTGCATGGATAACAATGGAAGGATTTAGGTGGAATCAAGATTTTCTCCACTAATAGTATCATCAGCAGAGATGGAGAGAGGAGCATTTGGGTCAGTGATCTCATCTTTTGGAAAATTATCAACAAGTTGATGAGCAGGAAGCATGTCACGAGTAACCTCATATGTGAAGTATTGATCTTTAGAGGTATAAGTGACAGAGTTTATAGAGTCAAGAACAACCATGTTACTGACCTGATTATCGTTCCCATATTCAACCAAAACGCTATTGTGACCATTTGAAATGATCTCTTGAGAGTAGGGAATGGAAATTCGCTGAGAAGCAATGTACTCAACAATGTTGTCTTCAGTAAGAAAAACTGTTTCACCCAAGCTGATATTAGGCTCAGCTGGAGGAGCCTGCTCAGCGATTACAGAGGTGGAAGGAGTAGCAGAAGCTGAGGGTAGATTTGGCTGAATGATGACTTCAGGAGGATTCCTAGAGTCTTTGTCATTGCAGTCAGCAGCAATGTGTCCTCTTTCACCACAAAGATAACACTTTCTTGGTTTCTGACTTTGAATCAGAAACTCCTTGAGTTGTGAGGACAAGTCGTTTACACGTTTAGTCAACTCACATATCTCATGGTTGGAGGAAGAGGTTGAGGTTGCTGAAGACGCCTTTTTCTTCCTAAATTGAGAAGGAAGAGACTTAGGAACTGGTCCAAGAATGGATTTGCCCTTTGATTGTCTATTAGAAGAAGAAGGGCTAGAAGGAGTCAGAACAACTCGCTGACCTCCTTGCTGAGGAGGTCTAACCTGCTGAACAGGTTTCTGAGCAACTCGCTGACCTCCTTGCTGAGGAGGTCTAACCTGCTGAACAGGTTTAGATTGCTGAGGGATATATGTTCCCTTAGGTACATAGACAGGGTTAGGTTGCTGATAACGAGCATCACCAAACCTAACTCGTCTTTTCATCAAACGATCATGCATAACAGACTTACTGTCAGCATGAGGAGAATTAGAAGAAGACGAAGGCTGAAACGCAGGGCGTTCAGCGACTGCTGAGGGAACAGAATTCTCAGCAGGTTGACTAATAGACACAGCTCGCTGAAGAGTGATGTAGTCATATGGATTAGCGACCTTGCTCCTTCTAAAAGGTTCAACAGCTTTAGACTTAACAGTCAAAAGTTGAGGAGCAAGAGGCTTGAAACCATCACTTGAAGGATTTCCTTCAAATGTTTGGGAAGAAGAATATTGACCTCTGCCTTCATTGGGCATCATATCAATGATAGGACGATCAGGGAAGACAGTTTTAGCAAAGCTAGTTGATGAGCTAGTTTCAGCTTGAGACGAAGAAGTGGAAGTGCTGGGTGAGGGTGATTCTTCATTCAGTTCAGAGTGGTAGTCATTCATGCCTTTAATGAAATAATACTTCAGCATTTCCTCAGGAGATGCCACAACACTTGGAGGAATCCTCTCTTCAGAAGCAGGACCGTCGCTGAACATATTGGTAATGACAGCGGCAGTTTCATAATCACCACCAATGATGGCTTTCATTTGAGCGAGCACCTGCTTACTGAAGATTTGGTCGTGAAGCCTGGAGGCTTTAGACCATGAGGTGACAATCTTTTCAAGGTCAGCGACCTGATTTTTCAGCTTCTCATTGGATACTTGAAGAGTTTGGTTAAGAAGCTTTTGAGACTCAAGCTCAACATGGACATTTCTTAAGTCCTTGAGCTTGTCAGTTTTATCACTTAGCTCAGCACTAACTGAGTTAAGTTTGGACTGAAGGTCAGCACAAATCGACTCGACATACTGAATATCACAAGTAAGAGATTCAAGAATTTTAGGTTTGTCCTCTTCAGAGGCAGAGGAAAAATTGCATACCTTCTTGATTATGACGTTGACCCACTGACTGGAGCACACTTGATTCTTTGTCAGCGCCTGGTCATCAGCGAGTGCCATGAAGCAGATGGCATCGACAAAGTCCTCACTGTCAGAAACGTCAGATTCAGCCCAGTCATGTTCTTCAGCAACAAGACCTTTAGCAGGGGCTTTAGCTTCTTCCACATCAGCCATTTTGGCACAAAGCTCATAGTACTTTTTCTTGTATTCATCAGCAGGCTTGACTGAAGAAGAGGGCCTTGCTGACGAAGAGGAGGGCTTCATTACCTGCAAAGAAGGAATAGAAACTTTGCATTCCTTTTGATAGTGGCCCCTTCGACCACATCTCCAGCATTCTTCTTGCGATTTGTCCACCGCTGGTTTTTGGAAGGGAGTCGACCTACGACTGTTCCATTTTTTAGAATATCGTTTACCAGCGATGAAGGCAAACTACATGAAGTCTGAGAACATTTCTTGTCTCTCCTCGAGATCGAGGTCATTGACAAGATCCTGGATAAGGGGGTAGTATGGCTGTCATTAACATAGATAGTGCTAACTTCAGCAGAAACTAGTGCAAGGGGGTCATGAATATGTAGAGAATTAGATAAAGAAGAAGAAGATGAAGCAGATGGCATCAACAAAGTCCTCGCTGTCAGAAACGTCAGATTCAGCCCAGTCATGTTCTTCAGCAACAAGACCTTTAGCAGGGGCTTTAGCTTCTTCCACATCAGCCATTTTGGCACAAAGCTCATAGTACTTTTTCTTGTATTCATCAGCAGGCTTGACTGAAGAAGAGGGCCTTGCTGACGAAGAGGAGGGCTTCATTACCTGCAAAGAAGGAATAGAAACTTTGCATTCCTTTTGATAGTGGCCCCTTCGACCACATCTCCAGCATTCTTCTTGCGATTTGTCCACCGCTGGTTTTTGGAAGGGAGTCGACCTACGACTGTTCCATTTTTTAGAATATCGTTTACCAGCGATGAAGGCAAACTACATGAAGTCTGAGAACATTTCTTGTCTCTCCTCGAGATCGAGGTCATTGACAAGATCCTGGATAAGGGGGTAGTATGGCTGTCATTAACATAGATAGTGCTAACTTCAGCAGAAACTAGTGCAAGGGGGTCATGAATATGTAGAGAATTAGATAAAGAAGAAGAAGATGAAGCAGATGGCATCAACAAAGTCCTCGCTGTCAGAAACGTCAGATTCAGCCCAGTCATGTTCTTCAGCAACAAGACCTTTAGCAGGGGCTTTAGCTTCTTCCACATCAGCCATTTTGGCACAAAGCTCATAGTACTTTTTCTTGTATTCATCAGCAGGCTTGACTGAAGAAGAGGGCCTTGCTGACGAAGAGGAGGGCTTCATTACCTGCAAAGAAGGAATAGAAACTTTGCATTCCTTTTGATAGTGGCCCCTTCAACCACATCTCCAGCATTCTTCTTGCGATTTGTCCACCGCTGGTTTTTGGAAGGGAGTCGACCTACGACTGTTCCATTTTTTAGAATATCGTTTACCAGCGATGAAGGCAAACTACATGAAGTCTGAGAACATTTCTTGTCTCTCCTCGAGATCGAGGTCATTGACAAGATCCTGGATAAGGGGGTAGTATGGCTGTCATTAACATAGATAGTGCTAACTTCAGCAGAAACTAGTGCAAGGGGGTCATGAATATGTAGAGAATTAGATAAAGAAGAAGAAGATGAAGCAGATGGCATCAACAAAGTCCTCGCTGTCAGAAACGTCAGATTCAGCCCAGTCATGTTCTTCAGCAACAAGACCTTTAGCAGGGGCTTTAGCTTCTTCCACATCAGCCATTTTGGCACAAAGCTCATAGTACTTTTTCTTGTATTCATCAGCAGGCTTGACTGAAGAAGAGGGCCTTGCTGACGAAGAGGAGGGCTTCATTACCTGCAAAGAAGGAATAGAAACTTTGCATTCCTTTTGATAGTGGCCCCTTCAACCACATCTCCAGCATTCTTCTTGCGATTTGTCCACCGCTGGTTTTTGGAAGGGAGTCGACCTACGACTGTTCCATTTTTTAGAATATCGTTTACCAGCGATGAAGGCAAACTACATGAAGTCTGAGAACATTTCTTGTCTCTCCTCGAGATCGAGGTCATTGACAAGATCCTGGATAAGGGGGTAGTATGGCTGTCATTAACATAGATAGTGCTAACTTCAGCAGAAACTAGTGCAAGGGGGTCATGAATATGAGAAGAATTAGATAAAGAAAGAAAAGAGAAAATATTGTTAAGTTTTTGACACACTAAAAACTTAACAATTATAAAGAGAGAAAAACACACTAAGTGTAAATATGTCACGAACCAACAGACTTGCGGCTAGGTCAAGTGATGCTTTATATAGGAGAGAAAAGACATCACATTACAACCCAATAGATGTTGACACATGAAGGCTGCCAACCATCTATTGGTGTGTAAGACTGGTCTTCAGAATCTCTGGTTGCCATCTTGTTTCTTTCACAAAACAGCATGAAAGAGAAACACCTTAGTACCAGTTTGGTACAAGGTCACATGTCTTCACTCTGATCTATCAACATGTGTCCTTAGGGACCAGTCTTCTTATCTTCATCTTCCCGCCCATATTTGACTTACAAAACATGGCGGTGAGTCATTGAACTTTGTTAGGACCAGTTCACCTGGTAAACTGGCCAGTCTCTAGTTGTACCTGGAGACCCAGTGGAACTGTCCAATCTCCAGTTGCATCTGGAGACCTTAATGATTTGTCGAGAAATATATTGAAGTCCAGTTGCACCGTACAGTCAACGCAACTGAAGACTTCCTCCAGTTGAGAACTGACCAAGTTGAAGAAGCATTCCAGTTGAAGTCGAAGACAACAAATGGAAGATAGAGAATGACAATGGCAGCGAAGCCCAGTTGACATTCTAGTCAGTTACAAACTGGAGACCATCAGTGGAAAGCACTTATAAAGCTTTACACTGATTACGAGGAATTGACTTGTATACTTTATGTACCTTTACCCGGATAATAAGCCTTATCTTATTATTTAAGTAATAAAAGGTACATAAAGGTGGTTGACTAAAGTTGCTTTATCATGCGACTTTACACTGTCTTTTAAGGAATTAAATGCTATTCCTTAAATGCTCTCAACCACATTTGTACGGCCAAAGTTAACATCCCAATGTTAACTTTGCCTATAAATACAAGTCATTGCACAATAAGAATATCAAGTTAATTCATGAAGTCGAATAACTTCTCTCTTTGCAAACCTGCAATATTCTTGGTGAACTTGTGCAATATTCTCTCAATCGCTAAAAGGAACATTTCACAACTTTAAGTGTTTCGATTGTCTTGAGAAATTCCGAGTGTAGATCAATTGTATTTCATAGATTGTTAGGATATTTACATTCTTGTATTATCTTGGTTCCGCAACAATCTTGTAATTTATTTAACATCAATAAATAAATTACATATTGAAAATTACATATTGTCTCATCAAGTTATCTTACAAGTTATTTGTATTATTGCATTGTTCTTTACTTATTGTCTTTTATATAAGTAATCTATCTAGAACTTGGTATATACACACTGCAACTGGTGGTCTCCAGTTCAGTGCATATATTGCAAAGTAACTCCACCATCGACATAGAGGTGTCTTCAGTAGTACCATCTAACGAGTTGGGACTTACAAGTGGTATCAGAGCAGAAGGCTAATAAACTTGCCTAGATCTGCTAAGATGAACACTACTGAAGGTGGAGATGGTTCTGGTTCAGGTGAAAACCCCTTGAATAATAACGCACAACCTTTTCAAAATGTTAACACCAACCCTCCTCCTCCTACTGCCCCAAACCATGTCCATGTACACTATTCTAACACTCCTGTTCCAAAATTTGATGGAAACAGTGAGACATTCGGTACATGGAAGGCTAGAATGCTTTTGCATTTTGGTGGGATTGAAAGGTATATGTTGAAAATCCTTAAGGATGGACCATATATACCCATGTCCCTTGGGGTCAGTCCTCTTCTTGATCCAACTGGAAGAAGAGGTTCAAGAGAAAAGCCTGAAGACCATTGGTCGGATGAGGATCGTAGACTTGTTGATCTGGACACCAGACTCAAGAACATGATCCTTGGGGCTGTTCCTGAAGATCTAATTCCAACACTTGTGCTGTTCCCCAGTGCAAAATCAATGTGGGATGAATTAGTGATTCAGTTTGAAGGAGGTGATGACACTATTGTCACCAGAAAAGTTGCCTTGAACAAGAAGTATGAATCCTTCTTTGCCTTGCCCAATGAAAGTCTAACTGGTACATACACCAGATTTTCTAGCCTCATCAATCAGTTGAGAGGTTTGGGTGTAGAGAAGGATAAGGATATTCTTCTTGAGAAGTTTTGTGATATTCTTCCTTCCAAATGGGAAAACATGGTTCTTGTCTTGAGACAAGGTAAAACCTTGCACACCCATACTCTTGCATCGCTCTATGGAGCCTTCAGATTCACTGAAGATAATAATGCTGCAAGACTGGTGGCTGAGCAAGATGCTATGAACCATGCCCAGAGTCCCAAGGTTGCTAGTGTAACTGAGCGACCTTGTGCTGCTTTAATATCTGCTGAGAGTGTCCAGGTACACTCGATGAAGGAGATGTTAAACAGTTTCTTGAACTCTGGACTGACCACTGAAAACAGTGATGGTTGTAATGAAACTGACGATGATGATCTGGTCGCCATGATTGCTAAAACCTTTAACAGGTTTAAGCATAAATCTAAAAGATTTAATGGCCCCAACAATGCTTCCAGCTCCAGCTCTCTGGATAAGACCAATTTTACATGCTATAAGTGTGGTAAGAAAGGTCATTTTATGAAGGAATGCAGATCTAGTCAGTTGAACAACCAAACTGGCCCCTCTATCCCTAATTTCAATCGGCCTGATGATAGCTACAAAGCTAAATACAAGAAGCTTAAGGCCCAGATTGCCCTCCTGTCCATGGAAAAGAAAAAGGATCAGTGCTTAATGGCACAAACTAAGGGAAAATAGGAGTACTCTGATGACTCATCTGATGATGAAGAAGAGGAAAGGGACATGTGTTTCATGGCCTTGGAAGATCAACAGCAGCAACACGTGGTGAAAGAAGATGTCATCTCTGGAAGATGGGTGGACATCATACTGAAGAAGGTATGTGACTATGATAACCAGGTTGACCCTGAACTAAAACTGGACCTGGCTGAATCATTAAGTGGTGATTTGGCATTTGTGGAAACTGTAAGAGCTGATAGTGAAAGATATCTTGACACTATCCTAATTGAACTGAACAATGTTAAACCACAACTAAATGATTTACAAAGTGTCCAGTTGGCTCTCAAGGAGTCAGTTTTAAAGATTGAGGCTTTAGAACTTGATAATCAAAAACTGTTTTCTGACCTTGAAAAAGAACAAAAGATTATCAAGTCATGGGTAAAAGCATCTGGTAAAAACTATGATGCATTTTCAAGAACTATCGATGCCCAGAAGAATGCATGGAAATCTGGAGATCTGGAGATAGCAGCTCTCATACCAGATATTCATGCATTGCCTCCAGCTCTCCAGGTTGAAACACCTTATGATCAACCTGAAGCTGTTGAAACTGAAACCTTTGAGACCACCCCCATTGAGGTTAAAACTGGAGCCAAACAGGCTAAAGCTCCAGTAAAAAAGGCCACTGGTACAAAACCTTGCACACCCATACTCTTGCATCGCTCTATGGAGCCTTCAGATTCACTGAAGATAATAATGCTGCAAGACTGGTGGCTGAGCAAGATGCTATGAACCATGCCCAGAGTCCCAAGGTTGCTAGTGTAACTGAGCGACCTTGTGCTGCTTTAATATCTGCTGAGAGTGTCCAGGTACACTCGATGAAGGAGATGTTAAACAGTTTCTTGAACTCTGGACTGACCACTGAAAACAGTGATGGTTGTAATGAAACTGACGATGATGATCTGGTCGCCATGATTGCTAAAACCTTTAACAGGTTTAAGCATAAATCTAAAAGATTTAATGGCCCCAACAATGCTTCCAGCTCCAGCTCTCTGGATAAGACCAATTTTACATGCTATAAGTGTGGTAAGAAAGGTCATTTTATGAAGGAATGCAGATCTAGTCAGTTGAACAACCAAACTGGCCCCTCTATCCCTAATTTCAATCGGCCTGATGATAGCTACAAAGCTAAATACAAGAAGCTTAAGGCCCAGATTGCCCTCCTGTCCATGGAAAAGAAAAAGGATCAGTGCTTAATGGCACAAACTAAGGGAAAATAGGAGTACTCTGATGACTCATCTGATGATGAAGAAGAGGAAAGGGACATGTGTTTCATGGCCTTGGAAGATCAACAGCAGCAACACGTGGTGAAAGAAGATGTCATCTCTGGAAGATGGGTGGACATCATACTGAAGAAGGTATGTGACTATGATAACCAGGTTGACCCTGAACTAAAACTGGACCTGGCTGAATCATTAAGTGGTGATTTGGCATTTGTGGAAACTGTAAGAGCTGATAGTGAAAGATATCTTGACACTATCCTAATTGAACTGAACAATGTTAAACCACAACTAAATGATTTACAAAGTGTCCAGTTGGCTCTCAAGGAGTCAGTTTTAAAGATTGAGGCTTTAGAACTTGATAATCAAAAACTGTTTTCTGACCTTGAAAAAGAACAAAAGATTATCAAGTCATGGGTAAAAGCATCTGGTAAAAACTATGATGCATTTTCAAGAACTATCGATGCCCAGAAGAATGGATGGAAATCTGGCGATCTGGAGATAGCAGCTCTCATACCAGATATTCATGCATTGCCTCCAGCTCTCCAGGTTGAAACACCTTATGATCAACCTGAAGCTGTTGAAACTGAAACCTTTGAGACCACCCCCATTGAGGTTAAAACTGGAGCCAAACAGGCTAAAGCTCCAGTAAAAAAGGCCACTGGTAACAAACCTTTACCTCAAAAGTCTAAGGTGCCCAAGACCCGACAGACTAAAACACCAGTTGAACCAAGGTCCAAGGTTCGACTGCCTGAAGAAAATAATATTTTGGTTAATCTGGAAAGTCAACTCCAACTTTTGTCTCGGCAGGTTCAGAGTTGTACTGCCCGGATTAACAATCTGGAAGGAGGTTTATCACCTCCAGTTTTCAAACAAAATATTAAACCACTCCCTTCAAAATCAAAACAAAAGTTTGTTCCATCTGGAACAAAATCTGGTAAAGTTAAGGGGAGTAAGTATCTAGTACCAATCGTTTTTACTCCTGCACCTGGAGCTGATGATAAAGCTCCAGATGTAGCCTTCAGTTCAACACCTCAACAATCAACTGTGACTTCTGTAGAGAAGTCCAGTGAACCCATCAAGAAAAGATGGGTTCACAAAAATAACTAATGATTTTTGTGGGTGTGCAGGGTGATCGAAAGAAGAATATCTGGTATCTGGACAGCGCTGCTGGCCGGACTATGACCGGATGTAAGCCCCTGCTAGAAGTGTTCACTGTACAAGATGGACCTATAGTGACGTTTGGTAATGATCAATCTGGAAAGACTGAAGGATATGGTGTGCTCAATAATGGACAAGTCGAATTCAAAAGAGTTGCATTTGTGAATGGTTTGAAATACAACCTGATCAGTGTAAGCCAACTTTGTGATGATGGCTTCAGAGTTTTGTTCGATATTGCACAAGGCACCATATTTAACAAGGATTGGAAAGTATTGCACCAAGAAAAGGAAATGTGTACATCATGGATATGGAACCAGCTCCAAAAGAGCAATGTTTCTATACTAAGGCTGATGAGGACACCAACTGGCTATGGCATAAAAGGTTATCCCACCTAAATTTCAAAAACATTAACAAGTTGTCTCGCAAGCAACTGGTTGATGGGATACCTCAGATTTCTTTTAATAAAGAAAAGCCATGTCCAGGGTGTGAGATGGGCAAGCAGAAAAGAGCCAGTTTTCAAACAAAATATTAAACCACTCCCTTCAAAATCAAAACAAAAGTTTGTTCCATCTGGAACAAAATCTGGTAAAGTTAAGGGGAGTAAGTATCTAGTACCAATCGTTTTTACTCCTGCACCTGGAGCTGATGATAAAGCTCCAGATGTAGCCTTCAGTTCAACACCTCAACAATCAACTGTGACTTCTGTAGAGAAGTCCAGTGAACCCATCAAGAAAAGATGGGTTCACAAAAATAACTAATGATTTTTGTGGGTGTGCAGGGTGATCGAAAGAAGAATATCTGGTATCTGGACAGCGCTGCTGGCCGGACTATGACCGGATGTAAGCCCCTGCTAGAAGTGTTCACTGTACAAGATGGACCTATAGTGACGTTTGGTAATGATCAATCTGGAAAGACTGAAGGATATGGTGTGCTCAATAATGGACAAGTCGAATTCAAAAGAGTTGCATTTGTGAATGGTTTGAAATACAACCTGATCAGTGTAAGCCAACTTTGTGATGATGGCTTCAGAGTTTTGTTCGATATTGCACAAGGCACCATATTTAACAAGGATTGGAAAGTATTGCACCAAGAAAAGGAAATGTGTACATCATGGATATGGAACCAGCTCCAAAAGAGCAATGTTTCTATACTAAGGCTGATGAGGACACCAACTGGCTATGGCATAAAAGGTTATCCCACCTAAATTTCAAAAACATTAACAAGTTGTCTCGCAAGCAACTGGTTGATGGGATACCTCAGATTTCTTTTAATAAAGAAAAGCCATGTCCAGGGTGTGAGATGGGCAAGCAGAAAAGAACCAGTTTTAAAACTAGGCAAAATTTTAGCATAACTGAACCTCTTCACATGCTACATATGGATCTCTTTGGTCCAGTGAATGTTCAAACTAGAGCTGGAAAGAAGTACACTCTAGTTGTGGTTGATGAATTCACCAGATACTGCTGGGTGGTATTCATCAGATCCAAAAGTGATGCACCTGCTGAATACATCTCTCTCATCAAAAGAATTGAGCTCAAGTACACTCGAAAAGTTTGTCAGTTGCGAAGTGATAATGGTACTGAATTCCAAAATAAGGTACTTGAAACATTTTGCAATGACACTGGCATCTCTCAAAACTTCTCATCAGTTCACTCTCCAGAGCAAAATGGAGTTGTGGAAAGAAAGAATCGTACACTGATAGAAGCGGCCAGAAGTATGCTATCTGAATCTGGTCTTCCCACCAGTTTTTGGGCTGAGGCAGTTGCAACTGCTTGTCACACCCAAAACCGGTCAGTCTACATCAAGAGACATAAGAAGACTGCCTATGAAGTACTCAGGAATCGTAAACCAAATATTGGATATTTCCATGTATTTGGTTGTCCAGTTTATATCTTGAACGATTCCAGTCAGCTTGGAAAGTTTGATGCAAAAATTGATGAAGGGGTATTTTTAGGTTATTCAGATATTCGAAAGGCCTTTAGAGTTTATAATTATAGACTCCAAAAGGTTCATGAGACAATTCATGTCACATTCGATGAATCAACTGAAGCAATCAACAAGAGACCAAGCCTTGATATTACTCCAGTCATTCCAATCAATTTTGGTGAAACTGACCAAGTTCATCGGTCAGTTGTTTCACCAGAAGATGCTTCCAGTTACAGCAAACTGGAACCAGTTAAGAAGAAGAACATCACCAGTGACACGTCATTTTATCCCTCCATCAATTTTAACTTACCACAAGAATTGGTGATTGGATCTGATGTATGTGCCACTCCAATATCAGCACCAGTTCAAACATCTACTTCTCCAGTTCTTCATGAAATGCCTTATAATGAGGAATTTCATGATGCAAATCGAGACCTCATTGACTCTGATGAGGATGTAGAAGTTGTTTGGACTGATCCTTCTCCAGAAGCTATTGCAACTGAAGAAGATCGCCAGGTGACTTGCACTGATATTGTAGTTCACCAGCCTAGTCAATACACTAGATGGACTCGAGCCCATCCAATTGAACAAATTGTGGGTAATCCAAATAGTGGGGTTCAGACTAGAAGAGCCACCAGTGAGCAATGCTTAAACGTCACCTTCTTATCTTTAATTGAATCAAAGAAGATTGACGAGGCTATGGCAGACCCAAGCTGGGTGGAAGCTATGCAAGAAGAGCTCCTCCAGTTTGAAAGGAACAATGTTTGGGAGCTTGTTCCTTGTCCACCAGGGTTAAAGAAAGAACCTATTGGTACCAGATGGGTCTACCGAAACAAAATGGATGAAGATGGTCATGTTGTAAGAAACAAGGCCAGACTAGTTGCCCAGGGTTATTGTCAAGCAGAGGGCGTTGACTTTGATGAAACTTTTGCTCCAGTTGCAAGACTTGAAGCCATAAGAATATTTTTGGCTTATGCAGCCCATCTGCAGTTCAAGGTCTTCCAGATGGATGTCAAAAGTGCGTTCCTTAATGGAACATTGGAAGAAGAAGTTTATGTTAAGCAGACTCTAGGTTTCATCGATGAGAAGCATCCTCATTGGGTTTATAGACTGAACAAGGCATTGTATGGTCTAAGACATGCCCCAAGAGCCTGGTATGATACTCTAACTAAACATCTTCTTAAAAATGGCTTTCAAAGAGGTGCAATAGATAATATCTTGTTTATCTTGAAAGAAAGAGGTAATATCTTATTGGTATAAATTTATGTTGATGACATTATTTTTGGTTCAACTGATGATGCAATGTGTAAAAAGTTTTCTAAAATCATGTCATATGAGTATGAGATGAGCTTAATGGGTGAATTAACATTTTTCTTAGGTCTTCAGATTAAGCAAACTGAAAATGGAATTTTCATAAACCAAGGAAAATATGTCAGAGATTTGTTAAGAAAATACAAATATGATTCAATCCCATCGAAAAACACACCTATTGCAGCACCATTGAATTTGGACTCTGACCCAACTGGCAAACCAGTTAACATAACTGACTATAGAGGTATGGTTGGTTCACTGATGTACTTAACTGCCAGTCGACCAGATATAATGTTTGCAACATGTTTATGTGCCAGGTTTCAGGCTAACCCTAAAGAATCACATTTGCACGTTGTAAAGCGTATCTTTAGATACCTGAAAGGGTGTCTTAATCTTGGTCTTTGGTACCCCAAAGGCTCAGGATTAGATCTAATGGGTTATTCAGTTTCTGATCATGCAGGTTGTAAGATAGATAGAAAATCAACAACTGGTGGTTGTCATTTCCTTGGAGGAAAACTGGTAAGTTGGACCAGCAAGAAGCAGACTTCAGTCTCTATGTCCACTGCTGAGGCAGAGTACATTTCTGCGGCCAGTTGCTGTGCCCATATTCTCTGGATCAAGAACCAGTTACTAGATTATGGTCAAAAGTATACAAGGACCCCAATCTTTTGTGACAACACCAGTGCAATTGCTATATCTCACAACCCAATGATGCACTCCAAAACAAAGCATATTGACATTAGGTATCATTTCATTCGAGATCATGTTATGAAAGGAGATATTGAAATTCATTTCATCCCCACTGACAAACAGTTAGCTGATGTTTTTACAAAACCTCTCGATGAGAAAACCTTTAAACATCTCATCAGCGAACTGGGCATGTTAAATCCTTAACTGGAGCTTTCTTTGTTATTGAACGCGTCAGTGACACTGATGAAGTTCTCCAGTTGAGGAGGTCCAGATAATCCTTGCTCGCCAGGCTATCGAACGCCTTTGTGATACTATCTTGGCACTAATTGATTTCTGGATCATCATTTTAGGGGGAAAGACTCAAAATAATTTTCTGACTAAAATTCATTTTTGTTTGAAAATGCAACTGGAGAACCCTTCAGTTGGAAACTGGCACTGGACTGATCCTCCAGTGACCAGGTTCAGTCTTTGTCTAATTTTTATAACGTTACAAATACTTGGTCAATATGTGTGACACGTGATGATACTCGAGTGTTTTAAACCACTTGGTATTGTGATCTGACGTGTTTTAAGCTATTTTAGTACTTGACAACTGTTTGTATTGGGAAAACAAAAAGTGAGTGGGCGCGTGGGTAAGATAAGCCGTCGTAGCATTTAATGCTGACATGGAAGCATTTAATGTTTACATGGCAAATTATTATTTTATTTCAAAATTCAAACCAACTTTGTTAAAAAAATCTACAAAAAGGATTTTGTAAATTAAAATATAATTTTTGGGTGTTTCATTGGGATCTTGAATCCCTTATAAATACCCTTATTTACTCCGAACTCATTTACTTCCTTCTCTTACAATCCTTCATTTACTTCCAATCATCAAAATTGCTTCGTTCTTCTCTTTGCTTCATAAATCAAGAACCCTAAATCCCAAATTTCATTTTCATTTTCAAATGGCTCCTAGATCTTCTCGTTCAAGAGATGTAAATCTCTTGACTGTTCCATATGCTCCCTCACCTGATGTCAAACCGGCACCAGGTGCACCTAGTAATGCTTCGGCCATTAAACTAAATCCTAATAATCCAATGGCAAGCTTACAAGGTATTCAAGGGTCCGATACCCTTATTGGTAGAATCCAAAAGTTTTTAAAGGATTCTCCAATAGGACCCTCATTCTCTCTAAACCCACGCAAGATGTTTCATAACTACTTGTGTGAGTTTTGGTACACTGCCAGTCTTTCTTCCGATTGTTCCTCCATCAGTTTCACATTAAAGGATGGAACAATCCAGTGTACCTTGTCAGTTGAAGTATTGAGGGATGCCTTACACCTCAATTACTGGAGAGAGGGTGAATCTCCAGTCGTCTTGCCCCCTAATATCAATTTCCGTCAAGTACTCCTTGAGATGGGTCATAAGGAGTGTTTGGACAATGGGGTGTTGAAGACTAAGGGTGCTATGACCATGAAGGGTCTTACACCTTCATGGAGGTATTTCTTCATACACCTGGTGGAGAGTATGGGTGGGAGTTCTGGTGGACTTGACCAGATAAACTCCTCACAAGCAGAAATGGCTTACTGCTTGTGGAACGGATTGAGAGTAGATTTTGCAGATATTCTGTTTAGAAGCCTTGTACAAAAACTGAAAGGCACCAGGGGTGTTTGTGTCCCCTTCTCAAGATTTCTCTCTCTCTGTTTTAAACAAATTCTGGGCAGAGAAGCGTACTGAAGTACAAACTCACCATTTACTAGGCCAGATTTGTTGAGGAATCTAGACTCTCTGGTATCTGAAGCTGGAGAGGTCGAAATTCCAGAGCGAATGCAGCTGGCATTTGCTAAAACTGATGCACCTTTGGAAAGTGAATCAGAAAGACAATTGGGCGGGCCTCAAAATAATGAGGGACCCTCCAGTTCGTCTCAAGTTATGGTTGAGGATAGAGCAACCATAACTGAAGCAACTCCTATCACGTCTATCCCTGGTGAAGATACTTCGGTATCTGATCCTCCAACAAATGTACCCATCCAGGAAACTGGGGAAGGTCATCTGGAGACTGACCAGGAAACTGGTCAGCCCTCAGTTACATTCATGGATCTGGACATGAGTGTTAATGACGAGGAAATCCTTATAGAATCTTCGGATTCTGAAGGTACTGAAACAGACCAGGAGATTCTTGATGCTTCTGTACAAGCTCAAGACCCTTCATCTACAGTCTTACCTCCAGACGCATCAATTTCACTTTCACCACCACAAGAAAATGTGCCTACAAATATATCTTTACCAACATATACCGCTCCTTCACCAACTGGGCAATTCTCACTTGCTCGAGAAATGCCCCCACCACCGTCGCCATTGTTCACACCTGAGCATTCTCAGCATGAACAACAATTTGATTTTCCAGTCCTTTCTTCATCTACCACTCCTATTATATATTCAACTGCTGGTTTGACAACTGGGGAGACTTCCTTAAGTTTGCCTCCTCCAGTTGCTCCAGTAGTAACTGCTAGTGGTCCAGTGACACCTTCTCCTTTGGCACTGGACAGTCAAGTTGTCTCAATTCAAGCCAATCTCCAAAACCTTCTAACCAGGGTGGAGGAGATTCAGAAGACACTTGATAAAAACACCAAGTCTTTCTCCAGATACCACAAGGACTCCTTAACAAACATCAAGGTGGTTGATCTGGGGATAAACAAGTTTTCATCAAATAAAGACTTGGTGTTCAACAAGCTAAATGAGTTGGTCACTGGCTGCAACAATCTGGCTGGTACTTTAAAGGAAGCCCTTGACGTAACTCACTCCAAGGTCACCAGTTCAATCTCCAACTTGCTAGGAAATACTGTCAGAACTTCAGAAGTTGATTTAAAAGAGATTGAAAGGCAGGTTAAGGAGTTGATTGAAAGACCTGGCCTAGATATAACTGGACTTGGAGAGCAGTTGATGTCTTCAGTTGGTCAGAAGATAGAGGATACGTTGGGTGCTAGAGAAGAACAGTTGATTGAAAGGGTGATGTCTGAGATCACCAAGCTGGCCACTCCTCAGGTTGATCTGGCCCCACTCACCAGTGAGATCAACCAGTTGAGGGGCAGCATTGAGAATTTGAACACCCAAGTATCTCTACATGTTGAATCTATGGAGAAACTGACCACTGAAGTGGAAAATCTGAAGAAGAAGGATGAGGAAGTAAAGGATAAGGTGGTTGCTGGTCTTGATGAAGATTCTAAGCTCTTAAATGAATTAAAAACTGGTCAAGAACAAGTTAGTGCAAATGTTCTGGCCCAGTCTAAAGAAACAAACCACCTTTGGAGGTCCTTCAGGATGATGTGTAGAATCTTTAAGGAGTGCAAGGACATGCAGTCATGGCAGCCTCTTGACCGGTTGCCATCTCACCCCTCTGAATGGGAAGGAATTAGTGCAGGTCTAGATGCTGCCAAGGGGGAAAGAAGTTCAGTCCTTGCACCAGTTGCACCTGGAAGGACTCCATCTGGAAGAGAACTGATTGTGGCTACCAGTACTGAAGCTGGTGAGCAAAGAGTTGGTGGATCTGGTGGTGATGGAGATAGGGGGAATGTTGTGTTGGATAAAGGAAAAGGTTTAGCTGGTGATGCATCTGCCCAGCCGGCCACTGATGTAATGCTTGAAACTGGTAATGCTGATATACTTCCTCCAGTTTCAGATAGTGATAGCAGAAGACTGGCCAGACTTGGAAATGACATTAAAGAAAGAAAGAAAATGAAACAAAGAAACCAAGTTGAAGCCATGGCACATCTTGCACAAATCAAGTTGCTTGAAATGAGTGATGCCAATCTGTTGGGTATCACCAAGGAGGAGTATGTTAGGATTAAGAATGATCCTAGGATAGTTGACCAGTTGAATGAAATGCTGGATGTTGAACTGGACAGACACTATCATGAGGATGAAGCTGAATTCGATGCCAGAAACTTGAACATTTCAGTGGAGAAGGCTAAGGAGATAAGGGCCAGTGGGATTCTTAAACGTATTGCAAATGTTAAGAAGGTTGTGAAGGGTGTATTGAATCCACCAAGAAGAAGGATTCCACAACCAAGAAGACCACTGACAAGAGATGCAAGAGATGCTGACCTTAGCACATTTGTTGAACTAACTGGCGAGGTTTCCAATGAAGACATCAAGTCCGCTGTACTGGCTGCTGGTGCTGGGAGTATTAAAATCACAAATGAATCTGAAGCAAGAAACTACTACTCCCAGATCATGTCAACCAGAAGACATAGTGGTACTATAAATGGTGTAAATGTAACAATCAAGCCAGGCACCAAAGTCTTTCATATTGAAGTTAGTTATACCAGGGGGCCACTGGTTAAAACTGACAATCCTGGTGCGATGCAATATGGGTTCAGCGAGTGGGTGGAGATGGTGAATGTGCTGGATGCTAAGGCACAAAAGAATAGGTTTGAGAAGGCATGGGCAAACTTTCTAAGGGGCAAAATTCAACATAAAGAAAATCTTGAGCAAAAGTTGAATTTTGACCCTGAAGACACTCAACCTATTTCTTCAGTTGCCAAGAGAAGAATAACTGGCGAAGGGCCATCTCATTAAGTTCTTTCTTCAGTTATCTACTTGTAATTTGTATTTACATTCTGTAACTTGTATAAATTTGATTTCCTTGTATAAATGAAGTTACCAGTTTGTAACCACAAGGTAGATAATAGATTAAATCTAACAAACCTAAAAGAATAACCTAAGGCATTTATTGATCTATAAAAATGCCTTAGAAACTTAGATAGATTTAAATCGAACAAGTCTCTATAGTTCACACTTGTATAGATACAAGAACTAGAAAAAGACTTGACAATATTTCTAGACAAATAGGGGGAATTTGTTAGGACCAGTTCACCTGGTAAACTGGCCAGTCTCCAGTTGTACCTGGAGACCCAGTGGAACTGTCCAGTCTCCAGTTGCATCTGGAGACCTTAATGATTTGTCGAGAAATATATTGAAGTCCAGTTGCACCGTACAGTCAACGCAACTGAAGACTTCCTCCAGTTGAGAACTGACCAAGTTGAAGAAGCATTCCAGTTGAAGTCAAAGACAACAAATGGAAGATAGAGAATGGCAATGGCAGCGAAGCCCAGTTGACATTGTAGTCAGTTACAAACTGGAGACCATCAGTGGAAAGCACTTACAAAGCTTTACACTGATTACGAGGAATTGACTTGTATACTTTATGTACCTTTACCCGGATAATAAGCCTTATCTTATTATTTAAGTAATAAAAGGTACATAAAGGTGGTTGACTAAAGTTGCTTTATCATGCGACTTTACACTGTCTTTTAAGGAATTAAATGCTATTCCTTAAATGCTCTCAACCACATTTGTACGGCCAAAGTTAACATCCCAATGTTAACTTTGCCTATAAATACAAGTCATTGCACAATAAGAATATCAAGTTAATTCACAAAGTCGAATAACTTCTCTCTTTGCAAACCTGCAATATTCTTGGTGAACTTGTGCAATATTCTCTCAATCGCTAAAAGGAACATTTCACAACTTTAAGTGTTTCGATTGTCTTGAGAAATTCCGAGTGTAGATCAGTTGTATTTCATAGATTGTTAGGATATTTACATTCTTGTATTATCTTGGTTCCGCAACAATCTTGTAATTTATTTAACATCAATAAATAAATTACACATTAAAAATTACATATTGTCTCATCAAGTTATCTTACAAGTTATTTGTATTATTGCATTGTTCTTTACTTATTGTCTTTTATATAAGTAATCTATCTAGAACTTGGTATATACACACTGCAACTAGTCGTCTCCAGTTCAGTGCATATATTGCAAAGTAACTCCACCATCGACATAGAGGTGTCTTCAGTAGTACCATATAACGAGTTGGGACTTACAAACTTATCCTTTAACTTGAAGATAATTGTTGATCGCTGAGAGCTCGCTGACGAAGTCACTCGCTGAGTCTTTCAGCGAATCCATGACTCAACAATACCTCGACCCAATCCTTAGGACTGAGATCTTCCCATTTCTTGTTCACATTCCAAGGAGGTCGGTTGGAATCGTGATACATAGCAAGCCTTTCAAGTTGCAATGACTACAGCAACAAAAATGAGATATCAGAAAAGCAGACTGGTGTCGAATGTTTCATTCCCCTGCTCATCCTCTGTAAAAGCAGCAAGTTTTGCTAGAGTAATACCAACAGCAAAAGGATGTCCTGGATTGCTGAACATACAGAAATTTTTCTAACTAAACTAAGGCTGGTAAAGCAACATAAGAAAGAAGCTTTAATCAAAATATATATGGAAACCGACTCCAACATATGAATGTACACCAACCTTACAGAATCCTCATATCTGACATGGACATTCCCGATCGAGATTTTAAGAAGTACCAATCAAAGAGCCTAACCATGAATTTCCGGCAGCCGGCTGCAAACAACAAAGACAGCATTTGACAATAATGAAAGCAATGCCAGCATTCAAAATAAAACAACTGCACACTGAAGATACTTTTGGAAACTGTTATTCGTATTCTACATTCTACAAAGAAATGAAGTGAAAGAATCACATAAAAGGATATGAATGAAATTAGAGAAACTATTATTGTAAAAGGCTAGTTGCTAAGAAACATAGACAATCATGGTACTGACACAAACAACACTTATGTGCGTACATTTCCAAGCTTTGATTTTGATATTGCATCTAAAGTTGCCGACTTGTCTTCCTGCAAAGCAGTTGAATATTCAGAAAAAAGTCTATTAAAATACAGTTGGGAATTTACAGAAAATAAAAAAGATAGCACGCGAACTTAACCAACAGGTTACCTCAATCTGTTGAAGTTTAGCTTCGAAAATCTTTTCACGCTCCTCAGGCTGCAAAATTTAGAGAATATACTTGTGTAACAATCAAAATTACACTACTAGAAAATCTATGTATACCCACGGATTTTCCCACGACAGAAAATCCGTGGGAAATTTTCCCACGGATTACCCACGAAATGGTGTTGAATTATATAATTCATATTTTTCACGGATTTCCCACGGAATACCCACCAAATTATATCCGTGGGAAATCCGTGGGAAATCCGAGGAAACCGTGGGAAATCTGGGAAATATTTTTCAAAAATATGTTTTGATAATCCGTGGGAAGTATTTCCCACAGATTTACCCACGGATATATCTTAACCGTGGGAAATCCGTGGGAAATATTTTTCAAAAATATGTTTTCTAACCTCCGTGGGTAATCCGTGGGAAATATTTCCCACAAATTACCAACAGATTACCCACAGATAAATAATATCCGTGAGAAATCCGTGGGAAAGAATTTCCAAAAAAATGTTTGATAATCCGTGGGTAATCCGTGGGAAGTATTTCCCACAGATTTCCCACGGATTATTATTCGTGGGTAATCCGTGGGAAATCCTTGGGAAATATTTTTCAAAAATATGTTTTGATAATCCGTGGATAATCCATGGGAACGATTTTCTCACGGATTTCCCGCGGATTATTTGTTTCCGTGGGTAATTTGTGGGAATTCTATGGGAAATTATTTTACAAAATTTTCTAAGATAATCCGCGGATAATCCGTGGGAAGTATTTCCCACAGATTTCCCACGGATTATATAAGACGGTGGGAAATTCATGGGAATTCCATGGGAAATATTTTCCAAAAAATTTTATAGACAATCCGTGGGTAATTCGTGGGAAAGATTTCCGTGAATTTACCACAGATTTCCCACGGATTATGTTATTTCGTGGGTAATCCGTGGGAAATCCATGAGAAATTTGTGAGAAATTCATATAATTGTCATTTTTTGTGTATATAGTGTATGTATGCATATACATTGTATGTAATTACATATAGGTAATTTCTAAACACACACATACATACATATACTACATATTATATGTATAATGTATATATGTATGTACGTATGATACATGTATATGTACATATAAATGTATTTAAGATTGTATATCTATCCATAAACACATACATAAGTATATAAAAAATTTACAAGTGGCAGCCTATATGTATATATATACACATATATATCTCTATATATCTATATATCTATATATCTATATATATATATATATATTAGGTAAAATAAAACAAGTATTAAAATAAAACAAATATATATATATATATATATATATATATATATATATATATATATATATATATATATATATATATATATATATATATATATATATATATATATATATATATATATATATATATATATATATATATATATATATATATATATATATATATATATATATATATATATATATATATATATATATATATATATATATATATATATATATATATATATATATATATATATATATATATATATATATATATATATATATATATATATATATATATATATATATATATATATATATATATATATATATATATATATATATATATATATATATATATATATATATATATATATATATATATATATATATATATATATATATATATATATATATATATATATATATATATATATATATATATATATATATATATATATATATATATATATATATATATATATATATATATATATATATATATATATATATATATATATATATATATATATATATATATATATATATATATATATATATATATATATATATATATATATATATATATATATATATATATATATATATATATATATATATATATATATATATATATATATATATATATATATATATATATATATATATATATATATATATATATATATATATATATATATATATATATATATATATATATATATATATATATATATATATATATATATATATATATATATATATATATATATATATATATATATATATATATATATATATATATATATATATATATATATATATATATATATATATATATATATATATATATATATATATATATATATATATATATATATATATATATATATATATATATATATATATATATATATATATATATATATATATATATATATATATATATATATATATATATATATATATATATATATATATATATATATATATATATATATATATATATATATATATATATATATATATATATATATATATATATATATATATATATATATATATATATATATATATATATATATATATATATATATATATATATATATATATATATATATATATATATATATATATATATATATATATATATATATATATATATATATATATATATATATATATATATTTGTTTTATTTTAATACTTGTTACATATCTACATCTTATACATACAAATATATACGTACGGTACCTACATATATCACATATATACCTACATATATTATATGTGTACTTGTAATACATACATACATAAACGATATATACTATTCTAGCACCAATATACTAAAACACGATTGAAGGAGTTTAAAGTATGTGGCACAAGATATAAAAAGTCATGTGTTGTTTTGATTTAATATTTTTAAAATATATTTATACTCCTTAATGAAACACTATAAGCATATCTACCCAATGGGATTAGTATTTCAGAATGCAATCAACTTTACACGAATTGTCATAGTGTGTATCAAACTTCAATCATGTGCATTGTATGTAATGAACTTTCAAATCTTGTGCATTGTATGTATCCGACCAATAAAAAACTTACAAGTGGCAACCTATATGGTTGGCACATATACGCGAGTACATACAATGCACATGATTGAAGTTCGATACATACTATGACCAGTTCGTATAAAGTTGTTTACATTCCAATGTACTAACCCCTCTACCCAATTTACCCTTCACTTAATTCATTAATTTACGTATAACCACCTAATACACTTAATGAAATAATTTACAATATAAATCAACTCTTATAATAACTAAACTATCGTTTTTTGCATTAATTAATTTTACATTAATTAACACACGACTACCAACACCACCACACGTCACCACCGCCGCCATTACCGCCATCACTGCTACCACCACGCGTCTAGTACTTGAAAAAATATATTATTATCTTTTTGTGCCTAACCTATATTGAATGGAGTTAGACCTCGTTTCTTTTTTACTTAATAGACTTAAAGATTAGGCCCAATGAGATAACAAATGATGTTCAAGGCCCAATAGGTCCATTCGAATGAAAAACGAACACACACAACCCATTTCCATTTTTGTACAAGAGGTGAACATATTGGGCCCAATAAGCCCAATGATTAGATAGAAGTACACAAGTATGTACATACATATATATACTGGCATTCATACTTATCGATGAATCATGTTAGGCCTAAACGAACGATTGATAAACATACTGTCCGTATTAGACCCAATGAGATAACAAACGATGTTTATGGCTCAATAGGCCCATTCAAGTGAATAACAAACATATTGGACCCAATATGTTCACGACTTCTATCAATGGCCTATTGGGCCTAATAGACCCAATGATTAGACAAAAGTATATCCATATATACATACATACATACATACATACATATACGCACATACATACATCCATACTTATCGATGAGTCATATTAGGTCCAACGAATGACTCAGAAATATATTGGCCTATTAGGCCCACATGAGATAACAATGAGGTTTAAGGCCCTATAGGCCCACATGAGGTGAACGTGAGAAGTTACGTTTTTAGTTATTTGCGCCCTATTTTTTATACCATATTTTTCTTTCAAGTTTTTTTTTCTATTACCTTATCTAGTCAATAAATTAAAATTTTAAAAATACCATGGAAAATATGAATCGTGATGGAAAAAAAATATATGTTAAATAATAATATAATAAAGTTTTTAATATTGGCGTTCTAGTTGTAGAAAACCGATATAAATTAGAATGTCTAAATATATATAAGAGAAAAACTTTACCCTTAGATGAAGTTTAAGTTTTAATTAGAGCCATTAGATCAAAATGATGATATTACATACCTTTTTTTTTAACTTGTTTAGATTTAAATTTAATTTAATAAATTCAAATATGGTCATTAATTACGGATAAAAGTAGTAATCAGAAAAATAAAAGATTGTAAAAATGACAACATCATCATTTTTCAACATCTTTTTATCTATGTTTGTTAAATTACGATATTAAAAATTTAGCATGTCATTAAGTATCTCTAATGTTTAAAAATTTTAGCTGGTAATATCTATATTTAACTTTATACCGTCACATAAAATATAACTAATATACATATTCTACTAATAATTTTTGATAAATATTTTTTTCAAATGATAATATCATCAAATTTTAATATGTCTCATTTATAGCTATTAATTATATTATTAGTCATAAAAAAAAGGGTAATGGAGGGAACCCTAGCCCCGGTACTACAATTGGATACCTATCGACTCACCCCGTATGAGCCATATGATGCCGGTACAATACCTCCATCCTAATCCCCACATGATCTGGGCACCCCGAAGGATCGAACCCGCGTATTTAAACTTCACATGTGGGTCTAGGCCACATTGGTAACGGGTACCTTAAATGAATTATTTTTTGTGCCAAGCGGGGATCGAACCTGAGACCTTAAGGTCATCAAGTGTTTTCCTTACCACTAGGCTAACTCCTTATTGGTTATATTATTAGTCATAACAACAACTTAATATGTTTAATACGCGTATTACGCGAGAAATAATCTAGTATAATATAGTTTGAAGGTTATAAATATATGTTTTTATGGGATATATTTTTCAATCATATGATTCATATCTTTAGTTTATAAATGAAATTAAAATAAACAGTACATATCAAATCTTTGGCGGCTACTTTACAATTTTTGCTCAAAAAATTTGAATCCACTCCACACTAATTTATCCCTCCATATATTTCCTCCAAAAAATTGAAACTCAACTCATATATCACTTCAAATAAATTGAAACCATAGTCACATGAGTCGCGGTTCGCTCCGGTGCGAATTCGCGGTTCGAATTCGCAATTCGCTAGGTCCCCAAAATTTGGTTCGAAGGGGGTAGGCTCATTTCGGTCCGCTTCGGTACGATCCGGTACGATGTACCCGATGTTAATATACAATAATAGATTCCTATTAAATACTCCAATTTCAAAGTATATTTGATACTTCAAACATCAGATTAAAAGCCTTCAAAATAAAAGGCAATAACACCATATACATAAACTAAAATAAGTTCAAATCCAAATACATAAATAAAACAAGTTCAGATCCAAATACATAAAATAAAACAAGTTTAAATCCAAATACATAAATAAAACAAGTTCAGATCCAAATACATAAATAAAACAAGTTCAAATCCAAATACATAAATAAAACAAGTTCAGATCCAAATACATAAATAAAACAAGTTCAATCCAAATACATAAATAAAACAAGTTCAGATCCAAATACATAAATAAAACAAGTTCAATCCAAATACATAAATAAAACAAGTTCAGATCCAAATACATAAATAAAACAAGTTCAATCCAAATACATAAATAAAACAAGTTCAGATCCAAATACATAAATAAAACAAGTTCAATCCAAATACATAAATAAAACAAGTTCAGATCCAAATACATAAATAAAACAAGTTCAATCCAAATACATAAATAAAACAAGTTCAGATCCAAATACATAAATAAAACAAGTTCAAATCCAAATACATAAATAAAACAAGTTCAGATCCAAATACATAAATAAAACAAGTTCAAATCCAAATACATAAATAAAACAAGTTCAGATCCAAATACATAAATAAAACAAGTTCAAATCCAAATACATAAATAAAACAAGTTCAGATCCAAATACATAAATAAAACAAGTTCAAATCCAAATACATAAATAAAACAAGTTCAGATCCAAATACATAAATAAAACAAGTTCAAATCCAAATACATAAATAAAACAAGTTCAGATCCAAATACATAAATAAAACAAGTTCAAATCCAAATACATAAATAAAACAAGTTCAGATCCAAATACATAAATAAAACAAGTTCAAATCCAAATACATAAATAAAACAAGTTCAGATCCAAATACATAAATAAAACAAGTTCAATCCAAATACATAAATAAAACAAGTTCAGATCCAAATACATAAATAAAACAAGTTCAAATCCAAATACATAAATAAAACAAGTTCAGATCCAAATACATAAATAAAACAAGTTCAAATCCAAATACATAAATAAAACAAGTTCAGATCCAAATACATAAATAAAACAAGTTCAAATCCAAATACATAAATAAAACAAGTTCAGATCCAAATACATAAATAAAACAAGTTCAAATCCAAATACATAAATAAAACAAGTTCAGATCCAAATACATAAATAAAACAAGTTCAAATCCAAATACATAAATAAAACAAGTTCAGATCCAAATACATAAATAAAACAAGTTCAAATCCAAATACATAAATAAAACAAGTTCAGATCCAAATACATAAATAAAACAAGTTCAATCCAAATACATAAATAAAACAAGTTCAGATCCAAATACATAAATAAAACAAGTTCAATCCAAATACATAAATAAAACAAGTTCAGATCCAAATACATAAATAAAACAAGTTCAATCCAAATACATAAATAAAACAAGTTCAGATCCAAATACATAAATAAAACAAGTTCAAATCCAAATACATAAATAAAACAAGTTCAATCCAAATACATAAATAAAACAAGTTCAGATCCAAATACATCAAATAAAACAAGTTATCTCGGATCGCCATTTTCAGTCTTGGATTCGCGAACCAAAGGCGAATGGAATCGCTTTCGTACCCGATTCTGGTTCGCTCGAACCAATTCGAAAATCGTGGGGGGTTCAGCGAATTATGTGACTATGATTGAAACACTCTCCGCCGACCTTAAAAAAACCCCCTCATCCCTCTTATGTATTATTCTTACCACCAAAACCACCAGAAAAACCCAACCCTCTCCCTTTGCTCTCTCGTCGCCGATGAAGAAACCCACCGCCGCTGGGAAAATTGTTAAAATATGAATTTAACACCAAAATAGACAGAAACAACTCAGACTTTGATTAATCAACCCCAAAATACAAATACAGACTCTATAAAGGTGAATCGTCCACAACTGTGTGCGATTCTAAAGGACTGGGATCATCCACAAACGTGTGTGATCCTAAATACAATTAAGACTCAAGACAGAAAAGAAAAACTACAAAAAAGAGAGAAATTACTACATTTTTAGTACTAAACCAGAAAACCCTAAATTATGCGCCCAATCTCTCTCGAACCCTAGCAACAGTGAATATGATGCTTATATAGAGGCAAGGGGTATGAGATATTTACAACTCCAGTACCTGCACAATAGACAGAGACAAAGAATAGACCCTATACTATACTTTCACAAATAACCAGGTTTAGACCTTGAACAATATCAAACTTATAAGTTTGACATAAAAGTAAAATATATATATATATTTTAACATCCTCCCTCAAACTTATAAGTTTGAACAAAAGAAAAAACAATTAAGACCTTTTAAACATGTCACACAGATTGAGTTTCTTACAAAGATCATTATGCTGAGCCTCCCCCAAACCTTTTGTGAAGATATCAGCCACCTGGTCATAAGAATCAATTTTCACAGTTTGGATCATACCTGAACTTACCTTTTCTCTGACAAGATGAACATCAATCTCAAAGTGCTTTGATTTTTCATGGAAGACAGGATTAGCAGCCAATTGAATAGCAGAACTGTTATCACAGAACATACTTATAGGAAGCAAATCTGTTAACCCAAGATCAGACAAGACATTGGAAATCCAAACAATTTCACAGGTAGCTGAAGCCATGCATCTATATTCAGCCTCTGTAGAGGACCTTGAAATAGTTGCTTGCTTCTTGCTTTTCCAGGAAATTAAGGAATTTCCAAGATAAACACAAAATCCAGAAACAGATTTTCTGGTACTGGGGCATTTTGCCCAGTCAGCATCTGCATACACACTTAGTTTCAAATTACTACCTTTATCAATTTGAATCCCAGAAGAAGGACTGTTTTTTAAGTATCTAAGAACTCTTAAAGCAGCCTTAACATGAGATTGTAATGGTGCATGCATATGTTGACTGAGACAGTGAACAACATAGGAGATATCAGGTCTAGTGTTGGTTAGATAGATGAGCTTACCAACCAACTTTTGATATTGAGTGACATCTTTAAGGTACTTATCATCATACCTTTCTTTGTTATTCAAGACAGAATTGGCAGGCAAAGGGGTAGCAATAGGTTTGGCTGCCAATAAGCCAAACTCATGCAAAAGTTCCAAACAATACTTTCTCTGAGTCATGCACACCCCTTTGCTGTTTTCTAAAACTTCTATTCCCAAAAAATACTTCAAAAAACCCAAGTCTTTGATTAAAAACTTTTGACTCAAAAAAAGTTTAAACTTTTCAATTTCATCAACATTATTACCTGTAATCACAATGTCATCAACATACACTAATAAGGCAATGAAAACAGTTTTTGTTTTCTTAGTGTATAAAGAGTAATCATACTTACTTTGACTGAAGCCATGCTCAACCAAGGCACTGGTGAGTTTAACATTCCATTGCCTTGGGGCTTGCTTGAGACCATACAGAGATTTAACAAGTTTACAAACTTTGTTAGAACCATAATCAGAACAACTAAGAGGTAAATCCATATATACCTCTTCTTCCAAGTCACCATACAAAAAAGCATTGTTGATATCAAGTTGATACAGTTTCCAACCTTTGTTAACAGCTAAACTGATCAAACATCTCACAGTAACCATCTTAACCACAGGACTAAAAGTTTCATCATAGTCAAAGCCCATTCTTTGACTATAACCCTTTGCAACTAATCTAGCCTTGTACCTCTCAATCTCACCTGAAGTCTTATATTTTATTTTATATATCCACTTGCATCCTATAGTCTTTCTATCACTAGGTAGATCAGTGACAATCCAGGTATTGTTTCTATATAAGGCTTCAAGTTCATTGTTCATAGCCTCAATCCATGAAGGATCTTGAGCAGCTTCATTATAAGTTTGAGGTTCAATGGATTTGTTAAGATTAGTGACAAAACAGTAATTATCATTACTCAATTTAGCATAGCACACAAACTTATCCAAACCATACCTTATACTAGAGCCAACAATATAATCATTCAATCTGACAGAGGGTTTAGAGGTCCTTCCAGACCTTCTTAAGACAGTACCAGGCCCTTCATTTTGTTCCAAGGGCTGGTCAATATGAACTTGATCATTATTTAATACTTGACCCAAAGCACCCTCAGGTAAAGCATTCTCATCTATGTGTGTTGCAGTGTCATTAGAACTCTGAGATGCACCCAGGCCATCTCCAGAATTTAATTGACTGTTGCCATCACCACTAGATGTATTAGAAGTGTCATTCCCTTCATCATTGGGCTTGTTTTGACTGTCAGTGTTAAGAATATTAAAAAAGTTTAATTGATCAGATTCAGTAGACAGTTTTATCCCAGACAACATATCAGAGTTAGAAGTAGAGGTTTTCATTTTAAAAGGATAAATGGTTTCATAGAATTTGACATCTCTAGAGAAGAAGACAGCTTTAGACTCAAGACCAAATAGTTTGTATGCCTTTTTAACACTAGAAAAGCCAATTAAGACACATTTTTCACTCCTTGGAGTGAACTTATCAGAATTATTTAAAATTGTTGAGAAACACAGACAACCAAAATTTCTTAAATGGGAAAGACCTGGTTTTTTATGATAAACAAGTTCATATGGAGATTTGCCCTTAAAAACAGAAGAAGGTAACCTGTTCACAAGATAAGTAGCAGTTAAGATACATTCAGACCAAAAATTTAGAGGAAATCCTCACTGAAACATAAGACTTCTAGCAATGTTAAGCAAGTGCCTGTGCTTCCTCTCCACAATGCCATTCTGCTGTGGTGTGTAAGCCACAGTAGTCTGGTGTATAATCCCCTTTGTATCAAAGAAAAAACTTAACTTGTTGTTTACAAATTCAGTCCCATTATCTGTTCTAATAGTTTTAATTTTCATATCAAACTGATTTTGAACAAGATTTACAAAGGAGACAATCATATCAAAAACTTCATCCTTGGTTTTAATCAAATAGACCCATACAGCCCTTGTGAAGTCATCAACAATAGTTAAGAAATATTTAAAACCATCTCTGCTTGTAACTCTGTAAGGACCCCATAAGTCCATGTGAACAAGTTCACCAATTTTAAAACTTTTGTGTTCACTTAAAGGGAAAGGCTCCCTTGTCTGTTTAGCTTTATGACAAATTTCACAAGGAGAAACATGAGTGGTATTATCTAATTTTAGATCATGTTTTAGAACAGCAAGCACAGGATCAGCAGGGTGACCAAGCCTGCTGTGCCATAGAGATTTAGACACATTATAAGAATTACCAATCAAAGAATTATTACACTTACCAAAAATACTAGAATCATTATCAAAAAAGTAAACTCCACCTTTTTCACTACCAGTCCCCAACATTTTCTCCCTTTTCAAATCCTGAACATAACAATTTTCCTCATCAAAGCCAACAAATAATTTATTATCTCTTATCATTTTATGCATAGACAGCAAACTAACACAGTAGTCAGGGACAACTAAAACATCATACAGAACCACATTGTTATTTAACTTAAGATTGCCAATGTGAGTAACTTTAGCAAGAGTGCCATTAGGGTGACCAACAGTTAGATTTAATTCAGACACATCAACCACATTGACCATATTAGCAGTACTGACAGTCATGTGATGGTTGGCTCCAGAATCTATAATCCAACCAAGACTCACATTATCACATTTTTTACCAGAAGAACCACAGAAGTACTTGTCAAAGTTCATATTAAATTTCACATTGTAATTAAGAAAAGAGGGTTTACCTGCCATGTTTGCTTGCAGGTTCCCAGAAGGTTTGTCACTAATCAAGTTAATCAGTTTCTGAACCTGTTCAGTTGTAAAAGGTAAAGCAGAACCAGGCATACTAGAAGAACCAGGAGTACAAGCAGGAGCAGAAGACTTATCATATTCACTATTAGCATTAAAACCAGTTTTAAAACCACTTTGTCTAATGGGATTTGGGTGTTTTTTAAAACCTGGAGGATAACCAACAATTTCATAGCATCTTTCTATAGTGTGTCCTATCATTCCACATTTTTTGCATACCAGATTAGGATTAGGACCTTTATTTGAGTTATTAATCCTTCTTTTATTGTCAAAATGTTTTGCAGCAAATGCAGAAATTTGAGGTTTATCAGAACCAACATGAAATGCAGAAATTTGAGGTTTAACAACAGAAGTATGAACACCCCTATGAGACTCTTCTCTAGACAGAATAGCAAAGGCAGCTTTAGCATCAGGTAAAGGATCCTTTGTTAACAAGGTACTTCTAACAGACAAATAAGCATCATCAAGACCCATTAAAAACTGCATCAATTTCATCAACTTATCATGAGTTTGTACTTCAGTTCTAGCCTCACATGAGCATACAGGAAGTTTGGTTAAAGCATCAAATTCTCTCCACAGAGCATTTAGTTTATGGTAATACTCAGATAAGGATGAACCATTTTGTTTCACACAATTAATTTTTTGCATACAGTTAAAAATAATAGACCCATCAATTTTATCATATGTTTCACTTAATTCTTTCCAAACTTCAGAAGCATTATCAGAATATACAGAAGACAGATACAAATCTTGAGAAACAGTGCCTAAGATCCAAGACAACACAACAGCATTACACCTATCCCATTGTTGAGACAACACATTACTAGTAGCATAAGTAGATTTAACCACAGTACCATCAATAAACCCTAATTTATTTTTAGTTTGCAAAGCCAACTTCATAGCACTTGCCCAAACTCTATAGTTTTCAGTACCAGTGAGTTTAAAAGATATTAAAGGTGTTCCAAGAGTGTCATTAGCATGAAGATGTAAAGGATTACTAATATCAAGATTACTAATCAAAGTAGTATCAGTCATTTTTGCAAATAAATAGACAGAAACAACTCAGACTTTGATTAATCAACCCCAAAATACAAATACAGACTCTATAAAGGTGAATCGTCCACAACTGTGTGCGATTCTAAAGGACTGGGATCATCCACAAACGTGTGTGATCCTAAATACAATTAAGACTCAAGACAGAAAAGAAAAACTACAAAAAAGAGAGAAATTACTACATTTTTAGTACTAAACCAGAAAACCCTAAATTATGCGCCCAATCTCTCTCGAACCCTAGCAACAGTGAATATGATGCTTATATAGAGGCAAGGGGTATGAGATATTTACAACTCCAGTACCTGCACAATAGACAGAGACAAAGAATAGACCCTATACTATACTTTCACAAATAACCAGGTTTAGACCTTGAACAATATCAAACTTATAAGTTTGACATAAAAGTAAATATATATATATATTTTAACATCCTCCCTCAAACTTATAAGTTTGAACAATCAATGATCAAACCCTTTTAAACATATCACACATATTAATATATATATATATATATATATATATATATATATATATATATATATATATATATATATATATATATATATATATATATATATATATATATATATATATATATATATATATATATATATATATATATATATATATATATATATATATATATATATATATATATATATATATATATATATATATATATATATATATATATATATATATATATATATATATATATATATATATATATATATATATATATATATATATATATATATATATATATATATATATATATATATATATATATATATATATATATATATATATATATATATATATATATATATATATATATATATATATATATATATATATATATATATATATATATATATATATATATATATATATATATATATATATATATATATATATATATATATATATATATATATATATATATATATATATATATATATATATATATATATATATATATATATATATATATATATATATATATATATATATATATATATATATATATATATATATATATATATATATATATATATATATATATATATATATATATATATATATATATATATATATATATATATATATATATATATATATATATATATATATATATATATATATATATATATATATATATATATATATATATATATATATATATATATATATATATATATATATATATATATATATATATATATATATATATATATATATATATATATATATATATATATATATATATATATATATATATATATATATATATATATATATATATATATATATATATATATATATATATATATATATATATATATATATATATATATATATATATATATATATATATATATATATATATATATATATATATATATATATATATATATATATATATATATATATATATATATATATATATATATATATATATATATATATATATATATATATATATATATATATATATATATATATATATATATATATATATATATATATATATATATATATATATATATATATATATATATATATATATATATATATATATATATATATATATATATATATATATATATATATATATATATATATATATATATATATATATATATATATATATATATATATATATATATATATATATATATATATATATATATATATATATATATATATATATATATATATATATATATATATATATATATATATATATATATATATATATATATATATATATATATATATATATATATATATATATATATATATATATATATATATATATATATATATATATATATATATATATATATATATATATATATATATATATATATATATATATATATATATATATATATATATATATATATATATATATATATATATATATATATATATATATATATATATATATATATATATATATATATATATATATATATATATATATATATATATATATATATATATATATATATATATATATATATATATATATATATATATATATATATATATATATATATATATATATATATATATATATATATATATATATATATATATATATATATATATATATATATATATATATATATATATATATATATATATATATATATATATATATATATATATATATATATATATATATATATATATATATATATATATATATATATATATATATATATATATATATATATATATATATATATATATATATATATATATATATATATATATATATATATATATATATATATATATATATATATATATATATATATATATATATATATATATATATATATATATATATATATATATATATATATATATATATATATATATATATATATATATATATATATATATATATATATATATATATATATATATATATATATATATATATATATATATATATATATATATATATATATATATATATATATATATATATATATATATATATATATATATATATATATATATATATATATATATATATATATATATATATATATATATATATATATATATATATATATATATATATATATATATATATATATATATATATATATATATATATATATATATATATATATATATATATATATATATATATATATATATATATATATATATATATATATATATATATATATATATATATATATATATATATATATATATATATATATATATATATATATATATATATATATATATATATATATATATATATATATATATATATATATATATATATATATATATATATATATATATATATATATATATATATATATATATATATATATAGATAGAGATATCAGGTCTAGTGTTGGTTAGATAGATGAGCTTACCAACCAACTTTTGATATTGAGTGACATCTTTAAGGTACTTATCATCATACCTTTCTTTGTTATTCAAGACAGAATTGGCAGGCAAAGGGGTAGCAATAGGTTTGGCTGCCAATAAGCCAAACTCATGCAAAAGTTCCAAACAATACTTTCTCTGAGTCATGCACACCCCTTTGCTGTTTTCTAAAACTTCTATTCCCAAAAAATACTTCAAAAAACCCAAGTCTTTGATTAAAAACTTTTGACTCAAAAAAAGTTTAAACTTTTCAATTTCATCAACATTATTACCTGTAATCACAATGTCATCAACATACACTAATAAGGCAATGAAAACACTTTCTGTTTTCTTAGTGTATAAAGAGTAATCATACTTACTTTGACTGAAGCCATGCTCAACCAAGGCACTGGTGAGTTTAGCATTCCATTGCCTTGGGGCTTGCTTGAGACCATACAGAGATTTAACAAGTTTACAAACTTTGTTAGAACCATAATCAGAACAACCAAGAGGTAAATCCATATACACCTCTTCTTCCAAGTCACCATACAAAAAAGCATTGTTGATATCAAGTTGATACAGTTTCCAACCTTTGTTAACAGCTAAACTGATCAAACATCTCACAGTAACCATCTTAACCACAGGACTAAAAGTTTCATCATAGTCAAAGCCCATTCTTTGACTATAACCCTTTGCAACTAATCTAGCCTTGTACCTCTCAATCTCACCTGAAGCCTTATATTTGATTTTATATATCCACTTGCATCCTATAGTCTTTCTATCACTAGGTAGATCAGTGACAATCCAGGTATTGTTTCTATATAAGGCTTCAAGTTCATTGTTCATAGCCTCAATCCATGAAGGATCTTGAGCAGCTTCATTATAAGTTTGAGGTTCAATGGATTTGTTAAGATTAGTGACAAAACAGTAATTATCATTACTCAATTTAGCATAGCACACAAACTTATCCAAACCATACCTTATACTAGAGCCAACAATATAATCATTCAATCTGACAGAGGGTTTAGAGGTCCTTCCAGACCTTCTTAAGACAGTACCAGGCCCTTCATTTTGTTCCAAGGGCTGGTCAATATGAACTTGATCATTATTTAATACTTGACCCAAAGCACCCTCAGGTAAAGCATTCTCATCTATGTGTGTTGCAGTGTCATTAGAACTCTGAGATGCACCCAGGCCATCTCCAGAATTTAATTGACTGTTGCCATCACCACTAGATGTATTAGAAGTGTCATTCCCTTCATCATTGGGCTTGTTTTGACTGTCAGTGTTAAGAATATTAAAAAAGTTTAATTGATCAGATTCAGTAGACAGTTTTATCCCAGACAACATATCA
The DNA here is from genome assembly GCA_034093135.1 of Erigeron breviscapus. NCBI lineage: Eukaryota > Viridiplantae > Streptophyta > Magnoliopsida > Asterales > Asteraceae > Erigeron > Erigeron breviscapus. The sequence goes on along the minus strand of CM067172.1, from coordinate 8,940,056 downwards.
GAGTTAGAAGTAGAGGTTTTCATTTTAAAAGGATAAATGGTTTCATAGAATTTGACATCTCTAGAGAAGAAGACAGTTTTAGACTCAAGACCAAATAGTTTGTATGCCTTTTTAACACTAGAAAAGCCAATTAAGACACATTTTTCACTCCTTGGAGTGAACTTATCAGAATTATTTAAAATTGTTGAGAAACACAGACAACCAAAATTTCTTAAATGGGAAAGACCTGGTTTTTTATGATAAACAAGTTCATATGGAGATTTGCCCTTTAAAACAGAAGAAGGTAACCTGTTCACAAGATAAGTAGCAGTTAAGATACATTCAGACCAAAAATTTAGAGGAAATCCTCCCTGAAACATAAGACTTCTAGCAATGTTAAGCAAGTGCCTGTGCTTCCTCTCCACAATGCCATTCTGCTGTGGTGTGTAAGCCACAGTAGTCTGGTGTATAATCCCCTTTGTATCAAAGAAAAAACTTAACTTGTTGTTTACAAATTCAGTCCCATTATCTGTTCTAATAGTTTTAATTTTCATATCAAACTGATTTTGAACAAGATTTACAAAGGAGACAATCATATCAAAAACTTCATCCTTGGTTTTAATCAAATAGACCCATACAGCCCTTGTGAAGTCATCAACAATAGTTAAGAAATATTTAAAACCATCTCTGCTTGTAACTCTGTAAGGACCCCATAAGTCCATGTGAACAAGTTCACCAATTTTAAAACTTTTGTGTTCACTTAAAGGGAAAGGCTCCCTTGTCTGTTTAGCTTTATGACAAATTTCACAAGGAGAAACATGAGTGGTATTATCTAATTTTAGATCATGTTTTAGAACAGCAAGCACAGGATCAGCAGGGTGACCAAGCCTGCTGTGCCATAGAGATTTAGACACATTATAAGAATTACCAATCAAAGAATTATTACACTTACCAAAAATACTAGAATCATTATCAAAAAAGTAAAGTCCACCTTTTTCACTACCAGTCCCCAACATTTTCTCCCTTTTCAAATCCTGAACATAACAGTTTTCCTCATCAAAGCCAACAAATAATTTATTATCTCTTATCATTTTATGCACAGACAGCAAACTAACACAGTAGTCAGGGACAACTAAAACATCATACAGAACCACATTGTTATTTAACTTAAGATTGCCAATGTGAGTAACTTTAGCAAGAGTGCCATTAGGGTGACCAACAGTTAGATTTAATTCAGACACATCAACCACATTGACCATATTAGCAGTACTGACAGTCATGTGATGGTTGGCTCCAGAATCTATAATCCAACCAAGACTCACATTATCACATTTTTTACCAGAAGAACCACAGAAGTACTTGTCAAAGTTCATATTAAATTTCACATTTTTTACCAGAAGAACCACAGAAGTACTTGTCAAAGTTCATATTAAATTTCACATTGTAATTAAGAAAAGAGGGTTTACCTGCCATGTTTGCTTGCAGGTTCCCAGAAGGTTTGTCACTAATCAAGTTAATCAGTTTCTGAACCTGTTCAGTTGTAAAAGGTAAAGCAGAACCAGGCATACTAGAAGAACCAGGAGTACAAGCAGGAGCAGAAGACTTATCATATTCACTATTAGCATTAAAACCAGTTTTAAAACCACTTTGTCTAATGGGATTTGGGTGTTTTTTAAAACCTGGAGGATAACCAACAATTTCATAGCATCTTTCTATAGTGTGTCCTATCATTCCACATTTTTTGCATACCAGATTAGGATTAGGACCTTTATTTGAGTTATTAATCCTTCTTTTATTGTCAAAATGTTTTGCAGCAAATGCAGAAATTTGAGGTTTATCAGAACCAGCATGAAATGCAGAAATTTGAGGTTTAACAACAGAAGTATGAACACCCCTATGAGACTCTTCTCTAGACAGAATAGCAAAGGCAGCTTTAGCATCAGGTAAAGGATCCTTTGTTAACAAGGTACTTCTAACAGACAAATAAGCATCATCAAGACCCATTAAAAACTGCATCAATTTCATCAACTTATCATGAGTTTGTACTTCAGTTCTAGCCTCACATGAGCATACAGGAAGTTTGGTTAAAGCATCAAATTCTCTCCACAGAGCATTTAGTTTATGGTAATACTCAGATAAGGATGAACCATTTTGTTTCACACAATTAATTTTTTGCATACAGTTAAAAATAATAGACCCATCAATTTTATCATATGTTTCACTTAATTCTTTCCAAACTTCAGAAGCATTATCAGAATATACAGAAGACAGATACAAATCTTGAGAAACAGTGCCTAAGATCCAAGACAACACAACAGCATTACACCTATCCCATTGTTGAGACAACACATTACTAGTAGCATAAGTAGATTTAACCACAGTACCATCAATAAACCCTAATTTATTTTTAGTTTGCAAAGCCAACTTCATAGCACTTGCCCAAACTCTATAGTTTTCAGTACCAGTGAGTTTAAAAGATATTAAAGGTGTTCCAAGAGTGTCATTAGCATGAAGATGTAAAGGATTACTAATATCAAGATTACTAATCAAAGTAGTATCAGTCATTTTTGCAAATAAATAGACAGAAACAGAGCACAAGCAAACAGGAACAAGGAAAATAAACAAATAAATCAAATAAATCAAATAACAAATAAGCAACAACTGGAGTTTTGTAGATCACACAAGTGTTCACACAATCATTGAATTAAACTACTACCAGGATTCCTTGCTTCTAAAGAAGTAGGTCAAGGCAGCCGTAAAACCCTATGTGCAAAACACGGCAATCCACCAGTTGTAAAGAGCAAAAGAAGACTTACAAAGAATTGATTATACGAATAATCAATTCAGGCGGAAACGATAATGAAGAAATAGGGTTTGAAGAGAAGAAACCCTAAACCAGCAACGATCTTGAACCAGTAGCAAGATAACACAACCAACTAATAAGAATAACCACGAACCCCTAATAATAATAATACCCTTTTTTTTTCTTTTTTTTTTTTTTTTTTGAAAAAAAAAAAAAAAAAAAAAAAAAAAAAAAAAAAAAAAAAAAAAAAAAAAAAAAAAAAAAAAAAAAAAAAAAAAAAAAAAAAAAAAAAAAAAAAAAAAAAAAAAAAAAAAAAAAAAAAAAAAAAAAAAAAAAAAAAAAAAAAAAAAAAAAAAAAAAAAAAAAAAAAAAAAAAAAAAAAAAAAAAAAAAAAAAAAAAAAAAAAAAAAAAAAAAAAAAAAAAAAAAAAAAAAAAAAAAAAAAAAAAAAAAAAAAAAAAAAAAAAAAAAAAAAAAAAAAAAAAAAAAAAAAAAAAAAAAAAAAAAAAAAAAAAAAAAAAAAAAAAAAAAAAAAAAAAAAAAAAAAAAAAAAAAAAAAAAAAAAAAAAAAAAAAAAAAAAAAAAAAAAAAAAAAAAAAAAAAAAAAAAAAAAAAAAAAAAAAAAAAAAAAAAAAAAAAAAAAAAAAAAAAAAAAAAAAAAAAAAAAAAAAAAAAAAAAAAAAAAAAAAAAAAAAAAAAAAAAAAAAAAAAAAAAAAAAAAAAAAAAAAAAAAAAAAAAAAAAAAAAAAAAAAAAAAAAAAAAAAAAAAAAAAAAAAAAAAAAAAAAAAAAAAAAAAAAAAAAAAAAAAAAAAAAAAAAAAAAAAAAAAAAAAAAAAAAAAAAAAAAAAAAAAAAAAAAAAAAAAAAAAAAAAAAAAAAAAAAAAAAAAAAAAAAAAAAAAAAAAAAAAAAAAAAAAAAAAAAAAAAAAAAAAAAAAAAAAAAAAAAAAAAAAAAAAAAAAAAAAAAAAAAAAAAAAAAAAAAAAAAAAAAAAAAAAAAAAAAAAAAAAAAAAAAAAAAAATAAAACCCTATGTGCAAAACACGGCAATCCACCAGTTGTAAAGAGCAAAAGAAGACTTACAAAGAATTGATTATACGAATAATCAATTCAGGCGGAAACGATAATGAAGAAATAGGGTTTGAAGAGAAGAAACCCTAAACCAGCAACGATCTTGAACCAGTAGCAAGATAACACAACCAACTAATAAGAATAACCACGAACCCCTAATAATAATAATACCCTTTTTTTTTCTTTTTTTTTGAAAAAAAACCTAACAGGAAAAGACCCTTTAATCGCAACCTTTCTCTGATACCATGTTAAAATATGAATTCAACACCAAAATAGACAGAAACAACTCAGACTTTGATTAATCAACCCCAAAATACAAATACAGACTCTATAAAGGTGAATCGTCCACAACTGTGTGCGATTCTAAAGGACTGGGATCATCCACAAACGTGTGTGATCCTAAATACAATTAAGACTCAAGACAGAAAAGAAAAACTACAAAAAAGAGAGAAATTACTACATTTTTAGTACTAAACCAGAAAACCCTAAATTATGCGCCCAATCTCTCTCGAACCCTAGCAACAGTGAATATGATGCTTATATAGAGGCAAGGGGTATGAGATATTTACAACTCCAGTACCTGCACAATAGACAGAGACAAAGAATAGACCCTATACTATACTTTCACAAATAACCAGGTTTAGACCTTGAACAATATCAAACTTATAAGTTTGACATAAAAGTAAATATATATATATATTTTAACAAAATACTTTCCGTCGCCAGTTTCATTTCTTCCTTGCCTTGATCTGGTTTGCGTCGGCCGCCTCTTTTAGGCTATAAGCCGCAGCTGTCCATAGGAGAAAATCTGACCATCCTCTTTGTTAAAATCTGCCGCCACCGGCCACCCTTTCCCCTCTTTTCTTGTATATATTTTTATATTATATATATAGTTAATTATTGTTAGATTATTGTTTATATATATATATATATATATATATATATATATATATATATATATATATATATATATATATATATATATATATATATATATATATATATATATATATATATATATATATATATATATATATATATATATATATATATATATATATATATATATATATATATATATATATATATATATATATATATATATATATATATATATATATATATATATATATATATATATATATATATATATATATATATATATATATATATATATATATATATATATATATATATATATATATATATATATATATATATATATATATATATATATATATATATATATATATATATATATATATATATATATATATATATATATATATATATATATATATATATATATATATATATATATATATATATATATATATATATATATATATATATATATATATATATATATATATATATATATATATATATATATATATATATATATATATATATATATATATATATATATATATATATATATATATATATATATATATATATATATATATATATATATATATATATATATATATATATATATATATATATATATATATATATATATATATATATATATATATATATATATATATATATATATATATATATATATATATATATATATATATATATATATATATATATATATATATATATATATATATATATATATATATATATATATATATATATATATATATATATATATATATATATATATATATATATATATATATATATATATATATATATATATATATATATATATATATATATATATATATATATATATATATATATATATATATATATATATATATATATATATATATATATATATATATATATATATATATATATATATATATATATATATATATATATATATATATATATATATATATATATATATATATATATATATATATATATATATATATATATATATATATATATATATATATATATATATATATATATATATATATATATATATATATATATATATATATATATATATATATATATATATATATATATATATATATATATATATATATATATATATATATATATATATATATATATATATATATATATATATATATATATATATATATATATATATATATATATATATATATATATATATATATATATATATATATATATATATATATATATATATATATATATATATATATATATATATATATATATATATATATATATATATATATATATATATATATATATATATATATATATATATATATATATATATATATATATATATATATATATATATATATATATATATATATATATATATATATATATATATATATATATATATATATATATATATATATATATATATATATATATATATATATATATATATATATATATATATATATATATATATATATATATATATATATATATATATATATATATATATATATATATATATATATATATATATATATATATATATATATATATATATATATATATATATATATATATATATATATATATATATATATATATATATATATATATATATATATATATATATATATATATATATATATATATATATATATATATATATATATATATATATATATATATATATATATATATATATATATATATATATATATATATATATATATATATATATATATATATATATATATATATATATATATATATATATATATATATATATATATATATATATATATATATATATATATATATATATATATATATATATATATATATATATATATATATATATATATATATATATATATATATATATATATATATATATATATATATATATATATATATATATATATATATATATATATATATATATATATATATATATATATATATATATATATATATATATATATATATATATATATATATATATATATATATATATATATATATATATATATATATATATATATATATATATATATATATATATATATATATATATATATATATATATATATATATATATATATATATATATATATATATATATATATATATATATATATATATATATATATATATATATATATATATATATATATATATATATATATATATATATATATATATATATATATATATATATATATATATATATATATATATATATATATATATATATATATATACTCATGGGAATATAATACTATATCGTTAGAAAATTGTGGGAAACAATTCAAAGAATTCCGTGGGAAACTAATCCGTTGAAAATCTGTGGGAAACAATTCAAAGAATTCCGTGGGAAAATCCTGAAAATCGTGGGAAACAATTCAAAGAATTCCGTGGGAAAATCTGGGAAAATCGTGGGAAAATCTGGGAAAATCCGTGGGAAATCAGTGGGAAGGTAAAATCCGTGGGAAAAATACAAACGAGTTTCATTGAAAATCCGTGGGAAATCCGTGGGAAATCGTGGGAAAATCCGTGGGAAAAATACAAACGAGTTTCATTGAAAATCCGTGGGAAATCCGTGAATATCCGTGGGAAAACCGTGGGAAATATTAAGTGGTCGTGGGAAAATCCGTGGGAAAACATTTCCCACGCCCTTTTTAACGACGGCCAAAATCCGTGGAAAATCTGTGGGAAAACAACCAAAATTCCGTGGGAAATCGTGGGAAATGGTAAAATCCGTGGGAAAAATACAAACAGTTTCATTGAAAATCCGTGGGAAAATCGTGGAAAATCGTGGGAAAATCCGTGGGAAACTAATCCGTTGAAAAATCTGTGGGAAACAATTCAAAGAATTCCGTGGGAAAATCTGAAAATCTGTGGGAAACAATTCAAAGAATTCCGTGGGAAAATCCGTTGAAAATCTGTGGGAAACAATTCAAAGAATTCCGTGGGAAATCCGTGGGAAAATCCGTGGAAAATCTGTGGGAAACAATTCAAAGAATTCCGTGGGAAAATCTGTTGAAAATCTGTGGGAAACAATTCAAAGAATTCCGTGGGAAAATCCTGAAAATCTGTGGGAAACAATTCAAAGAATTCCGTGGGAAAATCCGTTGAAAATCTGTGGGAAACAATTCAAAGAATTCCGTGGGAAAATTGGGAAAATCCGTGGGAAAATCCGTTAAAATCTGTGGGAAACAATTCAAAGAATTCCGTGGGAAAATGTGGGAAAATCGTGGGAAAATCCGTGGGAAACTAATCCGTTGAAAATCTGTGGGAAACAATTCAAAGAATTCCGTGGGAAAATCCTGGGAAAATCCGTTGAAAATCTGTGGGAAACAATTCAAAGAATTCCGTGGGAAAATTGGGAAAATCGTGGGAAAATCCGTGGGAAACTAATCCGTTGAAAATCTGTGGGAAACAATTCAAAGAATTCCGTGGGAAAATCCTGTTGAAAATCTGTGGGAAACAATTCAAAGAATTCCGTGGGAAATCCGTGGGAAAATCCGTGGAAAATCTGTGGGAAACAATTCAAAGAATTCCGTGGGAAAATCCGTGGGAAAATCCGTGAAAATCTGTGGGAAACAATTCAAAGAATTCCGTGGGAAAATCCGTTGAAAATCTGTGGGAAACAATTCAAAGAATTCCGTGGGAAAATCCGTGGGAAAATCCGTGAAAATCTGTGGGAAACAATTCAAAGAATTCCGTGGGAAAATCCGTTGAAAATCTGTGGGAAACAATTCAAAGAATTCCGTGGGAAAATCTGGGAAAATCCGTGGGAAACTAATCCGTTGAAAATCTGTGGGAAACAATTCAAAGAATTCCGTGGGAAAATCCGTGGGAAAAATACAAACGAGTTTCATTGAAAATCCGTGGGAAAAATACAAACGAGTTTCATTGAAAATCCGTGGAAATCTGTGGGAAATTAAGTAATTCCGTGGGAAAATCCGTGGGAAAATCCGTGGGAAATCCGTGGGAAACTAATCCGTTGAAAATCTGTGGGAAACAATTCAAAGAATTCCGTGGGAAAATCCGTGAAAATCTGTGGGAAACAATTCAAAAATTCCGTGGGAAATCCGTGGGAAAATCCGTGAAAATCTGTGGGAAACAATTCAAAGAATTCCGTGGGAAAATCCTGAAAATCTGTGGGAAACAATTCAAAGAATTCCGTGGGAAAATCGTGGGAAAATCCGTGGGAAAAATACAAACGAGTTCATTGAAAATCCGTGGAAATCTGTGGGAAACAATTCAAAGAATCCGTGGGAAAATCCGTTGAAAATCGTGGGAAACAATTCAAAGAATTCCGTGGGAAAATTGGGAAAATCCGTGGGAAAATCCGTTAAAATCTGTGGGAAACAATTCAAAGAATTCCGTGGGAAAATGTGGGAAAATCGTGGGAAAATCCGTGGGAAACTAATCCGTTGAAAATCTGTGGGAAACAATTCAAAGAATTCCATGGGAAATCCGAGGGAAACTAATCCGTTAAAAATCTGTGGGAAACAATTCAAAGAATTCCGTGGGAAAATTGTTGAAAATCCGTGGGAAATGATCTGAAAATCCGTGGGAAAATCCGTGGGAAAATCGTGGGAAATCCGTGGGAAACTAATCCGTTAAAAATCTGTGGGAAACAATTCAAAGAATTCCGTGGGAAAATCTGAAAATCTGTGGGAAACAATTCAAAGAATTCCGTGGGAAAATCTGAAAATCTGTGGGAAACAATTCAAAGAATTCCGTGGGAAAATCCTGTTGAAAATCTGTGGGAAACAATTCAAAGAATTCCGTGGGAAAATCCGTGAAAATCTGTGGGAAACAATTCAAAGAATTCCGTGGGAAACTAATCGTTGAAAATCTGTGGGAAACAATTCAAAGAATTCCGTGGGAAAATCCGTGGGAAAATCCGTGGAAAATCTGTGGGAAACAATTCAAAGAATTCCGTGGGAAAATCCTGGGAAAATCCGTGGGAAAATCTGAAAATTCCGTGGAAATCTGTGGGAAACAATTCACTTTTACAGTAACGGGAAGTTTTAGCGAATTCAGTGCCTCTGCCTTCAATTTCAAGTCTTTAAGAACCACATCACCTGAAGATATCAGAATGGTGGGGAAACCTCAATTAAAAATATATAGATATAAAAAAAAACGTATATACCACACGAACTAAAAAAGAGACTATAACATTGGTCTGAAAAAGAGTCAAAGAAGATTCAATTAGGGTATTTTGGTGGAATGTGAGAACGGAGTGATAGTTCTGGATTTACACACTTATAATATAATTAGTCTAGATAAGAATGTAAGAACAGAAAGTAAAGAACATGAACAAGAATAAGTTCAAATGCAAATATCTAAGCAAGTCTAATCATATGTATCATTGATTAAACGATGAATACATGGTCGATATTACAACTTGTCTTACAAGAATACAAATGAACTAAATAATTGCTAAGTCTAGACACACTATAAACTTAAGCAATTACAAGAGAGAAATAAAGTGACACACACTTTGTGGTGACAAACACAAAGTATAAATGATGCGGCTGTGTTGCTTTATATAGGGGGGAATTAGGGCAACACAGCCTTACAATGATCGTGATAGAATGGTGGTTGTCGACTTCTCATAGGCTCGTTGTACTTGGATCCAGAAGCCTTTGTCTTCTTTACCAAAACGGGTATGAAAGAGAAAACCCTTGTTTTGGTCCCAACTGTACCTTTGCCATATAAGGTAATATCCAGTTGGAAGAACCACCATGTGACTACTTGTCTTCTTGTGGTTTGAAAACTTCCCGCCTTGACACACAACTTGGAAAGTAAACCACCCACTGACGAGAGTCATTGACTCGCTGACGACTCACGTCAGCGACCAAGTCTGGTCAGCGAATCCTTGACTCAACAATCTCCCCCTATTCGCTGAGAAGACTTGTTGAGTAGACTAGACTTGATAAGAATAAAGGAATGATGAAAAGATGTCTTATATATCAACTTTAAACATTACAAGATGATGCATACAACATTTACATTTATAAGACATCTACAGATTTTCGGCTTCTAGCTCCCAAGCATGTTCTTGCTTGGCAATCTGAACTGCTGGGTCATCACGTCTGCGAGGTTTAATCAACTCCTCATCTAGCTTGCTGATGAACCATCTGTTGTTGGATGTTTCAGCACACCTTCTTCTTATGCTTAAGATGAACACAGTGGATGCCTTTTCAATTTCAGCTAGTCGAAAGAACAGCTGATTATTCTGAAAATTTGTGAAGAACATGCCAGCAGGATTTTCTAACACTCTCCCTTCTTCAAAGAAGCTTCTGGGAGGAAGTCTGGTGTTCAGCAAGGCATCACCAGTGATAGGAGGAAGTTCAACACCCACTGTTCGATGCTCTATCTTTCTTTTCCTTTGAACTTTTCTTCCTGCTGAGGTGGAGATAGCTGCTGGAATACCAAACACTTGCCTCAGCATGGGCAAGTCTGCTTTGAACTTGGTTTCATACTCCCTGGCTTTTTCAAAATAATCCTTTAGCATCTTCTGAAGCTGAGCATAGCTGTCAGCCTTCTTGTCTTTCACTATCATGTAAACCTCAAACCACTCGGAGGCACCCAAGGTGGTTGCTTTGACCCCTTCAAGTTTAACAGGCTTGTCAGCACCTTCTCTTAGGATCTTCAGGTTTGTCTTAAGACCCATTTCAGCTTTGAAGGCCTCAGCAGCAACTATCCTTTGAGGCCTCTTTCTTTCCTTCATAAGTTTCAGCCATTTAGCTTTTTCTTCCTCAAACTTGGCTCTCTTCTCACTGAGTTGCTTCTCAACTTCTTTATGCTTCTGCCTGCATAGAGCTTCAGCACCACCCACTTTCAGCAGCATCCTTTGCTCACCATCCAGCTGATCTTTTTCAAGGAGAGGTAGCTGCTTGATATACTCAAGATTCTTTCTTTCATTTTCTTGATTCTGCTTGATCCTATCCAACAGCTTCTTCTTGAGTTTTTCCATCAGCAGTCAGTGCCAGTATATCTATCACTTGATGTTGATGGCCTGCTGAGGTTTGAATAGAGAGTTGAGCAGCAGGAAGAGAAGATGGAGTAGCGATCACTGGAAGAGCAGTGGGAGGCTTCTTGAAGAATCCAGACTCAGTGAGCTGTTTTCGACGAGTGTCAGAGAGAGGAGTAATTTTAGCATTGTCCAGATATCGATTATGAAAAACTGGAAGCATTTCCTTTGATCTGTCTCTTTCCATTTCTCTAGCAAAACCAGCTTCCCATGTTGCTTTGATCACTTGGGGGTCAAACTCCTCCCCTATATCTTCAAAAACTTCAATGTGCCCCTCACCAACAGCAGCAGGGGGTACATTAGCATTGACTATCTGTTGCTCCCCCTCAACACCAGCTGGGGGAACTTCAACACTTACTATTTCTTTTCCAGTAGACTCCCCCTCAACACCAGCAGGAGGATCTTCAACACTTACTTCCTTCTCTATCTCCCCCTCAGCACCAGCAGGGGGAATTTCACTTTCATTATTGACCGCCACAATTTCCATTTCATCATTGGTTTCCAGCACTTTTTTAGCAGATTCATCATAGATTTGTTGCACAGCTTTGTGAACTGCTTCACTGACAATATCCAAAACAGCAGCATCAATTTTCTCCCCCTTGGAAGTTGCATTGTTAATGACAACTTCCACAGTGGCTGGCTGTTTTGATTGCTGAGTCACCAGTTTGGTAAGCAGATTTTTGATATCACCCACTTCTTTTTCCAACTTTACTTGCCTCTGGCGATCTTCCTCAGTGAAAGAAGCTTGAGGAGTAGGAAGATCAGCCATTTGTTTTTCCAAGGCTTTGATTTCCTCGGTGTTGGTTTCGATCTGAGTTGTTAGAGGGGTGATGAGATCACTTAGCTTTTTGACTTCAGTAGCAGCGGAAAGATTGGTAGAGGCTGCTTTCTTTGCTGAGTAGCTGGTGGAGTTTGCACATTTGAGCAGCGATATGGCACCAGACTTGAGTATCTGCTGATCATGTTTGATAATAGAAGTTGTGGCACTAATTTTTCCTTGAGCAGCAGCCATTGAACTTGTGTTGTCTTTCAGTGTATTTATCGCTGTGCTATTTTCATTCTGTTTGTTGTACCAGCTGGTCAGTGTAGACCTGTCAGACTCTTTATCTTTCAACTTAATTGCAAGAGTGGCAGCCTTGGTGAGATCATTTAACTGATGCTCTACCCGTTCCAACCTATCAGCAGAGTTGCCCAAATCCTTAACAGCAAGAGGCTCGACTTCAATTGGCAAGTGAGAAGAACAACCAGGAACAGCTTGGAAGGGGGAAGGCATGCCCAGAGATAGCATGGTGTTCACTGGTTGTACTGGTGGAGTTGCTGGTCTTGCAATTGAAGCCACTGATACACTTTCAGTTTCAACATTTTCTGGTTCAGCAACTGTAACATTTTCAGAGACCATGTCATCAGTGTTTACCACATCTACATCATCGTCCACAACTTCCATATCACTAGCTTCTTTCTCATCAGCATGATTGTAAGAATCAAGCTGAAAATCGTCAGCAAAAAAATCACCCAACTCAAAATCACTTTCATCATCAACATTATCATCTTCAATCATTTCTTCATGCCCACCACTAGTATTTTCAACAACAGACACATCACCAAAATCAACATTGCTTCTCTCAGCATCTTCCACCACTGCTTCACTACCACCAGCACCTTCAACAATTTCATCACGAGAAAAATTCAAGGGAATTGGGGAATTTGGTGCCTCTGTCTCAGTGTGTTGTAGCACTGAAACGTCATCAGCCTTAGACTGTGTTGTCTCTAGCATCACCTGTGATCTGGCTGCTGACAACGACTCAGAGGGTTGAGAAGAGGGAATTATTTGAGTGGTAGACTCAACTCTAGTGGGCTGGGGTGACCCTTGTACTTCACCAACCTCTCCTACAGAAGATTGTGGTGGCTGCTTGCTGTTACCCTTTTTCTCGTCAACAACCTTTTTTGAGGTTGCTGATGGGCCGGCTGGGTTTCTAATGTCCTTGGGCTATGAGGACGTCTTAGCCTTTGTGGTTAAGCCCTTTGGTACTCGCTGCTGCTGTTTTGGGACATCAGCAGGAGGTGAAGTGGAGGTAGATGTAACTTGTGCTTTATTGGTCTTATTGGGAGCTTTGGAGGCTGCTGGGGGGTTTACCAGTGAACCAGCTCCAGAGGATTGCTTTTTATATACGTCAGGATAGGTGGAATAAAGTACCTGTTTCATTGCCGGAGGAAGCACAACATATTTAGCATCAAATAATTCAGTGTCACAAGCAGGTACCTTGTACACTGTACTGGAAATCCGTGGTGCGAAAAAGACAGTAGCACCCTTTGGAAGATATTTTTCCTTCAGTTCATGCTTGAAAATCAGCGAGAGAAACCGAGTGAAGGGCACTGAGCTCGATCTGTTTTTGACAAGAACCTTTGCCTTTAAATCTTCAAAGATGACACTGGCAAAGTCAGCGACTGGGCAGCAGTGGCCTGATCAAATGACCCACTGTTCCCACCAAGGCATTGAATGACATGAGAAAAAAGTAACCTCCATACTCCGGGCAGGAACTTTTTCGAGGGTTGCTGTGAACAGGTTGAGTTGGTTCCGTGTTTGTTCCATAGCATATGGAAAGCAACCAATCTTTCCATACTTCAGTGGATACCAAGTCAGCAAATTGTCTTTCTTCAGATTGTGAAGGAAGACGAAGAACATCTCTTAACAAATTAACAGAGATGGTGATGGTGTGTTTTCCTTTCATAACAGTACCGGAAATAGTGCTGCTAACGAGGTTGTAGTCACATGTCCACCAGAATTCCCTCAACAGATGGACACACATCTCTTTTGGATCTCTATAGATGGCCCTTCTAGCCGGACATGCTCGTATAAAATCAAGCATTTGATAGTAACCTTTAACCTTGGGAGGAATTTCAAGAGATCCAAGGTAGTTATTTGGTTTAATAACCAACTTGTGGGCTTGAAAGGCTACATGATTTGATGGAACAATGCCTTCAGGATCGAAAACCTTGGACGTAAGATAGAGAGGCTTTTGAGAAGTTTGAGAGATTTGGAGACTAAGAAAATAAGAAGGTGAATTTTTGAAAGTATAAAGAATGGAGATTGAAAAAGATTTGAATATATATAGCATGGATATGGGCCCCATAACTATGAAGTGAACCGTCACCAATACTCTCTTTCATACGTAATATATACATATATATACGTATTTGAGTAACGTAAAAAAAAGGATTGATGTGACAACTTGTACCATTATTTCAAAAGTACTCGAGTTTTACGGCGGATACAGTGTACAAGTTGTCCATTTGGGAGAAAATCGAGGTAACCGTTTTGAGATTTCAATAAAATATTGATAAAAATACTTGGTGGATATATTCACACAATAAAGTAGTTGAGATTGAAATATATCCACTGACAATTTTGAAAATCTGGTTACCTTATTTAGAGAAAGAGTTCAGTCAGCGACTTTACGGCAAACGTTGGTCGCTGATGAATAAGGAGTACAATTTTTAGCAAATTGTCAGCTATCAACGGATTTAATTTGTCTTTACCAGCAGCCGTTTGCTGCTGGACTAGATAGAGACTTTTAGCTCTCTATTGCTTTTGTTTTGCTTTTTCCCAAAGCAACAGGGATCAACGGATTTGAGAAGTCTTTACCAGCAGCCGTTTGCTGCTGGACTAGATAGAGACTTTTAGCTCTCTATTGCTTTTGTTTTGCTTTTTCCCAAAGCAACAGGGATCAACGGATTTGAGAAGTCTTTACCAGCAGCCGTTTGCTGCTGGACTAGATAGAGACTTTTAGCTCTCTATTGCTTTTGTTTTGCTTTTTCCCAAAGCAACAGGGATCAACGGATTTGAGAAGTCTTTACCAGCAGCCGTTTGCTGCTGGACTAGATAGAGACTTTTAGCTCTCTATTGCTTTTGTTTTGCTTTTTCCCAAAGCAACAGGGATCAACGGATTTGAGAAGTCTTTACCAGCAGCCGTTTGCTGCTGGACTAGATAGAGACTTTTAGCTCTCTATTGCTTTTGTTTTGCTTTTTCCCAAAGCAACAGGGATCAACGGATTTGAGAAGTCTTTACCAGCAGCCGTTTGCTGCTGGACTAGATAGAGACTTTTAGCTCTCTATTGCTTTTGTTTTGCTTTTTCCCAAAGCAACAGGGATCAACGGATTTGAGAAGTCTTTACCAGCAGCCGTTTGCTGCTGGACTAGATAGAGACTTTTAGCTCTCTATTGCTTTTGTTTTGCTTTTTCCCAAAGCAACAGGGATCAACGGATTTGAGAAGTCTTTACCAGCAGCCGTTTGCTGCTGGACTAGATAGAGACTTTTAGCTCTCTATTGCTTTTGTTTTGCTTTTTCCCAAAGCAACAGGGATCAACGGATTTGAGAAGTCTTTACCAGCAGCCGTTTGCTGCTGGACTAGATAGAGACTTTTAGCTCTCTATTGCTTTTGTTTTGCTTTTTCCCAAAGCAACAGGGATCAACGGATTTGAGAAGTCTTTACCAGCAGCCGTTTGCTGCTGGACTAGATAGAGACTTTTAGCTCTCTATTGCTTTTGTTTTGCTTTTTCCCAAAGCAACAGGGATCAACGGATTTGAGAAGTCTTTACCAGCAGCCGTTTGCTGCTGGACTAGATAGAGACTTTTAGCTCTCTATTGCTTTTGTTTTGCTTTTTCCCAAAGCAACAGGGATCAACGGATTTGAGAAGTCTTTACCAGCAGCCGTTTGCTGCTGGACTAGATAGAGACTTTTAGCTCTCTATTGCTTTTGTTTTGCTTTTTCCCAAAGCAACAGGGATCAACGGATTTGAGAAGTCTTTACCAGCAGCCGTTTGCTGCTGGACTAGATAGAGACTTTTAGCTCTCTATTGCTTTTGTTTTGCTTTTTCCCAAAGCAACAGGGATCAACGGATTTGAGAAGTCTTTACCAGCAGCCGTTTGCTGCTGGACTAGATAGAGACTTTTAGCTCTCTATTGCTTTTGTTTTGCTTTTTCCCAAAGCAACAGGGATCAACGGATTTGAGAAGTCTTTACCAGCAGCCGTTTGCTGCTGGACTAGATAGAGACTTTTAGCTCTCTATTGCTTTTGTTTTGCTTTTTCCCAAAGCAACAGGGATCAACGGATTTGAGAAGTCTTTACCAGCAGCCGTTTGCTGCTGGACTAGATAGAGACTTTTAGCTCTCTATTGCTTTTGTTTTGCTTTTTCCCAAAGCAACAGGGATCAACGGATTTGAGAAGTCTTTACCAGCAGCCGTTTGCTGCTGGACTAGATAGAGACTTTTAGCTCTCTATTGCTTTTGTTTTGCTTTTTCCCAAAGCAACAGGGATCAACGGATTTGAGAAGTCTTTACCAGCAGCCGTTTGCTGCTGGACTAGATAGAGACTTTTAGCTCTCTATTGCTTTTGTTTTGTTTAGCAAGTAAGACACACTTGAACTTGCTGAAAGAAATTTTGACCATAAGGTCACTTTTCAACTTATAAGAGAGATGTAAGTTGAAGCATCAGCAGACATGACAAGTCATGTCGCTGATTCACCATTCAACATTCCCAACTTGCTGACCAGATATTTAAATCTGGTTTCATCTAATAGTTTAGTGAAAATATCAGCAAGTTGGTCATCAGTGGGAATGAAGTAGATTTCAACATCCCCTTTCATGACATGGTCACGAATGAAATGGTACCTAATGTCTATGTGTTTGGTCTTAGAAAGAAAAAAAAAACTTTGATAAGAACAGAACAGAATTTAGAAAAAACAAGTATGCAAACGGATCTTGTTTCAATGATTTAGAAACGATGGCTCTGATACCACTTGACAGTCCTGGATTTGCACACTTATAATATATTTAGTCTAGACAAGAATGTAAGAACAGAAAGTAAAGAACATGAACAAGAATAAGTTCAAATGCAAATATCTAAGCAAGTCTAATCATATGTATCATTGATTAAACGATGAATACATGGTCGATATTACAACTTGTCTTACAAGAATACAAATGAACTAAATAATTGCTAAGTCTAGACACACTATAAACTTAAGCAATTACAAGAGAGAAATAAAGTGACACACACTTTGTGGTGACAAACACAAAGTATAAATGATGCGGCTGTGTTGCTTTATATAGGGGAGGAATTAGGGCAACACAGCCTTACAATGATCGTGATAGAATGGTGGTTGTCGACTTCTCATAGGCTCGTTGTACTTGGATCCAGGAGCCTTTGTCTTCTTTACCAAAATGGGTATGAAAGAGAAAACCCTTGTTTTGGTCCCAACTGTACCTTTGCCATATAAGGTAATATCCAGTTGGAAGAACCACCATGTGACTACTTGTCTTCTTGTGGTTTGAAAACTTCCTGCCTTGACACACAACTTGGAAAGTAAACCACCCGCTGACGAGAGTCATTGACTCGCTGATGACTTGCTGACGACTCACGTCAGCGACCAAGTCTGGTCAGCGAATCCTTGACTCAACACGGGGAAACTGTAAATACCTTTCCAGACACTGATTCTTCGAAGCAAATGCACTACCTACATTGATTACCAACAGCAAAGCAAGCAAAGCTGTTAACCTACACGGTGGAAGCTGTTCACTAATTATTTATTAGGTTGAATGTATAAGATTGTAGTTTTGGGTGGGGGGGGGGGGGGGGTGTTAATGAATGTAAAAGTTTATATACAGAGAAGTAAAGATAGATACGAGGAGGAAAATCCAATGGAGGGCAGGCGGGGCGATGGAGGTTTGAGTATGGAAATGGACTTGTCAAGGGGAGGGGTGGGTCAAAACCCGACCATGAAATAAAAATGCTAAATAATAACATGTCTAAAAAAAAATTGTACATTTTCATAATTTAAAAAAACAAATGTACAAAGGTTTAGGGTTCAGGGTTCAGGATTTTAGGGTTTTAAGGTTCAGGGTCTAGAGGTTTAGGGGTTTAGGGGATTAGGGTTTAGGAGTTTAGGGTGTAGAGTTTTAATCACCCGCAACAATATACTTCCTTCAAAAATGTCATGTCATCTTGTTATCTCTATGGAACTTTACACTATGTTCTCGAGTTTTATTTAGAAACTAGATTAAACCCGTCCGTTGGACGGTAATATTATAATAAATAGATAATATATGCTATTTTTAATACTTCTAAACGATTAAAAATTAATATAAAATAAATTTGTTTGAAAATATATAAAATAGTTGCTAAAATTTTTATTTAATATCATATAGTACTTATCGCAGCATACTTGATAGAAAGGAATTCGAACTTTAAGAGAACCTAAAATTACATAACTTTTCTAACTAATACTCCAAAAATATGATATTAGCTATGGGTTGTTTGGTGTTGTGTTTTTAAAACAAATTTTTCATTTTCAAAATTACGTTATAAATGATTTTCCAAAATGTGTTTCAATAGCAAATAATCACTTTTAGGCATGAGAGGCATGATTACCACCATTCTAACATGCACTACAAAATAAATTTGAAAACCAACTTTGTTATATTATCAATATTAACAATTTAACATAGATACGAAACACAAAAAAAAAATATAAAAGCTTAAAATAAAGTAACTAAATTAAACTCACAATAAAACCAAACTTACACTTAAAAATTAGATAGGAATACAATCTACACAAAATAAAAAACTTTATAGAATAAAAAGTAAAATCAAATAATATGACATAAAGATTACCTAAAAACAGATATTTAAGAAAAATGTCGTAGAGTCAAACTTGTAAAATCATAAAACTTGATATTTAAGAATAAAAGAAAAAACTAATGAGAGAAACTAATGAGAGATAACTGGAAAACTTTTTAAAAACTTACAATCAAAATATTTTTTAATATTCCTTTAAACTATTACTTTTTTTAATAATAAATAAATCCACATCAACATTTACTTAGCAATAAATAACATCAAATAATATATAAAAATGACAAGTAAGCAAAAATATTAGTTGTCAAATAAAGGATTATGCCACATTAGCCCTAACTATCCTCTCTTAGTTATAGAGAGAAGAAAAGAAGTTATACGTTTTCAAAATAAATTGTGTTCTTGGGTTTTTTTTTTCAAGAAAAAAAAATTAAATGATATAAAACGATTGTCTAGTTATAGTTTGTCATACTTCTTTCCTCCCAAAAATGAGATGATTAAAAAGAAATTATTATAGCTAAATATGGAATGGATGTCCATATTCCTTAATAGATTAATTAGAGAGATATTGTATTAGATTATGAGATTTATTGCTTGATGAACAAACTATTATAAATATGAGCCGAGATGAATAATATAACTCTTCATTCTCTCTAAAGAAAATGTTGAGTCATGGATTCGCTGAGAGACTCAGCGAGTGACTTCTTCAGCGAGCTCTCAGCGATCATCTATCATCTTCAGTTAAAGGATAAGTTCAATGACTCACCGCCATGTTTTGTAACTCAAATATGGGTGGGAAGATGAAGATAAGAAGGCTGGTCCCCAAGGACACATGTTGATAGATCAGAATGAAGACATGTGACCTTGTACCAAAATGGTACTAAGGTGTTTCTTTTTCATACCGTTTTGGGAAAGAAACAAGATGGTAACCAGAGATTCCTGAAGACCAGTCTTACACACCAATAGATGGTTGACAACCTTCATGTGTCAACATCTATTGGGTTGTCATGTGATGTCTTTTCTCCCCTATATAAAGCATCACTTGACCTAGCCGCAAAACAGTTGGTGTGTGCCATATTACACTTAGTGTGTTTTTCTCTCTTTGTATAATTGTTAAGTTTTTAGTGTGTCAAAAACTTAACAATATTTTCTCTTCTATTCCTTTGTAAAACCGACCATGTATTCACTGTTTAATTAATGTTACTTATGATTAAACTTCTTTACTTTCTTGTCTTATGTTCTTAGTGTAATTTAAATTAGTTGTTTAATTACTTAATCGTTGCAAACTTGAGACTTTCAGTTGGTATCAGAGCAGTGTTTCGATACACTGAAATTGATCTGAAAAGTGTTTGCAAGATTACCCTTTCTTTCTGTACTTTAATTCTCTGCATCTAAAATCTTTTCTTTTCTGTACTTTAATTTTCTGCATCTAAAATCTTTTCTTTTCTCTTTCTTAAAACTTTTTCTTTACATGGCTTCGGTTCCTACTCTGGTTAATACCAGAGACTTTGGGTATGTCTCTATCCCACCTAGATTCGAAACTCATGATTTCGGATCCTGGAAAGAGAGAATGCTCCTACACATAGTAGGAGTTGAACCTTACTTGATGACTATTCTGACTAGAGGGCCATATGTACCGGTTCTGGTTACCAGGACACCAGGAGCCACCACTGATGCTCCTGAGGTTGTCACTGAGCTCATAAAACCAGAAGTACAATGGACAGATGATGAGCGTAGGCTTGTCAATCTGGATGCTCGGCTAAGAAATCTTATCATCAACACCCTTCCCGATAACATTATGAAATCTGTCATCAAACTTCCTTCTGCAAAAAGGGTATGGGATAATCTTTGTATCAGATTTGATGGTACAGAAGATGTTCTTGCTACCAAGAAAATAGATCTGAAACGTGCCTATGAAGGATTCTTTTCTCTTCCTAATGAGAATCTGGATGAAACTTATAACCGTTTTAAATGTCTTCTGAATGACATGACTAATGCTGGCATAGAGCATGATATGCTTGAAGTATGCCACAAGTTCATCGACAGCTTGCCCATTAAGTGGCAAGGTCTAAGACAAATCTTAAGGACCACTAAGCAGTTGAAACAGCATGACCTGGAATCACTTTATGGCACTCTTCAATTTGAAGAGAGAGCCCTCGCTCAAAACTTGAGAGCTGAAGCTGATTCCAAAAGACATGCTGGCTCTTCTTCTTCTTCATCTTCTCTGTCTTCTGTCCCTCATGCTCATGACCCTTTTGCCTTGGTCTCTGCTGAAGTTAGTACTATTCATGTTAACAACAGCAATTCTACCCCATCTCATATCCAGGACCTTGTCAATGACCTCGATTTCGAGGAGAGACAAGAGATGTTCTTGGATTTCATGCAATTTGCTCTTATTGCTGGAAAAAGATATTCCAAGAAATGGAACAGTCGTAGGTCGACTGCTTCCCAAAGACCAGTGATAGACAAATCGCAGGAAGAGTGTTGGAGATGTGGTCGAAAAGGCCATTATCAAAAAGATTGCAAAGTCTCTATTCCCTCTTTGCAGGTACCAAAGCCCTCTTCTTCGTCAGCAAGACCTTCTTCTTCTGTCAAGCCTGCTGATGAATACAAGAAGAAGTATTATGAGCTTCGTGCAAAAATGGCTGATGTAGAAGAAGCTAAAGCCCCTGCCAAAGGTCTTGTTGCCGAAGAACACGACTGGGCCGAATCTGACGTTTTTGACTGCGAGGACTTCATAGATGCCATCTGCTTCATGGCACTCGCTGATGATCAGGCGCTGACAAAGGATCAAGTGTGCTCCAGTCAGTAGGTGAATGTCACAATCAATAAGGTATGCACTTTTTCCTCTGCCTCTGAAGAGGACAAACCTACTATTCTTGAATCTCTTACTTGCGACATTCAATACGTCGAGTCAATTCGTGCTGACCTTCAATCTAAACTTAACTCAGTTAGTGCTGAGTTAAGTGTTAAAACTGACAAGCTCAAGGACCTAAGAAATGTCCATGTTGAGCTTGAATCTCAAAAGCTTCTTAACCAAACTCTTTCTATATCCAATGAGAAGCTGAAAAATCAGGTCGCTGACCTTGAGAAGATTGTAACCTCATGGTCTAAATCCTCCAGGCTTCATGACCAAATCTTTAGTAAGCAGGTGCCAGCCCAAATGAAAGCCATCATTGGTGGTGATTATGAAACTGCCGCTGTCATAACTAATATGTTCAGCGACGGTCCTGCTCCTGAAGAGAGGATTCCTCCAAGTGCTGTGGCATCTCCTGAGGAAATGCTAAAATATTACTTTATCAAAGGCATGAATGACTATCACTCTGAACTGAATGATGAGTCACCCTCTCCCAGCACTTCTTCTTCTTCCTCACAAGCTGAAACTAGCTCATCAGCTAGCTTTGCTAAAACTGTCTTCCCTAACCATCCTATCATTGATATGATGCCTAATGAAGGCAGAGTTCAATATTCCTCTTCCCAGACATTTGAAGGAAATCCTTCAAGTGATGGTTTCAAGCCCCTTGCTCCCAACTTCTTGACTGTTAAGCCCAATGGTGGGTTCAGTGTTGAACCTTTTAGAAGAAGCAAGGTCGCTATTCCATATGACTACAGCACTCCTCAGCGAGCTGTGTCTGTTAGTCAACCCGCTGAGAATTTTGTTCCCTCAGCAGTCGCTGAACGCCCTGCGTCTCAGCCTTCGTCTTCTTCTAATACTTCTCCTGCTGGCAGAAAGTCTGTTATGCATGATCGCCTGATGCATAGACGAGCTAGGTTTGCTGATGCTCGTTATCAGCAACCTAATTCTGTTTATGTCTCAAAGGGAACTTTTGTCCCTCAGCAACCAAGACCTGTTCAGCAGGTTAGACCTCCTTAGCTAGGAGGTCAGCAAGTTTCTCAAAGTCGTCATAGTTCTCAGCAACTCAGACCTGTTCAGCAAGTCAGACCTCCTCAGCAAGGAGGTCAGCGAGTTGTTCTGAATAATCATGGCCCTTCCTCTTCAAATGCTCAATCCAAGGGCAAGTCCATTCTTGGCCCTGTTCCCAAGACTCTTCCTCTTCAGTCTAGGAAGAAAAGGACCCCTTCAGTAGCATCAACCTCTTCCTCCAATCATGAGATATGTGAGTTGAGTAAGCGTGTCAACGACTTGTCCTCACAACTCAAGGAATTTCTGATTCAAAGTCAGAATGCTGGAAGAAAATGTTATCTATGTGGTGAAAGAGGACACATTGCTGCTGACTGCAATGATAAAGACTCCAGGAATCCTCCTGAAGTTGTCATTCAGCCAAATCTACCCTCAGCTTCCGCTACTCATCCCTCCTCTGTAATCTCTAAGCGAACTCCCCCAGCTGAGTCTAATATCAGCTTGGGTGAAGATGTTGTTCTTACAAATGACAACATTGCTGAATACATTGCCACTCAGCGAATCTCCTTTCCTCAGTCTCATGAAATCATTACCAATGGTAATGATAGTGTACTGGCTGAATATGGGGAAAACAATCAAGTCAGCAACATCAACCCCCCCCCCCCCCCCCCCCCCCCCCCCCCCCCCCCCCCCCCCCCCCCCCCCCCCCCCCCCCCCCCCCCCCCCCCCCCCCCCCCCCCCCCCCCCCCCCCCCCCCCCCCCCCCCCCCCCCCCCCCCCCCCCCCCCCCCCCCCCCCCCCCCCCCCCCCCCCCCCCCCCCCCCCCCCCCCCCCCCCCCCCCCCCCCCCCCCCCCCCCCCCCCCCCCCCCCCCCCCCCCCCCCCCCCCCCCCCCCCCCCCCCCCCCCCCCCCCCCCCCCCCCCCCCCCCCCCCCCCCCCCCCCCCCCCCCCCCCCCCCCCCCCCCCCCCCCCCCCCCCCCCCCCCCCCCCCCCCCCCCCCCCCCCCCCCCCCCCCCCCCCCCCCCCCCCCCCCCCCCCCCCCCCCCCCCCCCCCCCCCCCCCCCCCCCCCCCCCCCCCCCCCCCCCCCCCCCCCCCCCCCCCCCCCCCCCCCCCCCCCCCCCCCCCCCCCCCCCCCCCCCCCCCCCCCCCCCCCCCCCCCCCCCCCCCCCCCCCCCCCCCCCCCCCCCCCCCCCCCCCCCCCCCCCCCCCCCCCCCCCCCCCCCCCCCCCCCCCCCCCCCCCCCCCCCCCCCCCCCCCCCCCCCCCCCCCCCCCCCCCCCCCCCCCCCCCCCCCCCCCCCCCCCCCCCCCCCCCCCCCCCCCCCCCCCCCCCCCCCCCCCCCCCCCCCCCCCCCCCCCCCCCCCCCCCCCCCCCCCCCCCCCCCCCCCCCCCCCCCCCCCCCCCCCCCCCCCCCCCCCCCCCCCCCCCCCCCCCCCCCCCCCCCCCCCCCCCCCCCCCCCCCCCCCCCCCCCCCCCCCCCCCCCCCCCCCCCCCCCCCCCCCCCCCCCCCCCCCCCCCCCCCCCCCCCCCCCCCCCCCCCCCCCCCCCCCCCCCCCCCCCCCCCCCCCCCCCCCCCCCCCCCCCCCCCCCCCCCCCCCCCCCCCCCCCCCCCCCCCCCCCCCCCCCCCCCCCCCCCCCCCCCCCCCCCCCCCCCCCCCCCCCCCCCCCCCCCCCCCCCCCCCCCCCCCCCCCCCCCCCCCCCCCCCCCCCCCCCCCCCCCCCCCCCCCCCCCCCCCCCCCCCCCCCCCCCCCCCCCCCCCCCCCCCCCCCCCCCCCCCCCCCCCCCCCCCCCCCCCCCCCCCCCCCCCCCCCCCCCCCCCCCCCCCCCCCCCCCCCCCCCCCCCCCCCCCCCCCCCCCCCCCCCCCCCCCCCCCCCCCCCCCCCCCCCCCCCCCCCCCCCCCCCCCCCCCCCCCCCCCCCCCCCCCCCCCCCCCCCCCCCCCCCCCCCCCCCCCCCCCCCCCCCCCCCCCCCCCCCCCCCCCCCCCCCCCCCCCCCCCCCCCCCCCCCCCCCCCCCCCCCCCCCCCCCCCCCCCCCCCCCCCCCCCCCCCCCCCCCCCCCCCCCCCCCCCCCCCCCCCCCCCCCCCCCCCCCCCCCCCCCCCCCCCCCCCCCCCCCCCCCCCCCCCCCCCCCCCCCCCCCCCCCCCCCCCCCCCCCCCCCCCCCCCCCCCCCCCCCCCCCCCCCCCCCCCCCCCCCCCCCCCCCCCCCCCCCCCCCCCCCCCCCCCCCCCCCCCCCCCCCCCCCCCCCCCCCCCCCCCCCCCCCCCCCCCCCCCCCCCCCCCCCCCCCCCCCCCCCCCCCCCCCCCCCCCCCCCCCCCCCCCCCCCCCCCCCCCCCCCCCCCCCCCCCCCCCCCCCCCCCCCCCCCCCCCCCCCCCCCCCCCCCCCCCCCCCCCCCCCCCCCCCCCCCCCCCCCCCCCCCCCCCCCCCCCCCCCCCCCCCCCCCCCCCCCCCCCCCCCCCCCCCCCCCCCCCCCCCCCCCCCCCCCCCCCCCCCCCCCCCCCCCCCCCCCCCCCCCCCCCCCCCCCCCCCCCCCCCCCCCCCCCCCCCCCCCCCCCCCCCCCCCCCCCCCCCCCCCCCCCCCCCCCCCCCCCCCCCCCCCCCCCCCCCCCCCCCCCCCCCCCCCCCCCCCAACACTGGAAGCTCTGTCACCTTTACCTCTGAAGATCAATTCTTCACACGTGAGGTTACTCGTGACATGCTTCCTGCTCATCAACTCGTTGAAAATTTTCCAGTTGATGAAAACGCTGATCCTAGAGCTCCTCTTTCTCTCTCTACTGATGATGATGATTATGCTCATCTTCCTCTCTACACTGATGATACAGGCAGTGGAGAAAATCTCGATTCTGCCTAAATCCTTCTATTGTTATCCATGCAGGCCTCGCTAGGAAAAGAAGTGTGGTATTTGGACAGTGGCTGTTCAAAGCACATGACTGGATCCAAGGACCTGCTGGATAACTTTGTGGCGACTGATGGTCCCACAGTTGTGTTTGGTGATAACTCTACTGGCCAAACGGAAGGATATGGCTCTCTCTCAAATGGGCTAATCAAGTTCACTAAGGTCGCTTACGTGAACGGCTTGAAACACAATCTGATTAGCATCAGTCAACTGTGCGATGCTGACTACAAGGTTGTCCTTGATAAGCATCAAGGCACAGTAATAAATGTAAATAAAGAAGTAGTTTTGGTCGCTCCTAGAAAGAGAGATATCTACTTGGTAGACTTCACTCCTGTCAAAACTGACAGTGAGACCTGCTTCTTCTCAAAAGCTGCTTCTCAAATCAATTGGTTGTGGCACAAGCGTATGTCGCATGTGAACTTCAAAACAATCAATTCACTAGCCAAGAAAAATCTTGTTCGAGGTCTTCCTCCTCCCACTTATGAGAAGGACAGGCTCTGTGGTGCCTGTGAGATGGGTAAAAGCCACCGAGCCACCTTCAAAACTAAACAAGCCAATTCCATCAATGGCTGCTTCCATCTACTTCACATGGACCTTTTTGGTCCAGTGAATGTCCAAAGTCTAAGGGGTAGCAAATACACCTTAGTCATCGTGGATGAATATTCACGATATACTTGGACAATATTTCTTCATTCTAAGAGTGATGCTGCTGAGGAAATAATTAATTTCATTAAAAAGATGGAAAACCTCAACAGCATACGTGTTAAAGAACTCAGAAGCGATCATGGAACTGAGTTCATAAACCACACTCTTGAAAGTTTTTGTGCTGATCAAGGGATTAGACAAAACTTCTCTTCTGTTAGGACTCCTGAACAAAATGGAGTATCTGAAAGGAGAAACAGAACTCTCATTGAAGCTGCTCGAACTATGCACAGTGAGTCTTCCCTTCCTAGTAAATTTTGGGCTGAAGCAGTTAGTACTGCTTGCCACACTCAAAATAGGTGTCTTATTGTCAAGCGACATGACAAGACTGCCTATGAAATTCTTAAGGGTAAGAAACCCCAAATTGGATATTTCCATGTGTTTGGATGTCCAGTGTTCATCCTGAATGATAAGGATCATTTGGGTAAGTTTGATCCCAAAGCTGATGATGGCTACTTTCTGGGATATTCTTCTATTAGTAAAGCTTTCAGAGTTTTCAACACTCGCACTCAAAGAGTAGATGAATCAATTCATGTTACTTTTGATGAAAGCTGTTCAGCTCTAGGAGATCTATCAAATGAGACATCTGCTGAAGGCATCCTCAGCGATCTTGCTGATCCTTCAGTAGAGTCAGCGACACATCATGATGTTGCTGACTCACCTATTGCTGATACTTCAAGTCTCTCAACTAATGATGAGTATGTGGCAGCGCACATTTGCTCTATTGATCCAGTTGAGCCTCTCCTTAGGACTGTTAATGCCACTTCCATTAACGTCACTCCTTTAGATGAACCTCAAGCTGATGACGATGGTGCTGAGGACATCTTTCATGATGCTTCAGCAACTCCTATTTCAGGAGACGCTGAGGATGACAATTCTCAGCAAGAGGTACGCACTGATCTCAGTGACCCTCCTATCAGTAACTCTGCACTTTCTCTAACCATTGATCTTTTCATTTATTCTCTTGCTCCAAATGATCCTACCTCCACCTTATCCGCTGTTACTCACTCCTCTTCTATCCATACACCAGCACTCAAATGGACTGCTGATCACCCTTTTGACCATGTGATTGGTAATCCACACAATGGTGTCCAAACTCGCTCAGGGACAAGTAATACTTGTCTCTATGTCAATTTCTTATCTCAAATTGTGCCTTCCAATATTGGCGAAGCCATGGCTGATCCTTCTTGGGTGGAAGCCATGCAAGAAGAATTGACACAATTTGAAAGAAATCACGTTTGGTTCCTTGTTCCTCCTCCTTATAAGGAACCCATTGGCACTAGATGGGTTTATAGAAATAAGATGGATGAAGCTGGTGTAGTCATTCAAAACAAGGCAAGACTGGTTGCTCAAGGTTATACTCAAGCTGAAGGCATTGACTATGATGAAACCTTTGCTCCAGTCGCTCGCCTTGAAGCCATTCGTCTCTTTCTTGCTCACGCTGCCTACAAAGGCTTCACTGTCTATCAAATGGACGTCAAGAGTGCCTTTCTAAATGGTGCTCTTGATGAAGAAGTCTATGTTAAACAGCCTCCTGGCTTTGAGGATCCAAAGCATCCTCACTATGTCTACAAGCTAAATAAAGCTTTATATGGTCTTAAACAAGCTCCTAGAGCTTGGTATGACACATTGTCTACCTTCCTTCTTGACCATGGCTTTCGTCGAGGAACCATAGACAGCACTCTCTTCATCTATAAGAAGAAAGCTGATGTTCTGTATGTTCAAATATATGTCGATGACATTATCTTTGGTTCCTTATCTTCTAAGCTCTGTCAAAAGTTCAGTGCTCTCATGTCTAGTACTTTTGAAATGAGCATGATGGGTGAATTAACCTTTTTCTTAGGGTTACAAATCAAGCAGCTTCCCACTAAAATATTTATCAATCAAGAAAAATATATTCGGGATATGTTGCATAAATTTGACTTCACCCATGTCACTCTAAAAGGAACTCCCATGTCCCCTCCTAATAACCTCCATGCTGACCCTGATGGTAAGTATGTGAATCCTACTCTCTATAGAGGCATGATTGGTTCGCTGATGTATCTCACAGCGAGTCGACCAGACATCATGTTTGCAACATGTCTCTGTGCTCGCTATCAAGCCTCTTGCTGTTAAGCGTATCTTTAAATATCTTAAGGGTACACCCACGCTGGGTCTTTGGTACCCAAAAGATTCTGACTTTGAGTTGGTTGGATATTCTGACTCCGACTATGCTGGTTGCATGCTTGATCGCAAAAGCACCAGTGGAGGATGTCAACTGTTGGGGGGGGAAGCTGACTAGTTGGACTAGTAAAAAGTAACACACAGTTTCCATCTCCACCGCTGAGGCAGAATATGTCTCCGCAGTGAGCTGTTGTGCCCAAATTCTTTGGATGAAACATCAGCTTGCTGATTATGATTTTGGAGTATACCAAAATTCTAATCATGTGTGATAATACAAGTGCTATTGCTATTACACACAACCCTGTTCAGCATTCAAAAACTAAGCATATTGATATTCGATATCACTTTATTCGTGATCATGTCATGAAAGGTGATATTGAAATCTATTTCATTCCAACTGATGATCAAATTGCTGACATCTTTACTAAACCATTGGATGAAACTAGATTCAAACTGCTTGTCAGCAAGTTAGGAATGCTAAATGGGGAATCAGCAACATGACTTATCATGTAGCTAACTCAGCGAGTTTAAGTCTGTCTTACTCGCTGAAACTAAAGCAATGAAGAGCTTAAAGTCTTCATCTAGTCCAGTAGCAAACGGCTCTGGTAAAGACTTATCAAATCCGTTTATCCCTGTTGCTTTGGGAAAAAGCAAAATAAAAGCAATGGAGAGCTAAAAGTCTTCATCTAGTCCATTAGCAAACGGCTATGGTAAAGACTTCTTAAATCCGTTGATCCCTGTTGCTTTGGGAAAAAGCAAAATAAAAGCAATGGAGAGCTAAAAGTCTTCATCTAGTCCAGTAGCAAACGGCTCTGGTAAAGACTTCTTAAATCCGTTGATCCCTGTTGCTTTGGGAAAAAGCAAAATAAAAGCAATGGAGAGCTAAAAGTCTTCATCTAGTCCATTAGCAAACGGCTATGGTAAAGACTTCTTAAATCCGTTGATCCCTGTTGCTTTGGGAAAAAGCAAAATAAAAGCAATGGAGAGCTAAAAGTCTTCATCTAGTCCAGTAGCAAACGGCTCTGGTAAAGACTTCTTAAATCCGTTGATCCCTGTTGCTTTGGGAAAAAGCAAAATAAAAGCAATGGAGAGCTAAAAGTCTTCATCTAGTCCATTAGCAAACGGCTATGGTAAAGACTTCTTAAATCCGTTGATCCCTGTTGCTTTGGGAAAAAGCAAAATAAAAGCAATGGAGAGCTAAAAGTCTTCATCTAGTCCATTAGCAAACGGCTATGGTAAAGACTTCTTAAATCCGTTGATCCCTGTTGCTTTGGGAAAAAGCAAAATAAAAGCAATGGAGAGCTAAAAGTCTTCATCTAGTCCATTAGCAAACGGCTATGGTAAAGACTTCTTAAATCCGTTGATCCCTGTTGCTTTGGGAAAAAGCAAAATAAAAGCAATGGAGAGCTAAAAGTCTTCATCTAGTCCATTAGCAAACGGCTATGGTAAAGACTTCTTAAATCCGTTGATCCCTGTTGCTTTGGGAAAAAGCAAAATAAAAGCAATGGAGAGCTAAAAGTCTTCATCTAGTCCATTAGCAAACGGCTATGGTAAAGACTTCTTAAATCCGTTGATCCCTGTTGCTTTGGGAAAAAGCAAAATAAAAGCAATGGAGAGCTAAAAGTCTTCATCTAGTCCATTAGCAAACGGCTATGGTAAAGACTTCTTAAATCCGTTGATCCCTGTTGCTTTGGGAAAAAGCAAAATAAAAGCAATGGAGAGCTAAAAGTCTTCATCTAGTCCAGTAGCAAACGGCTCTGGTAAAGACTTCTTAAATCCGTTGATCCCTGTTGCTTTGGGAAAAAGCAAAATAAAAGCAATGGAGAGCTAAAAGTCTTCATCTAGTCCATTAGCAAACGGCTATGGTAAAGACTTCTTAAATCCGTTGATCCCTGTTGCTTTGGGAAAAAGCAAAATAAAAGCAATGGAGAGCTAAAAGTCTTCATCTAGTCCAGTAGCAAACGGCTCTGGTAAAGACTTCTTAAATCCGTTGATCCCTGTTGCTTTGGGAAAAAGCAAAATAAAAGCAATGGAGAGCTAAAAGTCTTCATCTAGTCCATTAGCAAACGGCTATGGTAAAGACTTCTTAAATCCGTTGATCCCTGTTGCTTTGGGAAAAAGCAAAATAAAAGCAATGGAGAGCTAAAAGTCTTCATCTAGTCCATTAGCAAACGGCTATGGTAAAGACTTCTTAAATCCGTTGATCCCTGTTGCTTTGGGAAAAAGCAAAATAAAAGCAATGGAGAGCTAAAAGTCTTCATCTAGTCCATTAGCAAACGGCTATGGTAAAGACTTCTTAAATCCGTTGATCCCTGTTGCTTTGGGAAAAAGCAAAATAAAAGCAATGGAGAGCTAAAAGTCTTCATCTAGTCCATTAGCAAACGGCTATGGTAAAGACTTCTTAAATCCGTTGATCCCTGTTGCTTTGGGAAAAAGCAAAATAAAAGCAATGGAGAGCTAAAAGTCTTCATCTAGTCCATTAGCAAACGGCTATGGTAAAGACTTCTTAAATCCGTTGATGGCTGACAGTTTGCCAAAAACTGCAGTCAGCAACCAACGTTAGTTGTGAAGTTGCTGACAAAACATTAGATGTTTTCAGCGCCCAAAATTTCTTTTCTCAAATGGGTACGGAAGAAAAAGGAATTTAATTGAATTAAGAAATCCCTTTTTAACATTAAATTTCTTATTCAATACAACATAGGATATTTTCGAAACTAAGTGTTTTCAAAGTAACTATGTGGGTGACGTGGCAAAATCTTGAACCACATGTTTTATAAACTCAAACTGAAAGGTCACCTTGATTTCTGCCTTGATCACGTCATTTGTCCGTATGTGACAGTCTGATTGACAGGTTACTACTGCACAATACGGCGCACACTCAAGTATTTTTGGATAAAATCTCTTCTCCTTTTATTTATATGTTACTCACAAAAATGTTTTTATATATATTATAATAGTATATATACGAAAACAGTTGGTTACAACTGTTAAGAGGAGAGAGAAACTTTTTAATCATATCTTTTTTCGTGTGTGAAAACGTGGCCCACCTCCATACCCTATATATTTCCGCCTCTCTTCTTTTACCTCACTTTACACACACTTAAGAAATCTTTTCATCTTCCAATTCTCAATCTCTCTCTCCTTCTCTGATTCATCTTCATCATATATCTTTTCGTTTGCTTTTAACAAAAATCAATGGCATCCTCTTCTGATATCCCTCAAAATGTTGAAATCCCTTCTTCTTCTTCCCCCGCTGTACAAAATCCACCTGTTCCTGAACCACAAGTTCAGGAACAAACTCCTATTACTTATTTAAATTCTCCAGTCTATACTCCTATAAATGTAAATAAATCTTCTAAAGTTTCCTTTTCTCCCTCGAAGATGATTGTTAACCCCAATAATCATCTTGGCTCGCTTGATGTACCAAAAGGTACAAAAGGGTATAAGCCAATGCTGGATTTTATCCATGCATCTCCTGCAAATCATTGCATCATGGCGGACCCAGAAAATATTTTTGTCCATCTTCTTAGAGAATTCTGGTGGACTTGTGAATATGATGATGCAAACAAGTCCATCACTGGGTCTGTCCGCCAGGGGGGGAAGACAATCACCATCACTCCAGCTTCTCTTCGTCTCACTCTTGGGTTTCCACAAGAAACCGATGATAACAAGTTTGTGGAACCAGCTAACGAAAGTGAAAGGAAGGCATGGTTGCCCTCAATTGGATATAATTATAACTTGAAGAACCCTCCAACGATCCTAAGCAATCCATTAAAGCACAATCTTCCTGGGATCTGGAGAGTTCTGTTCACTCATGTGATTCAATGCATGGGTGGAAATTCTGGGTCTTACAACCAGGCATCATCTACATCGATGCCCATAATCCACGCTCTTGCTGAAGGATGATTTGTGGATTATGCCCAGCTGATCTTCAACGATATGAAGAACAAGATCAGCATGAACATGTTAGAATTCTTTTTAATTCGTGTTATGATGCGGAAGATAGGTGTTCAACAATGGTGGAAAGTGTGTGTGTTAGTGTGTGTTCTTGAGAGAGAAAGGTGTGTGTGTGTGGAAATCTGATTTTATTTATAATCAAAAGTGGGCAAAAGGTTTTTTTTAAAAGTTGAAGGCTTGAGGGGTATTTATACTCTAAGTATATTACATAAGCTCCCCCTCAACCTTACAATATATACACAAAATACAATATTTAGAAATACAACTAAGCACTATTTTATATTTCTAACATTCTCCCCCTTAGTGCTTGGTTATCCAACATCACTTTCTTTGTTGTCTTTTCCTCTTGTTTGCACGTCTTTGCTTGTTCTTCCTTTTCTTATATCCGTTGTGCAGCATTTGAAGTTGATGGCTTGTCAATCTTTGAACTCCAGAAGGCTCTCTTCTTGTAACTGTTCCATGAGTCATTCCAAAACTTCTTAGGGATGAAGTGCCAGTTTTCACCTTCAGGACGTTCAACTAGCAATTTGATATTATCTTGAAAGTTTACAGGAGGAATGTTATGAGAACCACGTTCATGGCTAGGATTCCAACGAACCCATGAACCTGTCTTGGTATGAATAATTCCTTCTTGAGGCTTGGGAGTTCTTGTGACAATGAGATCTCTAATTTTCTGACGCATATCAAGAGTATCTTTGATACGTCTTATATGATCTTCTCTATGAGACTTGATTTGTTCATCTTCTTCATTGTCAGAATCTTCATCTATTGCATTCAGAATTAATTGACAATATTTCAAAGTACCATCTGAATATTTGGGAAAATCAGAGGCACGAATGAAGATCTTTTTCTTCAGTCGATTGATGAAGACAAATCCATCCAAGTTTTCAATAGGATCTCCAATCTGATATGAATCTAGCTCATAACCTCTAGCTCTTTGGTTTGGTTTTGTAAGGTTACTTCTGCTAGTTCTTCTTTCTAATCCAATCTGAAAATCATTGAACTCATAGAATCTGATTAATGCTTGAATATGACTTTTCAATGCTTCGTAAGCTAGAAGTTGATCTGGATTCTTGATTATCAGGTAAGCATATTGATTGTAGAGAAATAGGATGTCTGAGATCGTCATATGTTGAAAAGATTCTTCTTGAACAACATAGATATTGCCATCAGCTCGGCGAACTCTGAATCGAACAAGTCTGAGATTGTGGTTTTTGAGAGGAGTAAACAACTGAAGGATTTTAGTGATAGGAATTTGAAATTGCTGATACCACCATTCAGCTCTTACAGAACTTTCCGCATTCATTAGCTCCATATATGCATCTCTTTGACCTTGATGTCTGAACAGAAAGAATGCTCTTAATCGGTTCAAGGTCATGTTAAGTCTTTCATTTGGTGAGCAATAGATTTGAAAGGCTCTTTCTTCAAGATATCTTGCTCTGCACACAAATTCTTCAGGTCTAGTTCTCAAATCCAAGATTTGTTCATAATTCTCAGCAAAGTAACCCTCATTGATCTGCCATATCTTATCTCTTGAGATCCTTGGATGTCTAACTCCTTGTCCAAGTTCATTGGGAGTCTCAAGATTTTCTGTGTTTCTGAGATGATAAACTATCTCTTCAAAGATATCTTCTCCATATTCTTCTTGAGCTACACTTGCTGGAGCATCATCAGGATTATCAGAATCAGACTCATCATCATTACCATTTCCTGGTTGAAATGGATCAGGATCACTTGACTCATCAGAACTTGATGTGGAAGAATAATAATGAGAAATGTTTCTGATGAGTGGAGGTAAATCATCCGAATCTTCTTGGTTTTGAGTTCCTCCTTGATTTTGAGTTTCTGTAACAACTTCTTGAGCACTTTCTTGACCATCTTGAGCTTGTGTCTCATGACCCTCTCTAATATCTCTTATATTCTCCCCCTCGGGTTGATCATCAGGATCTTGATCATCCCGACGCCTTGAGATATTAGCCAGTCTACATTGTTGATCAAGCTCGGTGACTCGCTTTTGAAGAGCTTCAATTTCAGCTTGTTGTTCCTGTTGTATACTTTTGAAAGACAAATATGCAATAAGTGAATGAAAAATAGATCTTTTATGAGAAGACAGATGTGGTTCTTCTGATCTCAACCGATTCATAAGAGCGACAATTAGAGTATCGGTAGATAAACCACTGGTAGCAATTCTGTTTGGTGAACAATCACTTAAGTACTCAGACGAATCAGATGATTCAGAAGAAGAGCTGGAAGAATGATGTGGTGAATTTGGATCAGGAAATGATTGTGGTGGTGGTGTTGGTGGTATGGTTGTTGTTGTTGTTGTTGTTGTTGTTGTTGTTGTTGTTGTTGTTGTTGTTGTTGTTTGTGTTGGTGTTGGAGTCTCTTCAGGAGAACGAATGCGTAAAGCACCTCCAGTAAGCAATCTAGGTGTTTGAGATGATGTTTGAGATGCATGAAGTTTACCAGTGATAGTGTTTCTCGAGATAAGTAGCTCACTTCTTTGTCCCTCTTCAATACCTTCAACAAAATGAGTAATTAATCTTTGAGCCTCAGGTGGTAATGGAATATCAGAAATTGGCACATTAGTAGTCTCAAGTGATTCTACTGAGTGACCTGAAGACATCATGACTGTTTCAGGATTTCCTGTTGGTTCAAAAGTATGAACAACAGTTGATGATTCGGCTTTGCAACCAGAATCTTTTGGAAAATGGATATAAATAACACCGGAGTCACTTAGACGAACCGTTAAGCCCATAGCACGAAGAGCTGATGCAACAGTTTGAGCTCGTAAGAATTCAGACTGTCGCACAACTAGGGCACCTTCGTTCAAAGCTGGCGTGATGTTAGCAATGGAAGGATTTCCAAACAATCTTCGAGAGGGCACAAGAGCCGATCTCTCTATGTTTGTTCCAGCAGCATCACTTAGATGTGTAAATGGTATCACAATTGGTGTCCTAAGGGTACTAGACATACGTGCAGAAACGAAATTCAAGAGAGGGGCAGGTGTCTCTTTTGCTTCAACATTCACAGACTCTGAAGGAGAATGGAATGGAGTACGTGGTTTTTGCCCGTGCGAAAATGAGACGTCAGTCTGTAGAGAGACTTCCGAATGGCTTGTGGAGGTTTGTTCATGCGAGAGTTGGGAGCTCTCGTCTTCTACCCTACGGCGAACCCGACGTTGATATAGGTTTGTAACTAATTGGAGGCCAACGTTTTCTTTTTGCCTTTCACCGAACCCTGACCTCTCAACCTCTCTGGTATTTTCAACCCCTCCCTCATTCCTTCCTTGTTCCTCCGGGATGTCTATGACATCATCAGCAAACTGATTCGCATCATCATCAGATGCATCATTATCGGAAGTGATCATATCTTCTTGTTCGGGTTCTTGAAATCGGTCATACTCAAAGCGAGATCGTTTAAAAGTTTTGCTGATATTTACAGGAATTGATTTCTTTCGGCCTTGAGTATATGTTGGTGGAGGAGATCGAATAAAGGATGGTGAAGGTATGGTTGAAACAGATTGAGA
This sequence comes from Erigeron breviscapus, assembly GCA_034093135.1. Classification (NCBI taxonomy): domain Eukaryota; kingdom Viridiplantae; phylum Streptophyta; class Magnoliopsida; order Asterales; family Asteraceae; genus Erigeron; species Erigeron breviscapus. Next base: position 8,903,499 of record CM067172.1, on the reverse strand, counting down.
TATTATTGGTTGTTCAGGTGTTGTAATTTCAGGAAGTGGTGAAGATTGATAAATTGGTGTTTGAGGCAATTTGGGTGAAGAAGGAAATGATGGTCTTTGAGGTGATGGTGTTCTGGCTGATTGTGATCTGATTAAATTGGTTGTTTTGGGGGGTGGTGATCGGATTGGTCTTTGAGACCCAGAAACAGATATTGTCTCCTCAGAAGATATTGGAGAAGAAGTTTCAGCTGTAGCTTTTCTTTTGAGTTTCTTTGATGAACTCTTCTTCTTCTTCTTTTGATGCACTTGTTTACTCAATTTTAACACAAACATTTCACCTTTTTGTTTCTTTCTTTTGGACTTACTGGAACTGGATTCACCCTCACGCTCTTTTCTTTTTCTACTTGACCCCTCACCAGGTGTCCTATGTACAGCTTGGGTAGGAACCGGGAGGCTTTCCGGTCCCAGAGCTGTTCTAATCCAGTCCAGATAAGCAATCTTATCTTCATCAGAATCTGACACCATTTCTAGCAGGAAAGATGGAATCAGGAAAGTATAGTTAGCAGTTCCTGAATCTCTGACATACTTGTAAAAATGTATGGTTACTTGGCTACTGTCTAGAAGCCTTGGAATGCTTCTTTCATGTCTGACTGCACTGTAGACGATTGCTGTGAGAAATCTGATGAATGGAATATACTTCTTGGGAGCAGATACTTTGCCATTTACTAATACAATCAATTGATCCCACAGAAGTTGAGCAATGTCATAGTGTTTGTTGAATACAACACCATAGAAAATGTGCAGCATTGGATGTGTCAGATTGTCCATCCCTCTTGTGTATGGAGTTAAGCAGTTGCTTAGGATGGAATACACATAATACCAAATCTTTGGTAGATTTTTCAACTTGAAATCTTTTGTCTTGGATAAAGGACCTTCATAGCCAATAGAAATCAATGCAGCAAACATTTCTTCATTGGACTCAAAATTATCATAATCAGCATGTCCATTGAAGTTTGCTTCAGGTAGTCTTAGAATCCTTCTGAAGTCATCAAGATTGAACTCAAACTCATATGTTCTATCTCCTGAATTCAACTGATATTGAAAGTAGCCTTGACGACGAAGTTCAGGTGATTTTGATTTAGCTTTGGCTCTTGGATTTGTTGGATCATAAGGTTGAACAAAGGTAATTGATCTCCACATATCAAACAGATAGACTTCAGCTAAGTCTTGTTCAACGGTAAGTACATATGTGAGAGGGTGATTATGAAGAATTCTTGGAACTATTTGAAAGCCGGGAGCCATGAAAAGATCAAACAATGCTCTGTTATTTCTCATGTTACTTGTGTTTCCGGCAATAAGAATTTCTTCAATCGATTCGTTTAGAGCAACCTCTTCATCATGTTCAATAACTTCTTGAGGATCCATTTTTTTTTATTTTTCTGATTTGAAGACATAAAACAATTTAACGCACACATAAAATAAAGTTTGAATAGCAAATAACAAGGTTCACTCAAATGATTTCTATAAAATACAAAGAGGTTCACAAAGGCGATCAACTCAGTGTATTCTATATAAATAATTTGAAATGAGAAGATAAACTCAGAAAAAGTTAAATACATATCTCCATATATAAACTTACAAAGAAGTTCACAAAGGCGATCAATTCTCTGTACTTTTATATATTTTCATATGTATATAACTTGAAAATTAAGTATAATCATATAAGTACAAGATATTTAAAAATAGTAAGGAAGTACACAAAGGCGTTCGATTCCCCGTATTTCAAATATATTGTGATTATATGATAATACAAAGCACTTTGTCACACCACACAAAATTTAAAAATTTTAAAAAAACTTTTAGAAAATTTTTCTAAGTATAGAAACTAGGACGATCTTAGCAAGATCATCCTGAGGTTGAACTCATGTTTTGGAAAAATAAGACGATTAAAGTGAAGATCGTCTTAACTTTTGTTATTGAAAAGGTTAAGAAAAGAAAAGGAAACGATCTTGTTCAAGATCGTCTTAACATTGATTATTTGAAAAAATGTTAAGTATGAAACAAAATGAACATGAGACGATCTTGGATAAGATCGTCTCAACTTTTGTTATGTTGAGAAGGGTTTTATAAAAAGGGAAAAAGAGACGATCTTGTACAAGGTCGTCTTAAAGTTTTATTACTTGAAGGAAAGATATTGAAGTGAAGGAAAATGGGACGATCTTGTATAAGATCGTTTTAAAAACAAGTGTTAAAAACACTTCACTTCAATTTTCATTAAAAAATTCTAACACTTTGAAATATAAAGTGAAATCATCTCAATGATTTCCCTTTAAATTTAAAAGTATTAGTTTTGAGCAAACCGATCTCTTACGAGTTCAGTTACCCATTCATTTGTTTTTCAAATCAATTCATCAACCACACAACGTACAGACCCTAGAACGATCCTGACAAGATCGTCCTGGTCTTGGTCTCAAGGGTTACAAGGCAAATATAAGAAAATGGAACTAAGACGGTCTTGGCAAGATCGTCTTATTTCCAAGTCGTTCTGGAACCAAGATGGTCTTGAGCAAGATCGTCTTAGAAACAAAATGACTTGAAATTTAAAGGACTTTGCCAAAGTCGTTTTATTTCCAACCAGGTTTAACATACCACAACATGATTCATTTTTACATCTAAGCTTAACAAAATATTTATATGAATCATTGTAAGTAAACCTTCACTACTCCAATCACTTAAATCAAGGAAAATAACCTAGAACAAATCGAAGATCGTCTTATTTCATCTTCTTCACAAAACAAAATGAGTTGCAGGTTTTTTGAAATTTCGAAACCTTAATACTAAGCATTTAAACATGTAATAAACATATACATATAACCTAAACATGCTTCTAAATCATTCAATCATCACATAATCATCAACAGAAGCAAAAATTTCAAGTAAAAATGAAAGAAAAAATCCTACATTCTAAGTCGAAATCTTACTTGAAGATGTGATTAGATGACAATGATGTAATGGAATGAAATGCTCAGTATGAAATCACCGACAAAACCCTTATCTTGTTTCAATGATCAGCCAAAAGTTGTATTTGAAGTGATTTGAGAGTTTTTTATGGGAAACTGGGATATGATAAAGAAATGGAAAAAAGAAAGAAAAAAATTAGTTTCCCTCCTCCTTAAGGAAGAGGAAACCAAATTGGTTGGGTCGGGTGGGTATTGACCCGATTTGAAAGTCATGGGCTTTTGAAATTGGGCTTTTAACAAAATGGGCTTATGTTTTTGTTTTATCATACCAACAAATAATAGAAAAAAATCTAAAAATCTTTTATTTAAACAAACCAAAACAAAACAATTTATAATGAGTTAAAATTTTTATTTTTTAATTTTTTTTTATTTTTATGAATTTTTCAAATTTTATATTTGGTTTTTCTAATATAAACAATGAGTTTCTCTTCAAATAGTGCAAATACACAAACTCCCCCTAGATTCATGAATTATCCTTTTTCTCCCCCTCAAACATTGCATGATATTTAAGCACATTGCACATAAGCATAGCATCAATGTTTGACAGATAAATAATGAAAGAGAAAGAGATGAAGGATTTGTACAAAACATGCAGAGGCAAGTAAGCGCATTGGTAATGAGCACTTATTTGAGATTGTTTCTTGAAAAGAAACTCATTCCAAGATCATGTCTTGTACAGTATCCGAGATTGAAATACTAAACACAGATCTTTATTACCTGCAAAACACAATCAAGGTTTTCTAGGTACCCACCTTTGAATGGGTCCTTTTGGGTTAGTGGAACCATTCAAAGTATACAGATGAGGTTTTCGAACAAGAGGTTTATACTTAAGATTCATCACAATCCCATTGGAATCAACAATCAAAGGTTTAGAAATCACAGTAGAAGATTTAGAATTTCCTACAGACCATGGTTTAGCTAAATTACTTAAATTTGAATTAAATTTCCCTTCAGAAACTTTCTTCTTGTAATCATTAGCTATCCAACTTTTTCTAACTGGTGATTCATCAAACACTTGTGTTTTAGCATAGCTAGTAGATTTTATCAATGATGATTTAGAAATCCACTTATGGTTACTAGCTAAACTCTTCTCTCCTTTACCAGATAAATTCTTAGATTTAGTTCGAGGAGTTAAAAACACATTCTGATTTTTGCTTTGCTTGGTGGAAGATTTAATATTCTGTTTCTTTTGAGTTGCAACAGTGAACCAACCATACTGATCTCTATAACAAGTTATACCATTAGATGTATCTTTTATTAGCAAATCTTGGCTAGCTTTAGACATCTTAGGTAAATAACTAGATTGAGAGATAGCTTTAGAAGCAGAGGTTCTAGAAACAGATGAAATATCAACTTTAAGCTTTGAGTTAGCAGAAATGGTATTCTTACCTTTGACAGCTGGGGCATGCTGACCTTTGGGTGAATAAAATGAAGTTGGAGCAAACTTAGATTTAGATTCCCTCTTTGGTTTATACTTTTTGGGTGAGAGTTTTTCAAGCTCTTTTTCAACTTCTGGTGCAAAAACATGATCAGTTTCCAAAAACTTATCAAATTCTTCAACAGAAAGATCTGGATAAGTAAAATGTAATTCTTTTGGTTGAACTTCTGGTTTTAAAACAGTTTTGTTTGTCAACTTTTCAATCAATGCTTTTGCTTTAGCCTTAAGATCAGTAGGAATCTCAATCTTTTGCTCTAAGTTCAATTTATTTTGGTCAACAGAGGTGATCACAGGGGTATCAAAAGAAAGTATTTTCTTGACAGAAGCAAGATGTTTAGCTTTTAAAGCTTGAACTTTCTCTTCAAAATGAAAAAATGATGATAGCATTGAGGTGGACATATCATAAATATCTTGAGTAGAGATGCTATCACCCTGCATATCTTTGTTAAAATTCTCACTCCCATTAGATGGAGTGGAGCAATCAACAGAAGTTAGATCATGCAACAGTTGGGTCTTGGTGGTCTCACTTACCTTTGGAGAATGATTTTGAGTTTGCAGATGTTCAATGACTTGTTGTTGAGACTCAATCTTTTGTTTTAAACCTTCAATTTCTTTTTCCAATATGGTAGTTGGAATGTAAAATCTTTCTGAAATTTGTTTTGAACAATCTTTTTGAGACTCATTTTCAGGAATTGAAATGCTGTCTATTTCTTCTAACTCATAGATGTATCTTTTATTAGCAAATCTTGGCTAGCTTTAGACATCTTAGGTAAATAACTAGATTGAGAGATAGCTTTAGAAGCAGAGGTTCTAGAAACAGATGAAATATCAACTTTAAGCTTTGAGTTAGCAGAAATGGTATTCTTACCTTTGACAGCTGGGGCATGCTGACCTTTGGATGAATAAAATGAAGTTGGAGCAAACTTAGATTTAGATTCCCTCTTTGGTTTATACTTTTTGGGTGAGAGTTTTTCAAGCTCTTTTTCAACTTCTGGTGCAAAAACATGATCAGTTTCCAAAAACTTATCAAATTCTTCAACAGAAAGATCTGGATAAGTAAAATGTAATTCTTTTGGTTGAACTTCTGGTTTTAAAACAGTTTTGTTTGTCAACTTTTCAATCAATGCTTTTGCTTTAGCCTTAAGATCAGTAGGAATCTCAATCTTTTGCTCTAAGTTCAATTTATTTTGGTCAACAGGGTGATCACAGGGGTATCAAAAGAAAGTATTTTCTTGACAGAAGCAAGATGTTTAGCTTTTAAAGCTTGAACTTTCTCTTCAAAATGAAAAAATGATGATAGCATTGAGGTGGACATATCATAAATATCTTGAGTAGAGATGCTATCACCCTGCATATCTTTGTTAAAATTCTCACTCCCATTAGATGGAGTGGAGCAATCAACAGAAGTTAGATCATGCAACAGTTGGGTCTTGGTGGTCTCACTTACCTTTGGAGAATGATTTTGAGTTTGCAGATGTTCAATGACTTGTTGTTGAGACTCAATCTTTTGTTTTAAACCTTCAATTTCTTTTTCCAATATGGTAGTTGGAATGTAAAATCTTTCTGAAATTTGTTTTGAACAATCTTTTTGAGACTCATTTTCAGGAATTGAAATGCTGTCTATTTCTTCTAACTCATAGATGGCTCTTTTATGAGTTTTCTTGTATGTGTCATTAATAGCAACATAATCAATCTGAAAATCTGTTTGGTTTTTGTCTTTCAACATCATCTGACTCAAAGTCATCCTCAGATGGTCTGATGAACTCTTGAATCATGCCAAGTCTAAGACATTTTCCATCATAAAGTGGACCAAGGTCTTCTTTTTGGATTTTTTCTAAATGTGCTGGATTCTCATAACCCAACCCAAGAAGAAGTTCTGATCTATCAATCTTCGACTTATTGTAATAAGCAGTGAAATTCAGAAGAGGATTTTGTTCAATTTTATAGATTTTTTCTTGATAGAACAAAATGTTTGTTTTCAAATCCTCAACTTGTTTTTGAAGAGTCTCAATTTCAACTCCTTTGAGAAAACAAGTACTGTTTAGATCAGAAATTTGTCTTTCATGTTTTTCACAGTTGGGTCTAAAATCTTTCATTTTATTTGTGAGAAACTCAACATCAGCTTGTCTTGCATTTGCTCTTATCCATTCATTGGTTTTCTCAAGCTTTAAAGTCTCAATGGTTTGCTTGAGTGAATGGACAGTCTTTTCAAGGTCTTGACATTTGTTGGTCAATTGAGCATTGGGTGAAACAACTTGAGAACTGTTACTTGACAAATGCATTTCTTTTAAATAATCATAGTTCACTTTGAGAGCTTCATGAGCTATTGAGAGTTCAGAAAAATCTTCATTAATTTTATCAAACTCTTGTTTAGCCATTTTCAAATTGTTTTTCAAAGTAAAATTTTGCTTTGTCAAAGTATCAGCAGTTGTTTGGACAGACAAGTAATCATCTTTGGAAATGAATTGTACCTCACTTGTTGTTGTTTGTGAAGTAGGTTGTGAATGATTGGTTGTTGAAGTGACAGATGTCATCAAGCATGTGAGATCTTCAGAATCAGCATCAACATCTCCAAATAGCCATGGTTTCATCTTTTGTTGTTTGGCTAAGAAATTCTTTCTGATCTCAAGCTCTGAAATCATCATTGTTGTCATTGAAATGAATGAACAATGATTTGTAATCTGTTTTTGTTGCTTTTGATTTTCTGAAAGAAAAACAATACGATCTTGATGAGATCGTCTTAAAAAAAATTTGAAACTTAGAATGATCTTGAAGGAGATCGTCTTAGAAACTTATTGAAAATTTTCTAAGTATGAGTGAAGAAATGGTAGGACGATCTAGAAAGAAGATCGTCTTAAGATACTTTGATGAAGAAAGGTAAGACGGTCTTGGAAGAAGATCGTCTTAAGAATTATTTAAGAAGAAGTAAGACGGTCTTGGTTGAAGATCGTCTTAAGAAATGTTTAAGAAGAAGTAAGACGGTCTTGGTTGAAGATCGTCTTAAGAATTGGTTGATTTGAAAAATTTTCTAAGTATAGAAAATGTTGGAAATTTATTGTTGAGCAAAACCAATCTCAAAGAGATTAGTTACCCAAGGAAGTGTGTGATTCCCAATCACAACAACTTCAAGTGTTTAATCCACAACACACAGTTCACACAGAACCAAAAGTTAGGACGATCTTGGGAAGATCGTCTTAACACTAAAACAAGGTAGACACTAGGACGATCTTGAAGGAGATCGTCTTAGCAAGATCGTCTTGAGGAAAACTGCAAGAACACCAGAAAAAGACAAAATAGTCGAGAATTTCACTATTTTGCTTGTATTTCACTCAATTTTGAGAGTTAGAACTCGATTCAAACCCAGAAATGCTCAGAATACGATCGCGCACAACCCTAGAAACAATTCCATAGCTTAAATCAACTCAAACTGATAATTCAAAATCTCATCAACTTTTCCAAAAATTTGGATTTTGATCAATACTATGAATTGGATTCTAAAACTTGACAGGATGTTTTTAGAGGTGATTTAGAATGTATCTGTGAACAAAAACAGGAAAATTGAGTGAAAATTGAAGATTAATTGGTGAAGATCAGTGACGGTTAAAACGGTTATACTTGAACACAAATTCTCAATTTTGAACAAAATTAGAGCCAATCTGCTTGAAATTTGTTCTGGATCGTCAACAGATTGTTGTTTTTCTCTGATACCACTTGTTAGAATTCTTTTTAATTCGTGTTATGATGCGGAAGATAGGTGTTCAACAATGGTGGAAAGTGTGTGTGTTAGTGTGTGTTCTTGAGAGAGAAAGGTGTGTGTGTGTGGAAATCTGATTTTATTTATAATCAAAAGTGGGCAAAAGGTTTTTTTTAAAAGTTGAAGGCTTGAGGGGTATTTATACTCTAAGTATATTACATAAGCTCCCCCTCAACCTTACAATATATACACAAAATACAATATTTAGAAATACAACTAAGCACTATTTTATATTTCTAACAGAACAATAGGTCACACACTGTGCCCTTTACAAGATTTTTCTCCCTTATTTTCAAGGAGGCGCTGGGTGATGAGTATGTGCTGCCAAATGCTTCAACAATTCCAACAACAAGGGTTGGAAACAATATTTACAAGCAACCAGCTGAACACTTGGTTGCTCGCCTCACTCCATATATAAAAGAGGTACTTTTCTCTCTTAACTCTTCTTTATACCCCAAAGACAGCGACTGGGAGGCAGCACTTCCTACTGATGAAGTGGCTGATACGGTCGCTGTGGATGCTCAAATGCCTTCTGAGGCTGGTTCGCTGGAAAACCCCCCAGCGACCTCCCAAGCCTCTAAAAAGACCAAACGTAAATCCAAGGCGGCATCCTCAACTCAAAATATACAATCCTCACCCTCCGCTGACATCCCAAAACGTAAGCGGAGTGTATCAAAGGGCAACCCCAAGGTTAAGAAGTCCACAACGCCCATGGACACTAGTACCCAAGCCACCCCATCAGCAGCCTCCCAACAGGCTGTTGACGAGACAAATGGGAACAGCAGGCAGCCACCTCAAACTTCTGTAGGCGAGGTTGGTGAAGATATTGGGTCACCCCAACCCACTAGAGGTCAAAGTCCAACTCCTCCAAATATTTCCCTTTCTTCTCAAAACCCTTCTGAGTCGTTGTCAGCAGCCAGATCATAGGTGATGCTAGAGACAACACATTCTACGGCCGATGAGGTCTTGGTGGAACAACACACTGAGACTGAGGCACCCGGTTCCCCTACCCAAATCTATTCTATGGTCTCGGAAACTGTTTGTGCAGGGACCGAGACAACTGTTTCTCAAGAAGGTATTGTAAGTGATGAAGAGTTCGGCAGCGAGTTTAGCCAACAAGATGATGAAGCTGAAATTAAACTCGCTGCCACTGAAGAAAATGAAGAAGAAATTGTCAGTGGTTTTCTGGATGCTGACATGGGCTATTTGTTAATCTCCTAACCACTTACTGAATTTGAAGATGGTCAAGGGTCACTATCTGATATGCCTCCTCCTCCTTCTTACTCACCAAGGCCCACTGTCTCTCATGAACAAATTGGGCACTTTGGGGATTATGTGCCAGCCTTGGATGATAATGAACTCCTCAGGAGGATGCAAATTTGTTTAGAGCACATCCACAAGGCTGATTTTCTTAATGAAGAAGAGGATGTTGATGATGAAATCATCATGGAAGTGCCTTCATTGTACCATCCAGATTTTTTCAAGGTTCCTTGCTCTACGTATCCTGTCTCTTTGAAGGATCTCAAGGTTCCCTCTGCTGATGAAGCCACCATTGCCTTCACTGCTGTAAATGTGCCTGTTCTTGACTATGTAGAAACCTATCAATTGCAAGAAATGCTGAGAAGACTGCAGATTGTGCAAAGTCAAGGAAACAGGCATGGTTATCTATATGCATGGTTGGTCGATAAAATGGCCGAAATGAACACTGGGGCATTGGCCAAGTTTGGAGAATTGGTTTCTGGAAACAATGAATTGCTCGATGAGCTGGCTGAGCTGAAGGACAGAGTGTTTGGCATCACCAAAAAGGTACATGCTGAAACCCTGTCCAATGCTGATCTATTTAGGAGAAATCAAAAGCTGCTTTCACCACAGCATGCAGAGAGTCAGCAATTCCAATTCTAAAATCTCTGCATCGCTGGATAAACTGAAAGCTGAAGTTAAGTCAGCGAATGTCGTTGAAGTGCCTGGTCTTGTATCCTCTCTTCAACAACTCTCTCAATCTAATATTCTTTTCACTGCTCACCTTCGCCAACTTCATAATACCGTTTCCTTCTTTACCAAAAATCAAGATGATTTTCACACTTCTCTCACCCAAGAAATCAATTCTCTCAAAAACAAACTCTTCTCTCACACGCCCTTCCAAGTTGCTGTTGACAAAAAGTTACTTGAAGAATCTGTCAGCAGGCAGCGAACACTTGAAGCAGAGGTTGGCATCTTAAGGAAATGATGGGTACAATGCTGGAACTTCTCAAGAAAGAGAAAGTGGAAGTAACTAGTTCCTCAGCTGCTTCCAAGGGGGAGAAAACTGCTGAAGAAGCCCAGCAACTGAAAATATAAACTCTGGAAATGCTCCCCAAGCTGAAACTGAAAGTGCTGATAGGGTCGTTGAACCGGCAGCAAGTGTTGAGGGGGAGCAAGCTGAGAAGGTTATTGAACCGGCAGCAAGTGTTGAGGGGGAGCAAGCTGAGAAGGTTATTGAACCGGCAGCTGGTATTGTAAAAGAGAAAAGATCAAACACCGCTGAGGATGTGCCAGCGAGTGTCGTGAAAGTGGTCGCTGCTGAGAGTATTCCAGCGAGACCAATCAATGTCTCTACCTTCAAGCCTACCGCTGAGTTTCACGCTGCCCTTGAAAAGAAATATGCTGATAAGGGTAAAGCAGCTGTGGCTACTCAAAGCAAGCCACCCAAAGTTCCCACTTCAGCTAGAGAACAACAAGAAAAGCTGATGGCTGGCGCTTTCCCTAAGCCTTCACCATCTCAAAAGACAACTGCTGAAATCACTCTTAAAGAGGTTGTACGTCAGGAGGAGCTGAAATAAAAGAAAAGAGAAGAGGAACTCTCTAGAAAATACATAAGTGAGCAGATTGTTGGTGAAGAGCTGAAGGATGCTGATGACGAAGTGCAAAAGTTAGCACAACAATCTGGTGGTTTGGAAGTGTTGAAAAAGAATGAGGAAGAGTTCTTCGCTAAGAAAAGGAAAATTTTTGAAGAAGGCAAAGAACTCTACCTTAAATCAAGGGAGATAAGGCAAAGGAAAGAGGAGATCCAGTCAGTCAGGGTTACTCTGACCAATCAAGGGATGAACCTTCATCTCCAAAGAAAAGGAATGCCCAAGTTGTATACTCTGAAAAATGTGACTAAAGATACACTTGGGCCAACTGAATGGATCGAAATTTACAAGCTGATCAAGGACAAGACAGGTGTGAGTTATGAACCGCTGATCAAGATGGCAGGTGAGCAGATAAAGCATACTCGCAAAATGGAACAGAAATATAAAGTCAAAGACTCTCTGCTCAACGCTGCAAGACATCCCTTCCCTCCTCCATCTCAGCAACCCAGAGTTGGATCAAAGAGATCAGCGTCTGGATCCCAAGTTTCTTGTCTCCCCACTGTACTCAGAATGGTTCCCAAGACTGATATAGATGAGGAGCCGCTGCTAAATTTGAAGATGCCTTCCAGAACTCTCTTTATGGAAGGCACCTATGATGAGAAGCTGGGAGGTTTTTGTTTCTGCAATGTCCATGGTCATGAACTCTTCTTCAGGACCAACGAAATTGGAATTGCTCCCTCTGCTTTCCTTCTAAAAATAAGGAAGTATTATGCTCAGACTTCCAATGATCCCACGTTTATAAAGCTGATTGATCAAGAGCTGCTGAAGCCTGAAAGACAACAAGATAAAGCATTCATCGAGGCCAAGCAAGAATCTCAATGGGATTAAGTAGTCTTATAAAATTCATGTAATGCTGATTATTGTAAAGTTGTTTGTCATATAAATAATATCAGCATTCCCTCATTCTACCTGCTACTCTTAAAAGGTGTTTCTCTTTCATACCGTTTTGGGAAAGAAACAAGATGGTAACCAGAGATTCCTGAAGACCAGTCTTACACACCAATAGATGGTTGACAACCTTCATGTGTCAACATCTATTGGGTTATCATGTGATGTCTTTTCTACCCTATATAAAGCATCACTTGACCTAGCCGCAAAACAGTTGGTGTGTGCCATATTACACTTAGTGTGTTTTTCTCTCTTTGTATAATTGTTAAGTTTTTAGTGTGTCAAAAACTTAACAATATTTTCTCTTCTATTTCTTTGTAAAACCGACCATGTATTCACTATTTAATCAATGTTACTTATGATTAAACTTCTTTACTTTCTTGTCTTATGTTCTTAGTGTAATTTACATTAGTTGTTTAATTACTTAATCGTTGCAAACTTGGGACTTTCAGAAAACAAAATATTCGGCCGACATCAAAAGTTTTCATGGTCAAAAACTGTTGGATTAGGTGTCTAAGCCATAACTATAATTGATAGAAGCACAGTCCTTTTGGGTTGCCCTCGAGACTCAAAATGAATAGACTTGATAAAGGAGAATAAAATTTCCCTTGGGAAGTTTGTCCCACATCGGTGGGATAGAAAAAGCATGGAGGCTATCCAAGGCTATAAATATGGCCTTAGGGATTCATTATTTTCACACAATACTTGGCTTGAGTATTCGCCTCCTTCTTTCTCCTCTTGGAAGAACTCTTCTATAGTTCATCCACACTTAGTTATTTTTTGAGTCGCCGGGTGTGATTCCATTAGAGGCACGACATTTGTGGTGCTTGCTTCCAAGAGATTTGGAGGGATAATTTTAGTTGTTTACTATAACAACTAAAAGGTATGTAATTTATTTATTTATTTATTTATTTTCTTTAGTAAGTTTTGATTATTTACTAGAGTATTAGAATTTTATTTATGTTCATAGTTATAGGTTCAATAGTGAAAACATAGATCTTGTTTTAGGTTGCATGCTCCCTTAAAAGTTTAAGTTAGTTTGTAATGCCTAAAACCCATCAGTGGTATCAGAGCGTTAGGCTTGTTTTCAATTGAATTTGCTATAATTGTTGAATTGATTAAATAATCATCGTATTTTGAAAAGTTTTAAAATACACCTTATACTATATGTAAAATTAAAAGCTTAATTATTACTATATGTATAAGAATAAAGTCAGTCAAATCAATAGTAGGCCTCATTCACGAAGCTAGTCTATAAGGGGGTATAAGGAAACTGCCAATAAAATGGTAGTTGAATGGGTGTCCACTCTCACCCACCGCTTCCTTGATTAGTGGAGGGTCGTTAGCCGAACGGTTTGATAGGACTATATTAATTCTCATTAAAAGTATAATGATAATAAAAGTAACTAAACCTTTTATTTAAATCCCAATCTTAGTTACTTTAGGAAAATGTGAAATTGTATGCTAACCCATGAAATTGCACATTACACTTTATAAGTCATTAGTGGAGCGTGTGTGGTTAACCAGCACACTAATAGGGACTAATAAAGAGTTGTAATGGGTATCTCATAAATTGTCATTGTTGATGGAGCGTGTGTGGTTTACCAGTACATCAATTGAGATGATAAATGACATTGAGGTTACCAAGTACATTTGCATGGTTATTCACATCTTGTTTGTGATCCTCGGTATCCCAGTCACAAATGGAAGAGCATAATCTGAGATTAAACATGCCATTGAATAGTTTCAATGAGTCTCAAAAGACCTACGTGTATGAAATTTGCAATTAGATTATGGCATCCCTTTTCTAAGTTGTGAATTTCATAGTTGGTACCTAGCTTCGATATTTCAATTTTGAGTTGTTATATTAAGGTTAGTTTTTATCTAACTCAAACTACCTTTCTTTTAGAAATGTCTACCCCTAACGATGTTTCTGGTTCCTCCTCCTCCAACCACAACTTTTCTTTGTTGAACATCTGCTCAAAGGTGACATTAGATGGCACCAACTACAATGACTGGATGCGTAACATCAAAATGGCTCTTCGTTTTGAGGACAAGGAGTATGTCCTTGACAAGGAACTTGGAGAAATTGACGAAGAGAAAGCCACCCCTGAAGAATTAGCCGCATATAAGAAACATTATGTTGATGCAACAAAAGTTGCTTGCATCATGGTTGCTACCATGACTCCTGAACTGCAAAAATTCTATGAGGATTACTGGCCGTACGAGATGAACAAGGACCTTATAGAAAAGTATCATAAGCGAGCTCGTCAAGAAAAGTACGAGATAGTAAAGTCTCTCATATCAAGCAAGATGAAGGACGGAGAGTCTGTCAGCGGCCACGTGCAAAGAATGCAAAGATACGTGGATCGACTTGTGAGGCTAAATGTGCATATTGATGAGGAGTTGGCCATTGACATAGTCTTGAACTCCTTACTAAGTTGTTATGATCAGTTCATCTTGACCTATCATTTGAACAACAATGAGACCACATTGTCTCAATTGCACAACCTCCTGAGAACAGCTGAAACATGGATGAAGGGAAAGAGTGATGTCCCCGCCCCTGCTAATACTACCGTTCTAGCCATTGGTCAAGGAAAGGGGAAGAAGAGGAAAGGTCCTCCTAAGCAAAACTGGAAGGGAAAGTCTCATGTAAAAACCAGTTCTGATGTTACCCCTGTTTCTGATCCCAAAGAGGCCACCCCCCCCCCCCCCCCCCCTACCCCCCCCCCCTGTTTCTGATCCCAAAGAGGCCACTTGCTTCTATTGCAACGACAAAGGACATTGGAAATGAAGCTGCCCAAAGTATCTGCAAGATTTAAAGGATGGCAAAGTGAAGCCATCTACTGCAGGTATATACACTATTTCATCTATTAACCCATCATCTTCTAATTCTTGGGACCTTGATACAGGATGTGGTTTCCACATTTGCTCTGTTTTGCAGGGACTAAGAAAAAGTAAGGATGTGGAGCATGGTAGAATGAACTTGATCATGGGGAATAGGCGATCTTCACCTGTCACCAAGATTGGAGCTTATAGTCTAGTGCTTAGTAATGGTGTTAATTTAGATTTATTGAATTGTCGCTACTCGTCAGAAATGACACGAAACATTATCTCTTTTCATGCATTGTTCAAACAAGGTTTTAGATTTTCTTTTAATGATGAGAATGGTTCTATTTCTGCTTATAAGAATGGCATTTTCTATTTTGAAGCTTTACCTTGTGATGGTGTGTATGAAACTGTGATATGTGTAGACAATTTAGGCAATAGTGTATTTCAAATTGATTCGTCTAATGGTATAGACAAAGCGTGCTTGTGGCATTGTCGTCTTGGACACATTAACAAGAAACGCATGGCTCAACTCCAAAAGGATGGGGTGTTGGAATCATTTGACCTAAGGTCAGATGATACATGCGAATCTTGTCTTTTGGGTAAGATGACAAAATCACCTTTCACTGGATTTTGTGAAAGAGGTGAAGGTTTGTTGGATCTCATACACACAGACGTGTGTGGACCCTTTAGATCAGCCACAAGGGATGCTAATCTATTCTATGTGACTTTTACTGATGATTATAGCAGATATGGTTATATCTACTTAATAAAGCATAAGTCAGAAACCTTTAAAAAGTTCAAAGAGTGTAAGCAAGAGGTCGAGAATCAATTAGAAAGGAAGATAAAGATGCTCCGATCAGATAGAGGCGGAGAGTATCTTAGTATCGAGTTCCATGACTATCTCAAGGAATGTGGAATAGTTTCACAATTGACACCTCCTAGGACACCACAACTTAATGGTGTGGCTGAGAGACACAATCAAACCTTGTTAGACATGGTACGTTCCATGATGAGTCGAGCTTCACTTCCAATCTCATTTTGGGGGTATGCCTTAGAAACTGCCGCCCACATTCTTAATCTTGTTCCAACAAAGAAGGTTGCCAAAACACCTCATGAAATGTGGACAGGGAAAGTTCCCTCGTTAGCACATATTAAGGTTTGGGGTTGTGAAGTTTTCGTTAGACGAGAAACTCACGACAAGCTTGAACCTCGTAGTGAGTGATGTGTTTTCATCGGCTATCCACGGAAGTCATTTGGATATCTGTTCTACAAACCTAGTAAGAACGAGGTCTTTGTAGCACGGAGAGGAGTCTTTCGCGAGAGAGAGATCATATGCAAAGAGGACAGTGGGAGCACCATTGACCTTGAAAAAATTCAAGAGTCAGCCGATGAAGGAACCTCTGAAACCGCTAGGGTTCAACCAGAGGAAGAGATTCCAGTTGAACCCATTGACACCTCATTACCTCTTAGACGTTCTAGTAGAGTTATCAAGCCAACTGAGTTCTATGGTTTCCATATAACTGCAGATGAAGACACGTTTATCAGTGATAATACACTGGTAAATTTGGATGAGCCGACTAACTACAAGGAAGCCATGGCGGGCCCAGAGGCAGCAAGAGATCATGGCAGATCTAGATATATCGACAGAAAATACCATTTTATCAGACACAAGATAGAAGAAGGTCACCTCGTAGTGAAGAGGGTTTCATCTGAAGAGAATCCTGCAGATCCACTCATAAAGGGTCTGAGTAGGGTTAAACACAATCAGCATGCTAGGAGCATTGGGCTGAGAGATGATGTTAGTTTTAGTAGTTAGATAGTTAGTTTGAAAATTATAACAAAATAAATGTGATTGACTTTTGGTGATTAAATAATAGAGAATTATTTATGAGTTTGTTTACTACCTTTTGTCAATTGTTTATTATTGTGTTTCATTTTGCATGTTTTACTTCCCGAATAATTTGATTATTTGAATTCCACAGTCGATCATACTTTTGGAAGTAAGTAGTGAATAAAGACTGTCATGAATGGATTTGTAGATTGTCTAAAGAGTTTTAGACATAGCAATGGTATTGCTGCAATGTTCGTGAGTACTTTGAAATAGAGATTTAAGTATTGGATTAACCCACACTCAGAGAATTACTTCATGGAATTTATCACGGGTAATTCTGAGACGATAATATCTTATAATCTTTAAATGGAGATATATGAGTTGTGGTTTACAAGTCAGTTGTGCATTGATAATATGTAAACGCATCAGTAACTTGATGTTATAAAACGTATTTTGTGCATGATTTGATGAGTAAATGGTGCAAGCATATAAGTCAAAGTTTATTCGTTCCTTTTGCCCTAAAGGGAAAAGCGATATCTTTGGGCCCCTCGATGATTTGATGTTGACATATAGTGTCGGGCCCGACCAGGACTAAATTGATGTGTTCAATTAGAAGTTCTATGTCATTACAAATCAGAAATCGGGAAATAACGTACTGGACAATGAGATTGATTATGTTCCATGTCTCATGTTCAAATGATATCTTGTATAACGAAGGATTATATGATCTCTTATCTTAGGACACGTAACTGACTAGGTCAGAGTTCGACAACAGCTTTTGTAGGCTACAATTTGCTGATCAATTAGGAAGTTATATTGGCAATAATAGTTATTAGACTTATCCAAGTGGGAGACTGTTGGATTAGGTGTCTAAGCCATAACTATAATTGATAGAAGCACAGTCCTTTTGGTTGCCCTCGAGACTCAAAATGAATAGACTTGATAAAGGAGAATAAAATTTCCCTTGGGAAGTTTGTCCCACATCGGTGGGATAGAAAAAGCATGGAGGCTATCCAAGGCTATAAATATAGCCTTAGGGATTCATTATTTTCACACAATACTTGGCTTGAGTATTCGCCTCCTTCTTTCTCCTCTTGGAAGAACTCTTCTATAGTTCATCCACACTTAGTTATTTTTTTGAGTCGCCGGGTGTGATTCCATTAGAGGCACGACATTTGTGGTGTTTGCTTCCAAGAGATTTGGAGGGATAATTTTAGTTATTTACTATAACAACTAAAAGGTATGTAATTTATTTATTTATTTATTTTCTTTAGTAAGTTTTGATTATTTACTAGAGTATTAGAATTTTATATTATGTTCATAGTTATAGGTTCAATAGTGAAAACATAGATCCTGTTTTAGGTTGCATGCTCCCTTAAAAGTTTAAGTTAGTTTGTAATGCCTAAAACCAATCATAAACAACCGCTAAGGAATAAAGGATGGTACAAGTAAATTAAGTTGTTTTGCAGAACCCAAAGTGAACGTCGGAGTTCGCATGAACACCACTTTGGTAAAACTCTTTAATTATTTATTTGTTTGATCCGACACTATATTGGTAAGTCATTATTGTCTATATTGATAACTGCATGCCATACGTGCGTTTTCTTTATACTTCATTATTATTATATGTTTCTTTATTAGTTTTATGCAACCCATATACATGTTATGGCTTAAGTTATTTGTTTGATAAATTATATTATCATGAGTATGCTTAGATATTAAATTTAATGACAGTGAGATCCAACAATGTGTTATTGATGATATAAATATTAGATACCTTACGTTTTATTATTTGTGTTACGTGGAATTTCACTCGCGAATTTTCTTTTACAATAGATCAATTCAATTGGATGTATTCTGGATTTCTGGTGAAGGAAAAATTTCCAACGTAATTAATTTTTTTTTTTTTAGTATGTATTATGTTGGATCAATTATTGGATGTGAATCTCGATAACTAGGAGACCTTTGTATCTTGTAGATGCTACATATCAAATTGTTCACTTGATGCCTGAATTAGTTCCACATGCTGCATATCCGAATTGTTACTTGATGTTTATAAAATTTATAATTAGTTAACTACTTGATTATCTGGAATATTCTGAAGCTCTATGTTTTCTTGTATCCATATTTATAGAAAACTATACCCGTACGATGTACGGTAGCTATATAGATTGTATCATAAAGAAATTCAAATATGCCTTATACATGATTCGTGAGTATGAAATAAATTGTGGTTAAATTAAATCGATGATCGAAGCTATGTTATAATAAAAGGTAATGAGTAATAATAAATATAATATATGTTTAAGTTTTGGATTTACCTTAAATTTTTACAATCACATCAAAATCGGAACTTGTAAGCATAGTGGATGACGACAAATAGTCTTGTGATTTCGGATCGTAAACTCAAATTTTTGAAGTCTTCATGTTAATAACTTAGTATAAGTATATAAATAATAGGAGTTGAAAAATTGAGAAACGATCAATCAAATAAGTTATAATGTGTTTTGTATTTATAAGCCAAGAGTTAGAGTTTAATTCCAAATCTAATAAGAAAATTGAATCTATATACAATTAAAAAAGTTAACTTAATATAATAAATAAATTAAAAAGGACACATGTCGATCAAGGAATACGCCACGTGTCGTTTCAAGAACATCTCAATCTGTTTTAGTTTATTGGTAGATAATGATAAATTTTTACATCTGTATGTTTAAAGATATCTCAATATTTTTTTTAAAAAAAAAACAATTTGTCTTCTGATTTAATCTACTAGATTGGTGCCCGCGCAATGCAGCGGCGGTAACGGCGACGGTGATGGTGTGATTATTAACGTAAAAGTAATTTCATTGCGGTCGGAGATGTGATGAATTGTTGCGTGGGATATGAAAGGGGGAGGAGGGGGACGAATTTTGAGTTAAGGTTTTTGCTATGTGTTTCTGCGTGAGGGAGAGATAGAGGTTGAATTTTTTTTAAGGGCATTTTAGTCACAGTCTATAAAATAGAAATAAATATATATTAAGATGAAGGGTAAATGTGTCATTTCAGGTTCTTAAAATTAAGGAGGGGGAGAGGGAGTTTGTTTTATAAAGGAGTATAGATATAGATATAGTTGATGATTGATATTAAATAAAACATTTATACTGCTGAAAGTCCAAGTACAGAAAGCTGGGTACAGAAAGCTTAAGGCTCAAATTGTTTCTTATCAAAAGCCTGATGATAGCTATAAGTCCAAGTACAAAAAGCTTAAGGCTCAAATTGCTCTCATGTCTACTGAAAAGGATAATAATAATAAATGCATGATTGCAACCACTGAAGAAAGTTGGGTTCCCTCTGATGATTCATCAGTTGATGAAGAAGAGGAAAGAGATTGTTGTTACAACATAACAACATAGGTCATTTCAACATACATACATTCCCATATAACCTCCCGCATAACCAGGAAAACCCAACACACATAAGATAATCCGATTAAGAGGTTAATTATAGAAAACTACATTTTGTTGTGCCTCCAGCGTGAGAAAAGTCATGTATCTTACCTGGTGACGAGCACAACGATCAATACGCAAAGTTAACGTGTCTTGTTTGTGTTCCCGACTACCTAGGATCAATACATAATCATTACGTAGGCTAATACTAAGCTAATATAAATTTCAGACCATATATGCGCCGCATGAAGTGTATGCGCCGCATAAACAAAACTTCCAAACTTCCTGACTTCGAATGTGCACCGCATGAAGTCCATGCACCGCACAAAGACCCCCAAAATCGACCAGACTTCAGAAAATCTGCTTTTGTGCGCCGCATGAAGTACGTGCGCCGCACAGAAGCCCTCAATCAGACACGACATGTTTGTTTCAACTCCAATCCGACTCCAAACGAATCCCAAACCCCAATTACAACTTATACTCATTAAATTAACATTGAATAGGACTCAATTGAACCTTTGAAAACATCAATTGATCTTTGAATCAATTGCAAACATGAATCCCCCTTTTTGATCATCAAAACAACTCGAAACCGCAACGTTTTGTACAAAAACATAATTGAACACTTATGGATCTAATTAATCACCTGGGATTTACTCATATATATATAAACATCATAAATCAACATTAAAGTTTGCATCTTGATGTAGTTAACCAACTCAATTAATGATTTTACTCACGAAAACGTCGTTTTTAACCGAAAACATCAACTTTAAACAACCCCAACCCTCATGATCGAAACCTAATCAACATTCAATTAATGATATTATACCTGTAGGGTTGATTAACGGATCAAAAAGCAAGCAAAATCCCTTCCGAAAACCCCCGAAATCGACTAGAACTTGAAGAATTGACCTAGGGTTTTGTGTGTAAGAGTTTTCTAGGGTTTGGATCTGATTAAAGGGTGTTTAGGTCGTGCATCATGCCCTATATATACTGGAGCAACTTTCAAAACTTTACATCTAGGCCCTCGCACTTCCTTTCAACTCGTTTCGTCACTTAACGACTCGTTTAACGCATACGGGAACACTTAACACATATCTCACGTTAATCATTTAATTCACATAAGCACATATAAAACACATAGTAACTAACGGTCACTAAAGACAAGTTAACGGTCAACGTCAAAAAGTATTGGGATGTTACAATTCTCCCCTACTTAATAGGATTCTGTCCTCAGAATCATCTCATGATATCAACACCTCATTTCTCTTCTCACTACTTCTCACTACTTCCCACACACGTATAGTCAACGTTTACCACTTAAAATTCAACCACATTTCCAACCATTTACTTTTTATCTTCTTCCTTTCATGTCTTACATTAATCAATATGAATACCGTCAAATGAACACGCCCGCATCATGATACATTTATAATTATGTTCCGGACCATAATTGTAACTATATCATTCCTCACACGTGTACCTTTAACTATATCCACACATCATAATGTCCAACATTTCCATCTCAATCTATCATGGCATAATTATACTAACTTACGAAACACACACAATAAACACACAATCCACATACACATATAAACATAAATAAAATCGATTAAACTACTTGAGAATTACTTTGTTAGGTACCTCATGTTGACTTTGTCTCAACTATTGACAAGATCACACATTTTGTCATCTTACCACATATTAGCATCACATTCAACAGTCAACACTACCCCTCAACATTTACTACATTGCATCCCGACTTGGTTAACTTTACTAACACATATAAGGTTCCAACTCGAACCACATCCACCTTTACACACATTAAAGTCTAGTGTACGAAATGTAGCACATCGACTAGCATCAACATATTCAACCATAACTTCACATATCATCATCTACTCATATATCAAATCAATAACTATCGACATGAATTGGGACTACAACATTCAACTAATCACAACTCATTTAAAGTCTTGAACAACTCCAAAATCAACAATCCCAAGATAAACCCAATGCTGAATACACATTTTAGTTCATATAGAATCCACAATTTGATTCATATTAAAATTAATGATTTAAGCATAGCCAAGAGATTACCTATATCACGTAAGGATGCAATACCACATAGCATATATCTTATCTCATGATAATTCATATATCCGTGTATCCCCGAGCTCTTTTCCACATAAGATATCATCAAGTTTCAACATCTAATAATACTACTAGCATACTCCACATAATTCTTTACTAACATATCGTTTACTTTTAAGCATCATAATTTAGCAACTGGTTCAACAAGAGGTAAAGAAATTAAGGCAAATCAACCTACTATATGCATAATCCTCAAGCAACTTATAATACCTTAATCCTATACTCTCACTTTTCCCAACCCGTCCTAAAAACATTTCAACATAAGGCTAAAGCATTCACTACTTAAGCCTATTAGGTCCCTTACGGTTTAAGTCCAAAACCTATGGCTTTTGGTCGGTCTTTGGTTCACTTAAACCATTGCTCTGATACCACCATGTAACACCCGTCATTTTAAAAACCTGGATTTACAAAAACTTTGCGGAAATAAACGTTTAAAAGCTGCCCCATCCGTAACCGGATGGTACCTTTCATAAATTTGGTGTTACTAAATCGTATCATCACAATAATAAAAGATAAATCCAAGTTATGGCGCCAACATAAACGCCAACATTATTACATAAGTCTTATATCATAATTAAGTAGCCGAACATATGGCTAAAGGTGAAGTCTAAGCATCGGGAAACTAATGCTAATCTTCCTTTATTCTTCTACCCATCTCACAAGCTAAACCTTTCTCTAGCTCAAACCTGCTTATCCTGAAGGACACAACATTTTCATAAAAGCAAGTGTTAGCTAATAAATTAGCTAAGTAAGATACACAGATTTAATAAAACGTTCTTCATTTTACTTTCATAAAACTTCTTCATATTATACTTATCAAAACATGACCATATTATCCACAAATATCATAAGATCATCCCATCCTTACCTTTCTCCCACATCCCATCACATTTCGTATCATAATAACATATACTTGCAACGCAAACGTATCATCATATCATATCCATATATACTTACAACGCAAACGTATCTTCATATCATATCCATATATACTTACAACGCAAACGTATCTTCATATCATATCAACATATACTTACAACGCAAACGTATCATCATATCATATCAACATCTACATACAACTTAATCAACATGTCACGTCTTACATATCTCACATAAACATATCACACATATACGTATAGCACATGTAGAGTATTTACTCCTAATTGTGCCTATCCAACGATATATCATACTTATCAACATATCTTATTATTATCTTGATCAACTTATTCTCACGAATCACATCTTTACATCTTATCTTAATCAACTTATTCTCGCGTCTTACATCTTTATCAACATATTCTTATAATCAACTTAATCAACTTATTCTTACAACTTACATAATACGCACTAGCTTTACAACTAGCATGATTTCCCACGTCTTAACTTTTAGGAAAGGCAATGCCATTTCCATAGTATCCCGTCATGCTTTTAACATTGGTGGTTAGTCACTCCACCCGGAAATACTAGATCAACATAACTATGCCGCAAGGAGCCACTCAAGCGACCACATACGCACTAGCTTTTCAACTAGCACGGGTTAAGCTTAACACAACTTTATACTTATGCTCGAGACTTCTTATCTTTATTAGCTTAGGCTACACTTTCACCTAAACTAATCACTTATTCATCTTTACTTTACTTTTTACGCACTAGCACTAAGGCTAGAACGGTTTCCCACGTTTCACATTTACTTTAACATTACGTATATTCATTATCTAATTGATCCCACATCTTCCTTAGCCTTTAATCTCACTAACGTGCACAACTCATAACATTTCTTAAGTGTATCTAGTGAACTAGACATTTCATACTTAAGTGCCACATATAAGCCATCACATATCAACATTAAGGCATATCAACGACATTATCAACAACACATATCATAATCATTTCATAGCAACATCGTTAAAGTCATCACACTACTTATGCACATAACTACTTTTACTTTAAACGTCAACATAACAACATAGGTCATTTCAACATACATACATTCCCATATAACCTCCCGCATAACCAGGAAAACCCAACATGTGACATCCGTCAAAATTTCATTATATTAATTAAACCTAATTATATGCAATTAGGGTTTGTTTATGTTAATTAGGGCATTTTTGAGCTAAGTTAGGGCATGATTAAGTGTATGAGTATGTGATAAGCTTTATTATTGATTATGTGATTAATCAAACTACTAAATGAACTATCTTAACAAGTTTAAAGGCCTTGATGATGAGCAATTAGAAAATAAAAATTTCGAATTTCCCGAAAATTCGTAAAACATTTATTTTTTTGCATAAGCCTTTCTCGTATGAACTTAAGACTTTGTAGAACCTAATATCTAGTGTTTTAACACTCTAATATGATTTTTAATTCATAATATAACACACTTGAAAAGTTGGAAGATTTAATTAAATCCCATGAATAGTAAGGAGGTTAAAAATCTAAGTATACTAGACTTTTATGCCACCATGACACCACCATGTTCCACCACCACTTGCCACCTTCCATGAACCTTCCTTCCACCTCCATACCACTCTTACTTAGCCCCCAAGGCTCTAAACCCACGGCCATAAGTCTCTTTAGAGATATTTTATGCTTAAACTTCACCAAAACATCTTAAACTACACCATATCTTTCACTATATATACTAGCCTTATGTAAACATCAATACTTGCTAATTCACACTCTCAACACTTCTCTTCTTAAATCCCTATCATTCCAAGATCCATACTTGTTCAAGTTCAAGCATATCTTTCACAACCTTTCATCATCCCAAGCTTTCGATTCAACCAAAGTTGTTTTGAATTCGTTGGTTTCGAAATTGTAAACACGAAGTTGTTATCGGGAATTCTTTCAAGATTATCAAAAAGCCTAGTTATAATGGCCAAATGGAGTTAGGATTTATTCATATTCTTCAAAGTAAACAAGTCCAAGCTATAGCCGATTTTCTCAAGATCATCTTTGGAGCTCATTCCTATATCGTTACTTTGATCTTAGAATTTATAATTCTCCAAACTTGTAAGTGTTTTTATAAAACCTTACTATACTTTGCTCTATGATTTTAGAACTATATGTTATCTATTGAAATGCTTGTCAACTTATTTATATACTCAATTAATACATACTTGCATTTAAATACGTTAAATATGTCTTTTATACGCATAATAAATTGTTGGTACTTTTATAGAAGTACATGAGCTTTATACTTAAATGAATCTCCTTATATACTTCCAATAAAGTATAATCAAATGAATATTCATATAATTATCTATCTTATTATGCTTGTCAACTTATTTATATACTCAATTAATACATACTTGCATTTAAATAAGTTAGATATGTCTTTTATACGCATAATAAATTGTTGGTACTTTTATAGAAGTACATGAGCTTTATACTTAAATGAATCTCCTTATATACTTCCAATGAAGTATAATCAAATGAATATTCATATAATTATCTATCTTATTCTTATATGTATCGTATCTCAATAAATCGATATATTGCGTATTTCGTATCTTGAATATATATACCAAACTACATATATATGGTATCCTTTTATATATTAAGTACTTCATGATCGCATGCTTGTTATATAGATAGGGGGTGATAAAGGGGTGCAACCGAGTTTGTGACGGATTTACGATTTAAAGTGTCCTGATCCCCGTGCTCCATCCCTCCTTGAACCCTCCGTATAATTATCCGGGCATGAAGTCGTACTAGTTTTTCGAATACTATCAACGTATCTTTTCATTTATAATTAATACATTTTTTGGAATTGATGTGTATTTTCTAGTCTTAAATTTATAACACGAATTACCTAGTTACTGTCTACTACACACTTGCGGGCAGTGTACCTGATCGTATGCAATATAGTTGACTTAGCAAATCCGAGGTCGAACACAAGAACTTATTAAAGCAATTGTTAAAATTAAGTAATTCAAATAAAGAGGGGTTTTGTGACCGAGTTGTCACGTTGCAAAAGTTAGAAAACAATTAGTAATCCCGAAAGATTAGTCGAAAGAAATCCGGTATGACCGGGGCAGGATTCGTCGGAAGACGAAAGTAAAATGATTTTTTGTAACAATAATATTAAAAAGCATCCATCTTGACTTCGCTCAACAATATGTTTAGATTGCACATAAATGAAGTTCAAATCCAAATTAAGTTGATTAAATAACCGAGACTCAAACTAAGCACCAACCCCGTACCCGTTAAGTTAATGACATAATTCAACTCTCTTGTTTAAACCAGTTTCATTACAAAGACCGGTACCCCAAGTCATCTTTTATAACTTCCCTAATCAAACAATTGTTTTGGTTATTGAAATAACAATTATACCTATCGATTGTACCCAACCGTTAACACATTTCCCCCTATTATCATTGAATGATTATCTACCGTACCCGTTATAGATCCAATTATTTGTACCCAAATAATCAAAACAACATATATGCAATCAATAATTACCATTAAAGTCGCACATATATCACCAATCAATCCAAGATAAATTAAAAGAAAGAAATACGCTAAGATCTCGATATAACGTTAAATGAAATCAACATTGAATTATTAAAATTGTGCAATCCTTACATAATGTCTCACTCCATCAAGATGGATGATAGAGTGTTTAGCCACTCATAATGAAAAGATAAAAACAAACAATAATATATGAGAACATATTGTACCGAATGATGAAATCGTTCCAAGAATGACTAAAAATCGAATGCGAAATAATGAAATTAATCCAATCTTGATCTTGATCTTCAAAGATGATTCTCCAGATGAAAAACCCTCCAAAAAGCTCTTCAAATCGACTGGAAAGTGATAAGTTAGGGTTTTGGAATGTTTTTGCAAACTATATATACTTCCCCAAAAATCTGCTAGAATCGGCACCTATTGGCATATTGCGGCGCAATAGGCCTTTGACCGCGTTGACCGTTGACTTTTGTTGACTCGTGGCTGGCCAGGTATTGAAGGCGTTGCGGCGCAACTTAACTTTCTGGAAAACCGTTGCGGCGCAACTCCCAATTGCGGCGCAATTAACATTTTGCCAGCTTTGACTTTTGTTGACTTACTGCAATCTTCCTGCAAATGCTTCAGATATCCTCCGTTAGCATTTATTTCACCTCAACAATGTCGTTTTTTCCCAGAATTACGCTTAAAGACCTGTCAATAACCTGAAACACTAACACATACCATAAACGCACCAAAAGTATACTAAAACGACTCATAAACCATGCTAAATCAACTACATTCATTGTGGGAAATGAGTATAAAATACGACACATCAAATCCCCCCACACTTAAGCTTTGCTTGTCCTCAAGCAATTTCCAAGCTGAAAAACAAATTAACCTTGGTACATCATGGAACTACATTTCAGTAATCAAAAAGAAACTCAACCATAATCAAAAATGAAAATAAATGGTTAGGCAGTTTTAATCTTAAATGAAAACCGGAATGTTTGACAATACTTGACTGATTTACAAGCCTTAATAACACGACTAAGCACAAAAGAATTGAATCAGTGATATCTCGCCTATCCTACTCCAACTAACTTACTTTTGGGGTTGAATATTTGAATAATCACTCAATGCCTAGTCATGATGCATAATCTTTTAACCATAGGCTTGTAGTAGGTTCGTTCCTTCACCATCATGACGCAAGCACCACAACGTTAATCAAAAGAGGTCTTACAAGGGTTATAATGAACTCTGAGGCTAAACAGGGTATTAAAAAGGGTATGGAAATTTGGGATAACAAATGGTGTTAAAAAGAAAATAACACAACATTTAACAAAGTTTTACATAATAGTCTAGTCCAATAAACAATCCCATGTCATTAGTTGCCAAAGATCCAAAACCCGAGAAGCTGTCCAGACAATACCCCCAATAGACGATTAAAAACCGACACCATTGTGGTGTATGACATTAAACAACTCAATCAACCAAATCTAACCATATTGGCTTAAACAAACGCGAACCCACAAATAACAACTTAAAATTATAGCATTCCAAGATCCTTTTGTTGGTGTAATTGATGTACCAACTTACAAAAATGATTTGACCAAAAGTGAGAAATACCAACTGACAGCCCAAGCTCTTTTTCATTTTTTTTTATTTTTTTTTCTTTTTCTGTTTTTCAATTCTTTTATTCTTTTTTTTTGTGAGCTACTTTTACTCTGACTAATTGGTATTCTCTTAAATAATATTGAAACAGTGACAAATCATGTGATAAAACGCTAAAATGAACGATCTAGACTTTATCCAAACAAGCATGACGAAATCAATCTATTCTCAGTAACCGAGAATATCCCAACCCAACATAAAGGACAACCCCAAACCATCCACTAGCATAAGCAACCAATGACCTACCAGGATTTCGACTATCGGTATGGCTAGGTAAGGTGTATATATAATGTGCATTTAATAACAAAGAACAGGCTAGTGACAACAAGTTTTCTATTGTTTCTTGCACTAAAAATGAGTGCAACGTAAGGGTTTCAACAGGTGGTTCACTAACCAGTGTAGTTAGCTACTAAGCACATTAACAAAACATGCACATAACAAATATTTTACGAAACAAGGGGTGAACATACAAAGAACAAATGGTTTTATCCTAAATTTGCCTCTTCTGATAAATAACACGGAACGATCGACCAGGAGAAGTTCTAGAATCAACGCAATCACCGGCACAATCATAGCAAATGAAATAATCCGGAAATGGAAAATCAACCTCAAACTTGCACATCATAGTTCAGAGCTCTAAATAGAACCCTTACTCTTGGATAAATCCAAAAGCCTACGAGAGGGACAAATTTACAAGGCTAATAAATCCAAAACCGTAACACATAACATAACTAGCAATGAATCAATAATCTCACAATTTGGGTGTTTTGGTGCTTTGAGCGTGCTAGTCATATTATTAATCCAGAAGGGATTGCCAAATTAATCAGTCAAAACACATTCCACATATTAAAATTTGTACCAAGGATGTAGTTATATTGCTCATTAATATGTATAATTAAGTGACAAAATCAATTAACTACAAGGACAAGCATGCAAAAGTTCAAAATTCCTCAAAAAATACCCGACTTTTTCCTATTTACCACCCCCCCACACTTGAGTTGGATAATGCCCTCAATGTCCAATTAACTAAGGCAAACTATGGGAAATAGGAGAAAGTAAACAAAAACAAAATCAAGAACAAGAAAAACTTGCCGGGTATGATGTGTGTTCCATGCCTGAATGATGCCAACAAGAATATGGGCGCTGAACTTACTGCCAGCATATGCATATGAAAACCTTGCTATTCAACATGAACACACAATAAAAGACAACATAATGTATCTTAAAGCATGTAATCATCCTAATCCTACTTATTTAAACGGAAATGGAAAATAAAATACGATGTTCCATCACCCTTAAGGGTGAATACAAACCAAAATAATAAAAGTAAAAAACGAGTACTGAAAGGAAAATTGTTCAAACACATAATACAAGCCATCACAACCAATAGACGGCGCTATCATCATCTCCAAGCATATCACTGAGGTGGGTAACTAGGCATAGGCCCTGTATCAAAGAACGATCTAACCACCCGCTCAGCAACCGATGTCTCTGCAGCACCTGAACCTCCAGCATCCGTACCAGCCTGCGTACCTGCAAAAATGCCAAAACTAACAGGGTCATCTGGACCCCTTCCCCCTAAATCATGGGAAGGAGCAACCTCAAACTGGCGCTCTGGTGGATAGAAGAAACCACCTCCAGCCCTGTGCTCTGGAATAAATATACTGGGAGGGCGGTAGTCGGGAATAGGATCAGGTCGATGGAACTCCTGACCCGTATACTGGGCCTCCCACATGGGCTGATAGCGCTGCTGATCATGCATCACACGCCCCATACCTGAACCAACCCATCTGAAATCACTATCCATCCTATGCTGGAACTGCTGCTGAGATTCCCATATGTTATTAACAGTGGTCTGAAGTGTAGAAAAGTCCCAAGAACCTGCAGGGGCGGCAGAAGAAGAAAATGCCCCCGCAGTAGGAGTAGTGGTAGCATGACGCTTAGTACGCTGTGGGGGCTCTGGTTGCTTTGGTGCATCAGCCATCTCTTCATCATCATCATCACCTTCCTCTGCCTCCTCCTCATCATCAGAGGCAGCACCACCAAAATCAATCAACTCTGGAATAACATGCTTATGAGCTAGAGGCTTAATCAATTTCCACCGCTTTAAATCATTCCAAGTAAATGGCTTCATAGGTTTGCAGTTCAAAGCGCCTGTATTATCAGCAAGCTAAAAATACTTAACCATCCTAGCAATGAAATGACCACAAACTAATCCCCGATCACGCACCCCTTTCTGGCCCATGTGTTTAGCTAACACATAGGGAGCACAAGCCTTCCGGTAAACGTCTCCCTCATCAAACAATCTCACCAACCATAAATCCTACATGTATAATTTGTCCGGGTGATTAGTCCGCTGGACAAAGAAATGGACTAACATCTTGTGAAACAAACGCAAAACAGGCGACTGAAGTGTATTCGCCCCACAAGCTGCGCGCCATACGCGACCCCCAGACACCTAGCCGTAGTAATCTCTAAAATCACCCACATCCTTATGAAAACCAGTACTATTCCTAACAGCAACGGCTAAAAGACGCTCAAAAGCAGGGTCATCTAACATCGCCTGATTGTACATCCCCGTACACAACCCAAACTCAGCAATCGTCAGGTGTCTATTAACACCCCCACATCTAAAGAAAATGACTTGATCAACAAACACATCACAATAATTCTCAAATCTTCAGTATGCTAGGGTTTATCAATCTAATTAGCAACATAAACCTTAATTAACCCTAAAGCAACTTGATTAACACAATCTCGACCTAATTAATCAAGCTTTTCAAATAAATCCAACCCACATTGTTCTTAATCCTCTAACAATCATAACTTCGAAAAGAATCAAACAATTAAAGCATAGATTCGAAGATATTCAATAACAATAACAAATTAACTAATTAAAATAAAAAAAATAGAGTTGAAAGAAACACATACCTTTCCTGTTCTTGTCATTGTGATTAAGATAGAAGATTAAGAGGGAAAATTGAAAAAAAATAAGGGAAGAAAAGAAGGTGGGTCGGATGGAAAGAGAGAAGAAGGGTGGCTCAATAATTGTAAAGTGTGTGTGAAAGAAAATGACTTGATCAACAAACACATCCTTAGCAGTTTCTATATTCTCAACAGAAATAGTGGAGTACACCTCCAGACACCACTCTTTGCAAACCGACTCCCTATTCCTAAAAATATCAAACCACATACCAAATTCTTTGGCAACTGGATTACCATCAGGATCATTTGACCTACCCATGAGGCGCATATACCTACTTATTCCCTCACGAACATTCAGCACATCCAACATATTCTGCTTCATGTACCTTGGTTCGATAATGTCCTTATGAATTAGAGTGGCCAACCTATTAGTATATTCAGTTTTCTTCGCAGGTGAAACATGAGGAAATCGTAACCAAGGGTGGGTTGGAACTCCCATAGCAGTAGCTTCATCAGTAAGACCGGTTTCAACAGGTGTAGCAGCATTTGAGGCTCTGGCCCTGCCTCTTCCTGCACGGCTGGAACTAGCGGGCTCCTAAACATACAAGAAACATTAAAACTATCAAACCCCATTGAGAATACATATATAAAAAGATAAACAAGTCAGGGCCTGAACTTGAGTAATTGCGGCGCAACGTCTCTAGTTGCGGCGCAACTAAACTCATTGTATTACAATTGCGGCACAACTAGGACAGTTGCGGCGCAACTAGGACAGTTGCGGCGCAATGGGTTGTTTACTGGGTTAGGTTCGAGCAGCAAGGTAACAAACACAAAAACCACAATAATTCTCAAATCTTCAGTATGCTAGGGTTTATCAATCTAATTAGCAACATAAACCTTAATTAACCCTAAAGCAACTTGATTAACACAATCTCGACCTAATTAATCAAGCTTTTCAAATAAATCCAACCCACATTGTTCTTAATCCTCTAACAATTATAACTTCGAAAATAATGAAACAATTAAAGCATAGATTCGAAGATATTCAATAACAATAACAAATTAACTAATTAAAATAAACAAAATAGAGTTGAAAGAAACACATACCTTTCTTGTTCTTGTCATTGTGATTAAGATAGAAGATTAAGAGGGAAAATTGAAAAAAAATAAGGGAAGAAAAGAAGGTGGGTCGGATGGAAAGAGAGAAGAAGGGTGGCTCAATAATTGTAAAGTGTGTGTGAAAGAGTAGAAACCCCGATCCCCTTTTGGATTAAATGTTGACCCAGTTTGACCCGGGTTGCGGCGCAATCAGACTCATTGCGGCGCAATGCCCCTTTTATTGTTTATTTATTTATTATTTTTTTTTCTTCTGATTTTCTTAAACAATACGTGTTGCGGCGCAATGATTTTCTTCATTGCAGCGCAACTCAAAAACAGAAAGTTAAGTTGCTGCGCAATTTAGAATGCTGCAGCGCAATAAAACAGAACCATTGCGGCGCAATGAGGTACATTGCGGCGCAATTGATTTACAGAAGACTTAGTTGCGGCACAACAACCCCCCCAAACCCCCCCCCCCCCCCCCCCCCCCCCCCCCACCCCCCCCCCCCCCCACACACTTACCTTTGTTTTCTCCTTGAAAACGACTTACCAGAAGGCGTGAGAGCGGCTTCTACCTGCAAATCTTATTAAAAACACATTACCTAAGACAAATAAACAAAATAATGAAAACAAGAAACACGGGTTGCCTCCGGCGAATCGCTTAATTTATTTACGAGTCTATAGCTCGACTCAAAGTCCTTTTTTTCATTGATCCTTTACGAAAAATGGAAGCTCGTCAAAGACGACTCCCACATTTTCCTCTTCTTCATGATAAAGCTTCAACCTGTGACCATTAACGATAAAAGAAGTTCCATCCGATTTAAACAATTCAACATAACCAGACGGATAAACATGTTTGGTCACAAAAGGGCCGGTCCACCTAGACGTCAACTTGGGTTGCTTGAACTTATACTTTGAAAGGAACAACAACACTTTATCACCGGCCTTAAAATCCTTCTTTCTAAGCCTACGATCATGCCATACTTTAGTTCGTTCCTTGTAAAGTTTCGAGTTATCATAAGCATGCAACCTAAGTTCATCTAGCTCATTTAACTGCAACTATCTCAACTCACCGGCCTTAACTAGGTCCATATTACAATTCTTGAGTGCCCAATAAGCTTTATGCTCAATTTCAATAGGTAGGTGACAAGTCTTGCCATAAAGTAACCGGAATGGGGTAGTCCCAGTCGATGTTTTGTAGGCAGTCCTGAATGCCCATAGAGCATTATCAAGCTTGGTAGACCAAGACTTTGGGTTGTCTCCTACGGTTTTCTCAAGAATTCTTTTCAAAGCCCGATTGGTATTTTCAACTTGGCCACTCGTTTGTGGGTGGTATGAGGTTGAAAAACGGTGATTAACACCGTACCTCTTAAGCACCTTAGCGAGTTGGTGATTCGCGAAATGGCTTCCGCGGTCACTTATTAAGGCCTTGGGCACACCAAACCTATAGAAAAGTTGTTTCAAAAAGTGAATGACAACACGTGCATCATTTGTTGGCAAGGCTTTAGCCTCGGCCCACTTAGAAACATAATCAACAGCAACAAGGATATACAAATTCTTATTTGATGGAAGAAAAGGTCCCATGAAATCTATGCCCCATACATCAAAAACTTCACATACCTGAATGTAGTTCTGAGGCATTTCATCACGTTTAGAAATATTACCTTGTCTTTGACACACATCACAAACCTCAACCAAAGTTTGCGCCTCCTTGAAGATGGTTGTCCAATAAAATCCAGCATCATACACTTTCTTCCCGATGACAGACGGTCCATAATGACCACCGGTTGGCCCATGGTGACATTCATCAAGAATTCGTCGGGTTTCACCTCCCGACACGCACCTCCTTATCATGCCATCTGCACAAATTCTAAACAAAAATGGATTATCCCAAATAATGTTTAATCTCAGAAAAGAATTTCTTCTTTTCTTGAGATGACATTTCCTCAGGAAGTACACCTGCACTAAGATAGTTAGCAATGTCTGCAAACCATGGTTCCTCCTCAACATCCACCTGCATTAGATACTCGTCAGGAAAAGCATCATTAATATCATGCTCCTTTAACTCCTCAAGGTGAGGGTTTTCGAGCCTGCTTAAGTGGTCAGCTGCCACATTCTCAGCCCTAGTTTTATCCTTAATCTCAATATCAAATTCCTGTAAAAGTAAGACCCAACGAATTAAACGAGGCTCAGCATCTTGTTTCGAGAACAAGTACTTCAAAGCCGAGTGATCGGTGAACACAATAGGGTCTAAACTTATTAAAGGCATAAACCACGGCCAGCAATTCTTTGTCGGTCACGGTATAGTTTTGTTGAGCCGGGTTTAAGGTCTTGCTAGCATAGGAAATGGGGCGGAAATGTTTATCCTCCCTTTGGCCTAAAACGACCCCTAAGGCAAAGTTGCTAGCATCACACATTAACTCAAACGGTAATGACCAATCAGGTGGAGACATAATGGGTGCATTGGTCAATTTCTCTTTAAGCAAGTTAAATGCGTTTAGACACTCCTTATCAAAATTGAATGGGACATCTTTCTCTAACAACTTGGTCATCGGCCGGGTGATTTTTGAAAAATCCTTTATAAACCGAAGATAAAATCCGGCATGACCCAAAAAACTTCTTATTGACTTAACATTAGTGGGTGGAGGTAATTTAGCTATAACATCGATTTTTGCTTTATCTACCTCTAGACCCGCTTTTGAAACTTTATGTCCCAACACTATACCCTCTTTCACCATAAAATGACATTTTTCCCAGTTTAAAACCAAGTGTGCCCTTTCACACCTTTCAAGCATTTTATCAAGACTATCTAGACAAATTTCAAAAGAACTACCAAAAACAGAAAAGTCATCCATGAAAACTTCCATGGAAGTTTCGATCATGTCTTGAAATATTGCAATCATACATCTCTGAAAAGTTCCAAGGGCATTGCAAAGACCAAATGGCATCCTCCTATAGGCATAAGTGCCAAAGGGACAAGTAAAGGTGGTCTTTTCTTGGTCCTTGGGGTCAATGGGTATTTGGAAGTACCCGGAGAACCCATCCAAAAAGCAAAAATACTCGTTACCGGCGAGCCGTTCGAGCATTTGATCAATAAAGGGCAAGGGAAAATGATCTTTGCGGGTAGCATCATTCAACTTCCGATAGTCTATACACACCCTCCATCCCGTGACAGTCCTAGTGGGAACCAATTCATTTTTGTCATTTAAAACTACGGTCATCCCACCCTTCTTCGGCACACAATGTACCGGGCTTACCCATGAACTATCCGAGATGGGGAATATGATTCCCGCATCAAGCAACTTTATTATCTCCTTTTTTACCACATCTTTCATATTTGGATTCAACCTTCGTTGCCTTTGCACAACCGGTTTAACATTATCAACAAAGTTTATTGTATGTTTGCAAAATTCTGGACTTATACCCGGAATATCAGAAATTTTCCATGCAAAGGCCTTTTTATGGGCCTTTAGGACGGTCATAAGTCTAGATTTCTCATCCTCCAATAATGAGGACAAGATAACAACAGGTAAAAGAGATGTACCTTCCAAATATGCATACTCAAGATGATCCGAAAGCGGCTTGAGTTCCAAGTCGGTAGGAGGATTCTCTACCGAGGTTAACACTCGAGTGCTATCACTAGTGGTGATCTTTTCAAAAGCTTCATCTTCCGGTGGCGTTTCCTCAACAATTAACGCCATGATCTCTTGCATCATCTCTCCAACCATCTCTTGCTCTTCTTCACTACAAGCTAACAATGCTTCATCTTCTTCCATGTCCAAGAAATCCATGAGCTCCTTTTCCAAAGCATCTTCTTCTTCAATTACATCTATCCTGAAACAAGTCTCATCACAAGAGTAAGGATGCTTAAGTGCTCTATCAACATTAAAAATAACTCGGTCATCACCGACTCCTAAGGAAATCTCCTTAGCCTTAACTCGGATGATAGCATCCGCGGTCATAAGGAATGGTCGGCCAAGAATGAGAGGGACTTTAGCGTCTGCTTCCATCTCGAGAATAACAAAATGGACCGGAAATATCATGTGCCCTACTTTAATTTGCAAATTTTCCGCTATCCCCATAGGATATTGGAAAGAACGATCCGCGAGCCTAATGCTCATGCGGGTAGGGGTCAACTCTCCTAGAGACAACTTCCTATAAACAGAATAAGGCATCAAATTGATACTGGCCCCAAGATCGGCCAATGCCTCACACAAATAAGCACCAAAAGAACAAGCAATTAGAAAACTCCCAGGATCTTCCAACTTGGGAGGAATTTGATTCTGAATGATTGCTGAACATTCGACACTCATAACTGCAGTCTTCGCCTCTTCCAGCTTCTTCTTGTCACTCACAAGTTTCTTGAGGAACTTAGCATAGTTGGGCATTCCTACAATCAAATCAACTAAAGGAACGGTTATATTAACAGATTGAATAAGATCAACAAATTTCTTAAAGTGTTCCTTTAACTTCCCTTTCCTCAACCGTTGACGAAATGGGATCTGCGGTTGATATGGATTCACAGTCGGTTTCTCAACAGTCGGTTTCTCAACAGAATTGGATGGAACGGCCGGTGTCCACACGGCTGGTTCTGGTTCCATCTCTATTTCATCATCAACAGGTTCATCAGCTTCATTAACCTGCACAAGCGGTGTAGAATCATCAGGCAAAGGGTTTGCAGAATTGTAAGTTTTACCTGCCCTCATAGTGATTGCATTCACTTGCTCATTTCGAGCATTAGGAGGGATATACTTTTGTCCCGATCCTTGATTATTTGACTGAGGCTTAGGGTTCTGTTGAGTGTTGCTCGGTAGTGTACCGGGCTGCCTACTTGAATTCCCTAGCCTTTCAAGCTTCAATTCCAAATCCTTAATGGTAGCTTGTTGATTCTTTGCTCCTTGATCCAACTTATGTCCGAGCCCATCCAATCGAGTAGTCAAAGTATCCAACACAGAAATCACCTTCTTGGACTCTTCTGCAACATGTTCATTGGTTGCCTTCTGGGCACCTATAAAGTCCTTAACTATCTCTCTTAGTTCTGAATCCGCGCCTCGCTGATTGTTGAACCTGCTAAACCTGTTACCACCATAACCAGAACTGTTAGTATTAAAAGAAGAAGAAGTAGGGTAAGAACTACCTGATGGCCGGTTTTGATAACCGGCATTTTGGTTGAAATTCCCTTGATTCTGAACATAACTAACATCTTGAACTGGTTTATCCGGGCAATCCTCCGTATAATGCAAGTCCCCACAATGCTCACAACCGTCAGGCATAACCTTAACATCTCTTTCAAGGCTCTTGAATCTGCTATCTTGATTATCAAACCTTTCATTCATTTGCTTAGAGAGAGCCTTGACTTCAGCAACAAGTTTTGAGTCTTCACTACTTTCCACCTTAGCCACAGTGCTTCTACTGGATCTCTTGTCTCGGTCCTCATCTCTGGTTGAATACTCCTTCGCCATATCTTCAAGAATCTTGTATCCTTCATTCAGGGAAATGTTGTTTAGACTACCCCCAAATGCATAACCGAGCTCCCTTTTAGTCTTTCTATCCAGTCCATCATAGAAAATCTCAAAACTTTCTTCAGTACCCATACTATGTCCGGGGCAATTCCTTAGCATTTCCTTGAACCGTTTCCATGCATCAACAACATCCTCACCACTGTCTTGAATAAATCCTCTGATTTTATTTTCCAATTGCCTTTGAGTTCTTAATGAATAAAACTCATCAATAAATCCTTCTCGAAGTTCGGCCTAAGTGGTGAATGAGTTATCGGGTAACTCCTTAAACCAAGCAGCTGCATCTCCAATGAGAGTTAATGGAAATAGCTCAAGTTTAACAGCTTCAGTTTGCCTTTGACCATACTGATATAACCTGCAAATCTTCTCAAACCTCTCAAGATGTGCATATGGGTCATTTCTTCGAATCCCATCAAACTTATCCTCTTTAACACTCTTGAGGTGGTTCCCTTTCAAAGAAAAATCTACTGAAATTGCCGGAGGGCGAATAGCTGTGCCCCGGTCTGCCGGTATATTTCTTCTTCTCTCCCCGTAAGGACGGTTGTTCGGATTAACTGGTTGTTCATCACCCATTCTTCTACCCCTTGGTTGTTGATTGATATTAAGGTTGGTTCGAGGTATGAGAAAACTATTCGGTTCAGGTGTCTGAATTTTCTCTTCTACTTTTGAATCTGAATCCTCACCTGTTTTGAAAAATTTCGATGCTTTCTTCAACTGATCAGCCAACTGATCAACTAACTAATCTTCCAAGGGTTCGGTTGGCGATGAGGTTTCTGGATCTATCTTGTTGGATGTGGAGGGCTCTGTGTTGTTTTTCTGCACTAAGTGACGTCTGACCTTTCCTGGATTAGACAAAGGGCTAAGCAAAGGTCGGCCAGAAGCTCTTGTGTTCATCAACCAACAAGAACCTGCACAATCACCACAAGCAAACCATAAACCGCACCTGATAAAGTAAAACAAAAAAAAGAATGAAATGAAATCTAATTAATAAAAATAATTAACTTTCTCACAAATGAATGCGATGAAGGATCGAACCACAAAATGAAACAACTACTTAAACTAGGTCCCCGGCAGCGGCGCCAAAAACTTGATGTGTATTTTCTAGTCTTAAATTTATAACACGAATTACCTAGTTACTGTCTACTACACACTTGCGGGCAGTGTACCCGATCGTATGCAATATAGTTGACTTGGCAAATCCGAGGTCGAACACAAGGACTTATTAAAGCAATTGTTAAAATTAAGTAATTCAAATAAAGGGGGGTTTTGTGACCGAGTTGTCACGTTGCAAAAGTTAGAAAACAATTAGTAATCCCGAAAGATTAATCGAAAAAAATCCGGTATGACCGGGGCAGGATTCGTCGGAAGACGAAAGTAAAATGATTTTTTGTAACAATAATATTAAAAAGCATCCATCTTGACTTCGCTCAACAATATGTTTAGATTGCACATAAATGAAGTTCAAATCCAAATTAAGTTGATTAGATAACCGAGACTCAAACTAAACACCAACCCCGTACCCGTTAAGTTAATGACATAATTCAACTCTCTTGTTTAAACCAGTTTCATTACAAAGACCGGTACCCCAAGTCATCTTTTATAACTTCCCTAATCAAACAATTGTTTTGGTTATTGAAATAACAATTATACATATCGATTGTACCCAACTGTTAAGACATTTTCCCCTAATATCATTGAATAATTATCTACCGTACCCATTATAGATCCATTTATTTGTACCCAAATAATCAAACAACATATATGCAATCAATAATTACCATTAAAGTCACACATATATCACCAATCAATCCAAGATAAATTAAAAGAAAGAAATACGCTAAGATCTCGATATAACGTTAAATGAAATCAACATTGAATTATTAAAATTGTGCAATCCTTACATAATGTCTCACTCCATCAAGATGGATGATAGAGTGTTTAGCCACTCATAATGAAAAGATAAAAACAAACAATAATATATGAGAACATATTGTACCGAATGATGAAATCGTTCCAAGAATGACTAAAAATCGAATGCGAAATAATGAAATTAATCCAATCTTGATCTTGATCTTCAAAGATGATTCTCCAGATGAAAAACCCTCCAAAAAGCTCTTCAAATCGACTGGAAAGTGATAAGTTAGGGTTTTGGAATGTTTTTGCAAACTATATATACTTCCCCAAAAATCTGCTAGAATCGGCACCTATTGCGGCGCAATAGGCCTTTGACCGCGTTGACCGTTGACTTTTGTTGACTCGTGGCTGGCCAGGTATTGAAGGCGTTGCGGCGCAACTAGGATAGTTGCGGCGCAACTTAACTTTCTGGAAAACCATTGCGGCGCAACTCCCAATTGCGGCGCAATTAACATTTTGCCAGCTTTGACTTTTGTTGACTTACTGCAATCTTCCTGCAAATGCTTCAGATATCCTCCGTTAGCATTTATTTCACCTCAACAATGTCGTTTTTTCCCAGAATTACGCTTAAAGACCTGTCAGTAACTTGAAACACTAACACATACCATAAACGCACCAAAAGTATACTAAAACGACTCATAAACCATGCTAAATCAACTACATTCATTGTGAGAAATGGGTATAAAATACGACACATCAGGTATTAATTATAAATATTGCCATTTAAGGTATCTCTTCAAATTGTAATTAATACATTTTTGTATTGATTATAATACATACTATCAAAGTATCTTTTCATCTATAATTAATACATATTTTTGTATTAGTTATAATTCTTGCCATTTAAGGTATCTCTTCATCTTAAAATTAATACATTTTTGTATTAATTATAATCCTACTATTTAAAGTATCTCTTCATATATACATATGTATATATATATACAATTGTATTCATCCATGAATACATTCCATAAGGATATTGTATTGATATTAATCAATCATATCAAATATACTTTCATTTACAAATAAATGTATTTGCATATTAAGCTAACTACTTAGCTTATTTATGGTATTTCAAAAATGATTTATAAAGAAATCTCCAATATATAAACTCATGTATCAATTATAAATATTTCAAAATAAACTACAAAGGTTATTGAAAGAACCCGAAACCAATTACGTTGACAAGCGTATTAATAAATAACATTATAAATAAACTAAGTTTAAAAACAAGGATATAAATCAAATCGTGTTTTCTATTAGGAATAATTTGCTTGATTCGTCATCATCGTCATCATCAATCTTTTTACGTTACTGATCATATCACCGATCTAAGGTGAGTTTCATTGATCCCTATTTACTCTGTTTTGGGCTGAGAATACACAACTGCTTTTATGGACACAATTGTTTAAAATGGTCTATGCTTATATTGTTACTATGCTCTTGATTGAAATCCCCTATTGAACTTGAACCGAGAAATTTGCAACGCGAATATTATAAATAGTACTATTTGGGTTGACACCCCTATCCGGGTTAGTCGCGCTAACTTGTCCAACGAATATATAATATTTGAATGATATCGTGATTGCATTGAGCATTAACATCACAAGAGAGGTATCACACAACATATATTATTGTTAAGGTATTCGGTTTCAAGGTATAAGCATAGTGTTTACATAGATTTGCTGAATCTATATTTTTATGATATATGTAATGCATGCATTATCATCTGAGAAAAATCTTGTGATCGATGGTACAATATATTTACTCTATGAACTCACCAACTTTATGTTGACGTAATTTAAACGTGTATTCTCAGATACT
Organism: Erigeron breviscapus; assembly: GCA_034093135.1. NCBI lineage: Eukaryota > Viridiplantae > Streptophyta > Magnoliopsida > Asterales > Asteraceae > Erigeron > Erigeron breviscapus. The sequence goes on along the minus strand of CM067172.1, from coordinate 8,861,872 downwards.
TGAGCTATTATGATGCATATACGTGATGCATACTTTTGGAGTCACAACATATACTAGAAGAAAACAAATTAGAGATGTCTAGTGATATATGAAAGAATCCCATTTGTACTTGTTGTATGCTCATTTCCATCTTTTGTAAGAACAAATGCTTATGATAATGAAAAGCTTTAAAAATGTCTCATTATAGAGGTCGTTTATTATAATATGTGTTTGTGATTCCTCTGATTATTCACACTTTCTGTTTCCGCAAAATAAAATATTTTGGGGGTGTGACAGATTGGTATCAGAGCCACAGGTTATAGTGAACTAGGTTGCATTAGTGGGCCTGATAAATGAACTATTAGGTTGCATTAATAAACTTAGTCTATAACTTTTTTGTGACAATGTGCTCATACATACTTAGAACATACACTTTCATGCCTTAGTTTTAAAAAGCCTTAGCGCGATCATGCCTTAGATTTCTCATGCCTTAGTATTTTTGTAAATACAGAAATGGCTGATAATCACTATGATTCAGACTCCAGCGAGAGTATAAATATAGAACTCAATCATAATGGGTGGATTTCAGACTCTGACGATAGCGTCGACCAAGTGCCTTATTTGGAAATCGATTCAGATAGTAACAATGAAATGGGAAATCCCCAAGATGAAATTAGTGATCTAGAAGATGCACCACTAGCTGATAATGAAACACCTCCTGAATCACCGATTGTGGTTGACCCTTATGTCAATCCGGATGATATTACTGAAATCCCACAAGTTATCAAGGAATGGAAAATAGATATGGGATGGCCTTCGTTCGAGCAACCACCATTTGAGCCAAGGGATTTTCCCATAACTCGTGAACCACCTCATCACACCGTGCCTATTCTAGTGGCAAGACTCCATGAGCTAGAAAGTAAGCTGGAAGCTGTTCAATATGAAATGCATAGCCTAGCAAGTCAAAGGAGTGTCTCTATTACTAGAGAAAGCGTTAGAGATGTAAGGGAAGATTTTGATAGATTCACCGAATTGTATAACCATAATGCTGCCATCCTAGATCATCTAGACGAAGACCATCTAGGCTTGGTCCAACATCTAAGAGAAAATAATGTGATCAACAACAGCAATGAGAAATCATTGGTTACTAGGATTCAAGAGATGGAAAAGACAATAGCCAGTCTCAAAGCTCAGTTGCCCTCCACTTCTGGAAACAAGAGAAACCGAGCTACTACACCTTAAGAAAAAGACGTCAAAGAAAGAGCAAGCTACTAGAAGCCTATATATAGTAGGAAATATATGTAAAAGATGATGTATTAGAATCCCATATTAGGAAATATATATATATTAGGATGACATAATAGAAGTTCATGAGTAGGTTAACTCTTTAGAAAGAATACGGTTCTCTAATTTTGATGTACTAGAGAACTCGTATTAACAAGGAAATATATATATCCTTGTTACCTTAGTTAAATCATTGTACTATGTAATTTTCCAAATATAATACAATGGTACTTTGATATACAACTTGTGTCATTATACTTTCAAGTCTTTACTTTATTCTAAGTTAAAAATCTATTATTGTGGAATTTACTAGATTAAGTGTTGATGAAATTATAAGTTCTAGTATACCTGTAACAAACTTACTAACTCGAAACATTTTCTTTATTTAAGAAAATGGCGCCTCCTAAGAACGCGGCTCCACTAAAAAGGTTAACCCGAGCTAACCTCGACCCGACAAAAAGAAAGTCGGAACCTACAAAGAAAAACAAACCTGAACCAACCAAGAAAGTAACTCAACCAAAACCGTCTAAGAAAATGAAGCCAACTGAGCTAGAACCTACTGGTGAAGAAGAGGAAGAAGAAATCATCCCCATGACACAGAGTGAAATTGATAAACTAGTCGCCGAACAAGTTGCGGACATCATAGCAGCGGAAGAAAGTAAAAATACTGGAAAGAAAGAAACTGCTAGTCAGACAAAAGGCAAGGGTACTGTTGCAAGTAAGACTAGCCAACTATCTGAAAGAAGTTCTAATAGGGTTGGTCTATACAAGGATTTCTTACATTGCAAACCAACATACTTCCATGGCACTGAAGGGGCGGTAGGCCTATTACAATGGTTCGAGAAAACTGAGTCAGTTTTTCGATTAAGTGAGACTCCTGATGGCAGTCGAGTCAAGTATGCCATCGGCATACTTCTCAATGGTGCTCTTTCTTGGTGGAATGAATATGCTAATGTCATAGGAATAGACGCAGCTAATGCAACTCCTTGGGTCGAAGTTAAAGAAATGCTGAGGGAAGAATATTGTCCAAGAAATGAAATTCAGAAGTTAGAAATGGAGTTTTGGGGTTTGACGGTGAAAGGAAACAACATTGCTGCCTATACTAGACGTTTCCACGAATTGTCAGTACTATGTCCTACAATGGTTGAACCATTGTACAAACAAGTGGAGCGATACCTTTGGGAACTTCCTCAGTCTATCCAAGGAAATGTAATGGCATCAAAACCCGTTACACTTTCCAATGCTATTCGTTTAGCTCATGATCTAATAGATCAAGTAATCCGTCACGAAAAAGCAACAAAGCCCGTTGAGATAAGGAACTTTGACAACAAGAGAAAGTGGGAAGAGAACCGGAGTAGAAACTTTACCCCTCAGCCATACAAGAAACCTAATAACATGAGAGCCTACAATGTTGGTCCAAGCAACAACAACCCGAATGGGGGAAATCGGCCTATATGCAACAAATGCAAGCGTCAGCATCAAGGACCTTGCAATTTCAAAGTCTGTAAGAGATACAAGAGAAATGGTCATCTTGCTAGAGATTGTAGAGCAACAACACCTGCCACAAACTTCATCGCACCTGGAAGCTGTTTCAAATGTGGAGAAAAGGGACACTTTAGGGACAAATGCCAAAAGTTGAACGTCATCAATGTCCAACCAGCTCATGGGAGGGCATTTGTTATCACACCAGAACAAGCTCAGAATGACCCTAACCTCGTTACGGGTACGTTCCTTATCAACGATTTCTATGCATCTGTTTAGTACAATTCCCGATAAATTAGATGCTAAGTATATAGTAGAATTAGCTAACGGAAAACTCATGTCTACCGACAAAATATTTCAAGAATGTACTCTAAACTTAGCCGATCACCCTTTTCCAATAGACTTAATGCCTGTAAAATTAGGAAGCTTTGACATAGTCATCAGTATGGATTGGTTGTCGAAACATCATGCCGAAATCTTATGCCGCGATAAGGCAATTCGAATTCCTCTCCCGAATGGAGAAGTAATTATTATACAAGGAGAGAAAAGCGGCACACCACTAAACATCATTTCGTGTATGAAAGCTCGGAAGTGCTTGAAGAAAGGATACTTTTCTATCCTAGCACACGTGAAAGAAAAGAAGTCTGACGAGAAAAGGTTAGAAGAAGTGCCAGTAGTAACAGAATTTCCTGAGGTATTTCTGGAAGAATTACCAGGACTTCCACCATCTAGACAAGTAGAGTTTCATGTTGATTTAATACCTGGAGCGAAACCAGTAGCTCGAGCACCTTATCGTTTAGCCCCGTCAGAAATGCTTGAATTGTCTAATCAATTACAAGAACTGTTAGATAAAGGTTTCATTAGACCAAGTTTCTCACCTTGGGGAGCTCCAGTCTTATTCGTTAAGAAAAAGGACGGATCCTTTAGAATGTGTATCGACTATCGTGAGTTGAACAAACTAACGATAAAGAATAGATACCCTCTTCCAAGAATCGACGATTTATTCGACCAACTTCAAGGTTCTAAATTCTACTCAAAGATAGATTTAAGATCTGGTTATCATCAACTGAAAGTTAAGGAAGAAGACATTCCTATAACAGCTTTTAGAACTCGATATGGCCACTATGAATTTCTAGTGATACCGTTTGGTTTAACAAATGCACCTGCTGTGTTCATGGATCTCATAAACCGCGTATGAAAACCTTACTTGGATCAATTCGTCATTGTATTCATCGATGACATTCTCATCTACTCTAAAAGTAAGGAGGAACACGAGCAACATTTGAGGAAAATCTTAGAGTTGCTTAAGAAAGAGCAACTGTATGCCAAATTCTCAAAATGTGATTTTTGGATTGAGAAAGTACAGTTCTTAGGTCACGTTGTTACCAGCAAGGGTATTCATGTGGATCCTGCAAAGATAGAAGCTGTGGAAAAATGGGAAGCACCCAAGACACCATCAGAAATCCATCAATTTTTAGGTCTTGCTGGCTATTATCGACGATTCATCGAAGGTTTCTCTAAAATAGCTCAGCCATTAACCTCCTTAACCCAGAAGGACAAGAAATTCTTATGTACCGAGAAACAAGAAGAAGCGTTTCAAGTTGAAAAAGATGCTTTGTAGTGCACCGATTGTTGCATTACCAGAAGGTAACGATGATTTTGTCGTATATTGTGACGCCTCCTATCAAGGGTTAGGTTGTGTTTTAATGCAACGACAAAAGGCCATCGCTTACGCATCACGACAGTTGAAAATACATGAGAAGAATTACACAACTCATGACTTGGAATTAGGAGCCGTAGTATTTGCCTTAAAGATGTGGAGACATTACTTATATGGTACGAAGTGTAATGTGTTCACTGATCACAAAAGCCTCCAACATATCTTCGATCAAAAAGAGTTAAACATGAGGCAACGACGTTGGGTAGAATTCCTAAATGATTATGACTGTGAAATTCGTTACCACCCTGGGAAAGCAAACGTAGTTGCTGACGCTCTTAGTAGAAAAGTGAGAATCAAACCTCTTAGAGTTTGAGCAATGAACATCATGATTCAGACAAACCTCACCTCTCAAATTCACGATGCTCAACAAGAAGCAATCAAGAAAGAACATGAGAAGGTAGAATCCTTACGAGGGATGGACAAGCACTTTGAAATAAAGGAAAATGGAACTAGGTATTTTATGGATCGGATATGGGTACCTCGTTATGGAAATTTTAGAGATTTAGTGATGAATGAAGCACATAAAACTAGATACTCTATACATCCGGGATCCGATAAAATGTACCACGGTTTAAAGGAATTCTATTGGTAGCCAAACATGAAGGCAGATATCGCTACCTATGTCAGCAAGTGTTTGACAAGTTCCAAGGTGAAAGCTCAATATCAAAAACCCTCAGGATTGTTACAACAACCAGAAATACCCCAATGGAAATGGGAGAGAATAACAATGGATTTCATCACAAAACTACCAAAGACAACAAATGGTCATGACATGATTTGGGTGATAGTCGATCGTCTCACCAAATCAGCACATTTTCTACCGATAAAGGAAACCGACAAAATGGAGAGATTAACTCAGTTGTACTTGAAAGAAGTTGTCTCAAGGCACGGAGTACCACTTTCTATCATCTCCGATCGTGACGGTAGATTCACATCAGACTTTTGGAAGTCACTGCAGAAAGCACTTGGTACTCGTTTAGATATGAGCACCGCGTACCACCCCCAAACCGATGGTCAAAGTGAACGAACCATCCAAACTTTGGAAGATCTGCTACGAGCATGCACTGTAGATTTTGGAGATGGTTGGGATAAGCATTTGCCTTTAGCAGAATTCTCATATAATAATAGTTATCACGCTAGCATTAAGGCAGCACCTTTTGAGATACTCTATGGAAGGAAATGTAGATCACCAATTTGTTGGACTGAGCTTGGAGAAAGTCAGCTCACAGGTCCAGAAATTATACATGAAACAATGGAGAAAGTTGTACAAGTCCAGCGTAGGCTAAAAGCTGCACACCACTAAACATCATTTCGTGTATGAAAGCTCGGAAGTGCTTGAAGAAAGGATACTTTTCTATCCTAGCACACGTGAAAGAAAAGAAGTCTGACGAGAAAAGGTTAGAAGAAGTGCCAGTAGTAACAGAATTTCCTGAGGTATTTCTGGAAGAATTACCAGGACTTCCACCATCTAGACAAGTAGAGTTTCATGTTGATTTAATACCTGGAGCGAAACCAGTAGCTCGAGCACCTTATCGTTTAGCCCCGTCAGAAATGCTTGAATTGTCTAATCAAGTTACAAGAACTGTTAGATAAAGGTTTCATTAGACCAAGTTTCTCACCTTGGGGAGCTCCAGTCTTATTCGTTAAGAAAAAGGACGGATCCTTTAGAATGTGTATCGACTATCGTGAGTTGAACAAACTAACGATAAAGAATAGATACCCTCTTCCAAGAATCGACGATTTATTCGACCAACTTCAAGGTTCTAAATTCTACTCAAAGATAGATTTAAGATCTGGTTATCATCAACTGAAAGTTAAGGAAGAAGACATTCCTATAACAGCTTTTAGAACTCGATATGGCCACTATGAATTTCTAGTGATACCGTTTGGTTTAACAAATGCACCTGCTGTGTTCATGGATCTCATAAACCGCGTATGAAAACCTTACTTGGATCAATTCGTCATTGTATTCATCGATGACATTCTCATCTACTCTAAAAGTAAGGAGGAACACGAGCAACATTTGAGGAAAATCTTAGAGTTGCTTAAGAAAGAGCAACTGTATGCCAAATTCTCAAGGTGAAAGCTGAATATCAAAAACCCTCAGGATTGTTACAACAACCAGAAATACCCCAATGGAAATGGGAGAGAATAACAATGGATTTCATCACAAAACTACCAAAGACAACAAATGGTCATGACATGATTTGGGTGATAGTCGATCGTCTCACCAAATCAGCACATTTTCTACCGATAAAGGAAACCGACAAAATGGAGAGATTAACTCAGTTGTACTTGAAAGAAGTTGTCTCAAGGCACGGAGTACCACTTTCTATCATCTCCGATCGTGACGGTAGATTCACATCAGACTTTTGGAAGTCACTGCAGAAAGCACTTGGTACTCGTTTAGATATGAGCACCGCGTACCACCCCCAAACCGATGGTCAAAGTGAACGAACCATCCAAACTTTGGAAGATCTGCTACGAGCATGCACTGTAGATTTTGGAGATGGTTGGGATAAGCATTTGCCTTTAGCAGAATTCTCATATAATAATAGTTATCACGCTAGCATTAAGGCAGCACCTTTTGAGATACTCTATGGAAGGAAATGTAGATCACCAATTTGTTGGACTGAGCTTGGAGAAAGTCAGCTCACAGGTCCAGAAATTATACATGAAACAATGGAGAAAGTTGTACAAGTCCAGCGTAGGCTAAAAGCTGCACAAGATCGTCAAAAAAAGTTAAGCTGACGTTAGAAGAAAACCGTTGGAGTTCGAGGTCAACGATAGGGTTATGTTAAAGGTATCACCATGGAAAGGTGTTATCCGATTTGGAAGGAGAGGGAAACTAAGTCCCCGATACATAGGTCCATTTGAGATACTTGAACGTATCGGTCCAGTTGCTTACCGTCTGAAACTACCTCAGGAATTGAGTAGTGTTCATGACGTTTTTCATGTTTCAAACTTAAAGAAGTGTTTATCTGAAGAGAGTATCGTCATACCTCTGGGTGAGATCCAAATTAACAAAAGACTCCACTTTATTGAAATCCCGTTGGGAATTATGGACCGTGAGGTTAAACAATTGAAACATAGTCGAATCCCCATAGTTAAAGTCCGATGGGATTCAAAGAGAGGTCACGAATTCACATGGGAACGTGAGGATCAGTTCAAGAAGAAATATCCGCATCTATTCGAGAAGCCTGCACTACCGGAGTCTACACTTTGAATTTCGGGACGAAATTCCATCTGACGGGTAAATACTGTGACATCCGTCAAAATTTCATTATATTAATTAAACCTAATTATATGCAATTAGGGTTTGTTTATGTTAATTAGGGCATTTTTGAGCTAAGTTAGGGCATGATTAAGTGTATGAGTATGTGATAAGCTTTATTATTGATTATGTGATTAATCAAACTACTAAATGAACTATCTTAACAAGTTTAAAGGCCTTGATGATGAGCAATTAGAAAATAAAAATTTCGAATTTCCCGAAAATTCGTAAAACATTTATTTTTTTGCATAAGCCTTTCTCGTATGAACTTAAGACTTTGTAGAACCTAATATCTAGTGTTTTAACACTCTAATATGATTTTTAATTCATAATATAACACACTTGAAAAGTTGGAAGATTTAATTAAATCCCATGAATAGTAAGGAGGTTAAAAATTTAAGTATACTAGACTTTTATGCCACCATGACACCACCATGTTCCACCACCACTTGCCACCTTCCATGAACCTTCCTTCCACCTCCATACCACTCTTACTTAGCCCCCAAGGCTCTAAACCCACGGACATAAGACTCTTTAGAGATATTTTATGCTTAAACTTCACCAAAACATCTTAAACTACACCATATCTTTCACTATATATACTAGCCTTATGTAAACATCAATACTTGCTAATTCATACTCTCAACACTTCTCTTCTTAAATCCGTATCATTCCAAGATCCATACTTATTCAAGTTCAAGCATATCTTTGACAACCTTTCATCATCCCAAGCTTTCGATTCAACCAAAGTTGTTTTGAATTCGTTGGTTTCGAAATTGTAAACACGAAGTTGTTATCGGGAATTCTTTCAAGATTATCAAAAAGCCTAGTTATAATGGCCAAATGGAGTTAGGATTTATTCATATTCTTCAAAGTAAACAAGTCCAAGGTATAGTCGATTTTCTCAAGATCATCTTTGGAGCTCATTCCTATATCGTTACTTTGATCTTAGAATTTATAATTCTCCAAACTTGTAAGTGTTTTTATAAAACTTATATACTTTGCTTTATGATTTTAGAACTATATGTTATCTATTGAAATGCTTGTCAACTTATTTATATACTCAATTAATACATACTTGCATTTAAATAAGTTAGATATGTCTTTTATACGCATAATAAATTGTTGGTACTTTTATAGAAGTACATGAGCTTTATACTTAAATGAATCTCCTTATATACTTCCAATAAAGTATAATCAAATGAATATTCATATAATTATCTATCTCCAATATATAAACTTGTGATCCATGGTACAATATATTTACTCTATGAACTCACCAACTTTATGTTGACGTAATTTAAACGTGTATTCTCAGGTACTTGAGCTATTATGATGCATATACGTGATGCATACTTTTGGAGTCACAACATATACTAGAAGAAAACAAATTAGAGATGTCTAGTGATATATGAAAGAATTTCATTTGTACTTGTTGTATGCTCATTTCCATCTTTTGTAAGAACAAATGCTTATGATAATGAAAAGCTTTAAAAACGTCTCATTCTAGAGGTCGTTTATTATAATATGTGTTTGTGATTCCTATGATTATTCACACTTTCCATTTCCGCAAAATAAAATAATTTGGGGGTGTAACACAACACACATAAGATAATCCGATTAAGAGGTTAATTATAGAAAACTACATTTTGTTGTGCCTCCAGCGTGAGAAAAGTCATGTATCTTACCTGATGACGAGCACAACGATCAATACACAAAGTTAACATGTCTTGTTTGTGTTCCCGACTACCTAGGATCAATACATAATCATTACGTAGGCTAATACTAAGCTAATATAAATTTCAGACCATATATGCGCCGCATGAAGTGTATGCGCCGCATAAACAAAACTTCCAAACTTCCTGACTTCGAATGTGCACCGCATGAAGTCCATGCACCACACAAAGACCCCCAAAATCGACCAGACTTCAGAAAATCTGCTTTTGTGCGCCGCATGAAGTACGTGCGCCGCACAGAAGCCCTCAATCAGACACGACATGTTTGTTTCAACTCCAATCCGACTCCAAACGAATCCCAAACCCCAATTACAACTTATACTCATTAAATTAACATTGAATAGGACTCAATTGAACCTTTGAAAACATCAATTGATCTTTGAATCAATTGCAAACATGAATCCCCCTTTTTGATCATCAAAACGACTCGAAACCGCAACGTTTTGTACAAAAACATAATTGAACACTTATGGATCTAATTAATCACCTGGGATTTACTCATATATATATAAACATCATAAATCAACATTAAAGTTTGCATCTTGATGTAGTTAACCAACTCAATTAACGATTTTACTCACGAAAACGTCATTTTTAACCAAAAACATCAACTTTAATCCACCCCAACCCTCATGATCGAATCTACATGGACAAAACCTACTTTAAAACCTAATCAACATTCAATTAATGATATTATACCTGTAGGGTTGATTAACGGATCGAAAAGCAAGCAAAATCCCTTCCGAAAACCACCGAAATCGACTAGGACTTGAAGAATTGACCTAGGGTTTTGTGTGTAAGAGTTTTCTATGGTTTGGATCTGATTAAAGGGTGTCTAGGTCGTGCATCATGCCCTATATATACTGTATCAACTTTTAAAACTTTACATCTAGGCCCTCACACTTCCTTTCAACTCGTTTCGTCACTTAACGACTTGTTTAACGCATACGGGAACACTTAACGACTCTTTTACCTTATCGGGAACACTAATTGACTTTATTAATCATTATCAACTTTAGTTTCATTACTTTAAATCACTTCAACACATATCTCACGTTAATCATTTAATTCACATAAGCACATATAAAACACATAGTAACTAACGGTCACTAAAGACAAGTTAATGGTCAATGTCAAAAAGTATTAGGATGTTGCAGTAATCTTAAAATGACCATAACTTTCTCATTTTTGAGAGTTAGATCGTGAAACCAATTGCAAACAACTCAAAATTGAATCGATTACAAACTAGTATAAAAATGTGAAGAAAAAGCAGGCATGGTAAGAGGGGGCTTAAGGGGGTGCTTGGCCGCTAAAGCCTCCAAAGTACTCTTATCCAGAGGTGCAAGGCCCGAAGAGCAGAAACCTTTAACCGCTGAAGTGAAATGACCATCTGCCACCTTGCGTAGGCTTTGTTTCACATTAGTACCCCCAAAACTCATTACATGTTTTAAGGCCATTCTTAATACCAACCGAAGCATCCTTCAGGGGTTGAGCAAGAACCGACGGAATGAGAGTATCAAAACCCTCCTGAGCACCCCACAGAGCCAATGACCGCTGGATAATAAGGCATTGGCCAGACTTTCTATTGCCTGACCTCTTATCCTGACAGGCTTGAACACCCGTAAGGTGCAGCATGGTAATAACAATAGTCAAACCCAAGCCTCAACAGAATCAAGCATAGCCACCACATTCTCTAGAGCCATACGACAAATTAGGGGGATACTCTTAACAGTCTTGATGGGGAGAGAGAGAACACGATCAAGTAAGAAACATCTATAACTGTTAGGACCAGTTTACTGGTAAACTGGCCAGTCTCCAGTTGCACCTGGAGACCAGTGAAACTGGAGACCCAGAAGATTTGTCCAGAAATATATTGAAGTCCAGTTGCATCGTACAGTCAACGCAACTGAAGACTTTCTCCAGTTGAGAACTGACCAGTTGAAGAATCCTTCCAGTTGAAGTCGAAGACAACAAGTGGAAGATAGAGAATGACAATGGCAGCGAAGCCCAGTTGACATTCTAGTCAGTTACAAACTGGAGACCGTCAGTGGAAAGCTCATACAAAGCTTTACACTGATTACGAGGAATTGAATTTTATGCTTTATGTGCTTTTACCCGGATAATAAGATTTATCTTATTATTTAAGTACAAAAAGGTACACAAAGCTGGTTGAATAAAGTTGCTTTATTCTGCAACTTTACACAGCATTTTAAGGAATTAAATGCTATTCCTTAAATGTTCTCAACCATATTTGTACGGCCAAAGTTAACATCCCAATGTTAACTTTGCCTATAAATACAAGTCATTTTACACCAAGAATATTACTTCTTCGAATACACTTCGAAAGAATTCACATTTTGCATACCTGCAATATTCTTGGTGAACTTGTGCAATTTTCTCTCAATCACAAAAAGGAACATTTCACAACTTTAAGTGTTTCGATTGTTTAGAGAAATTCCAAGTGTAGATCAATTGTAGTTCATAGGTTGTTAGGATATTTACATACTTTGTATTATCTTGGTTCCGCAACAACCTTGTAATTTATTTAAAGTTAATAAATAAATTACACTTGAAAATTACATATTGTCTCACCAAGTTACTTTACAAGTATTTGTATCATTGCATTGTTCTTTACTTATTGTCACTTAAATAAGTAATCTATCTAGAACTTGGTATATACTCCTGTAACTGGTCGTCTCCAGTTCAGTGATTATATTGCAAAGTAACTCCACCATCGACATAGAGGTGTCTTTAGGTAGTACCATCTATTGAGTTGGGACTTACAAGTGGTATCAGAGCAGAAGGCTAATAAACTTGCCTAGATCTGTTTAGATGAACACTACTGAAGGTGGAGATGGTTCTGGTCAAGGTGAAAACCCTTTGAATACTAATACATCACCTTTTCAAAATGTTAATACTAACCCTCCTCCTCCTACTGCCCTAAACCACGTCCATGTACATTATTCTAACACTCCTGTTCCAAAATTTGATGGAAACAGTGAGACCTTTGGTACATGGAAGGCCATAATGCTTTTGCATTTTGATGGGATAGAGAGGTATATGTTGAAAATCCTTAAGGATGGACCATATATACCCATGTCTCTTGGGGTAAGTCCTCTTCTAGATCTAACTGGAAGAAGTGGTTCAAGAGAAAAGCTCGAAGACCATTGGTCTGATGAGGATCGTAGACTTGTAGATCTGGACACCAGACTCAAGAACATGATCCTTGGAGCTGTCCCTGAAGATCTAATTCCAACACTTGTGTTGTTCCCCAGTGCCAAGTCAATGTGGGATGAATTAGTTATTCAGTTTGAAGGAGGTGATAACACTATTGTCACCAGGAAAGTTGCCTTGAACAAGAAGTATGAATCCTTCTTTGCTCTACCCAATGAAAGTCTAACTGGTACATACACCAGATTTTCTAGCCTCCTTAATCAGCTGAGAGGCTTGGGTGTAGAGAAGGATAAGGATATTCTTCTTGAGAAGTTTTGTGATATTCTTCCTTCCAAATGGGAAAACATGGTTCTTGTCTTAAGACAAGGTAAAACCTTGCACAGCCATACTCTTGCATCGCTCTATGGAGCCTTCAGATTCACTGAAGATAATAATGCTGAAAGACTGGTGGCTGAGCAGGATGCCATGAACCATGCCCAGAGTTCCAAGGTTGCTAGTGTACCTGAGCGACCTTGTGCTGCCTTAATGTCTGCAGAGAGTGTCCAGGCACACTCAATGAAAGAGATGTTAAACAGTTTCTTGAACTCTGGTCTGACCACTGAAATCAGTGATGGTTGTGATGAAACTGACGATGATGATCTGGTAGCCATGATTGCTAAAACCTTTAACAGGTTTAAGCATAAATCTAAAAGATTTAATGGCCTAAACAATGCTTCCAGCTCCAGCTCTCTGGATAAACCAATCTTACCTGCTATAAATGCGGTAAGAAAGGTCATTTTATGAAGGAATGCAGATCTAGTCAGATGAACAACCAAACTGGTCCCTCTGTCCCAAATTTCAATCGGCCTGATGATAGCTACAAAGCTAAATATAAAAAGCTTAAGGCCCAGATTGCCCTCCTGTCCATGGAAAAAGAAAAGGATCAGTGCTTAATGGCACAAACTGAGGGGAAATGGGAGTACTCTGATGACTCATCAGCTGATGAAGAAGAGGAAATGGACATGTATTTCATGGCCTTGGAAGATCAACAGCAGCATGTGGCAAAAGAAGATGTCATCACTGGAAGATGGGTGGACATCATTTTGAAGAAGGTATGTGATTATGACAACCAAGTTGACCCAGAACTGAAACTGGACCTTGCTGAATCATTAAGTGGTGATTTGGCTTTTGTGGAAACTGTTAGAGCAGATAGTGAAAGATATCTTGACACTATCTTAATTGAACTAAACAATGTTAAACCACAACTGAATGATTTACAAAGTTTCCAGTTGGCTCTCAAGGAGTCAGTTTTAAAAATTGAGGCTTTGGAACTTGATAATCAAAAATTATTTTCTGATCTTGAAAAAGAACAAAAGATTATCAAGTTGTCTCGCAAACAACTGGTTGATGGGATACCACAGATTTCTTTTAATAAAGAAAAGTCATGTCCAGGGTGTGAGATGGGCAAGCAGAAAAGGGCCAGTTTCAAAACTAGGCAAAACTTTAGCATCACTGAACCCCTTCACATGCTACATATGGATCTCTTTGGTCCAGTGAATGTTCAAACTATAGCTGGAAAGAAGTACACTCTAGTTGTGGTTGATGAATTCACCAGATACTGTTGGGTAGTATTCCTCAGATCCAAAAGTTATGCACCTGCTGAGATCATCTCTCTCATCAAAAGAATTGAACTCAAGTATACTCGAAAAGTTTGTCAGTTGCGAAGTGATAATGATACTGAATTTCAAAATAAGGTACTTGAAACATTTTGCAATGACACTGGCATCTCTCAAAACTTCTCATCGGCACACTCTCCAGAGCAGAATGGAGTTGTGGAAAGAAAGAATCGCACACTGATAGAAGCAGCCAGAAGTATGCTATCTGAATCAGGTCTTCCCACCAGTTTTTGGGTTGAAGCAGTTGCAACTGCTTGTCACACCCAAAACCGGTCAGTCTACATCAAGAGACATAAGAAGACTGCCTATGAAGTACTCAGGAATCGTAAACCAAATATTGGATACTTTCATGTATTTGGGTTATTCAGATATTCGAAAGGCCTTTAGAGTTTATAATTATAGACTCCAAAAGGTTCATGAGACCATTCATGTCACATTCGATGAATCAACTGAAGCAATCAACAAAAGACCAAGCCTTGATATTTCTCCAGTCATTCCAATAAATTTTGGCGAAACTGACTGTTAAGAATAGAATTTGAGCTTTAGTGTGTGTTAGTGTGTGTAACAATGGAGGTTTTAAGAGAGAGAAAGTGTGTTTGGCTGGAAGATTAGTTTGCATTCAAAATGGCTGAAAGGTTACATTTTTACTTATGGAGGGGGTTTATATACATATGAGCTATTTACACTATGCCCCCTTCCATATTAACAAGTTTACATTATAAGTACAAATTAACATAAAGGTACACAAATTAACTACTACATCTATATTTCTAACAATCTCCCCCTTAGTAGTGATTTGTGAAAAATATCCAGTCTTTGTCATTCTTCAAGCTCTTGTATTCGGTCTATCTTTGTTTGGATGCCAGAACCAATTATCTCCTTCAGGTCTGTCATCAGGAACAAACATGTTTGCTTCATAGTTTCTTGGTGGAATGTTTTGTGGGCCTGGAAGATGACTTGGCTCGTACTTGATCCAACAACCTCCTCTTCGACGTACGACGTACTTAGACTTCTGAACATTCTTTGCCTCTCTCATCATTCTGATACTGTCTCTGTACTCGAGTCTTTGATTGATCTTGGAGATTACTTTATCAAATACTTCCTTTTTCTTTTCATCTTGATCATCTTCTTTCAAGCACAACAAAATATTCTTACAAAATTCTAATGTTCCATCTGAATAAGAAGCAAGTTCATCCATACGAATGAAAATCTTCTTCTTTCTGCTGTTCAAAAAGATAACACCAAAGGATGGTTCTTCTATGACATGACCAATACTGAGTTGTTCGATGTTTCCGGTGTAAAGACTTTGATCTGGATATGGTACATTAATCTTTCTCTTAACAACTTCAAAACCAATTTGAAAGTCTTCCAATGAAGCGTATTGAATGCAGCTTGACATGTATCTTTTAACAGCTTCAAAGGCAATAACATCTTCTTTGTATCTTTGCATTGCATTCAAGAAATGGTTGTAGAGAAAGATAATGTCATCAACTGGCAGCAGCTTGAACTGAGCTTCTGTGAATCTGTACATCTTATTGTTATCTCTTTTCACATGAAAGCAAGGTACAGAGATAGAAATCCTTTTAACCAATATTACTCTGACAAGCACAAAATCTTGTGGTTTCTTTGTTCTTCGAGAAGCTTTGGATTGTATTGCTTAGTGAGTTTAAGAAGCTCTTTGTATTCTTCAATTTGTCTTGCTTCCTTAAACTTGTACATCGAATCCAATTCTGGTCTCTTTGTTTTGGTCACTTTGGTAGCTCCACAAAAGATTGGATAAGCTCTTTCTTCCAGAAATCTAGACTTCTTAGCCGCCTCCTTTGGCTTAACACCCAGAGCAACCATTCTTTCTTTATCCCTCAAGAAGTATCCCCGATTAATAAACCTCCTTTGTTCTTCAGTCAATTCTGTTGGAAAGTAATCAGGAAGAACTTCCTCGGATATGATTGCTTCTTTCAACACTTGTTTATATGTTGATTTCTTGAAATTATGAGATGCAGCTTCAGGAGTCTTTCTCAATTCATCAAAACTATTGAAGTCTTCAAAAGTGTAATGCTGTGGAGTTGTGTCAGCAGGAACAGAAGATTCTCCAACTTCAATTCTGCTTGAAGAACCTGTTTTAAAGTAGTCTAGATCTGAAAATTCTTCAAACATTGGTTCTTCATCAGCTTCTACATTCGCTGGAATCTCAACTATTTCTGGCTCATCCAAGATTACATTATCTTTTCTTGCCTCATCTTCTGCTTCTCCTTCAGCATATTCCATCACTTCATTTTCAATCACAAACCCTTCTTCTTCATCAACTACAACATTCTCATTCTCTTCTTCTTCTTCTTCATCACTATCAGCTCCAAACACTTCATAAAATTTTCTTTTTATTTTAGCAATTCTTTCAATCTCCTCTGGATCATCTTCATTGTTTCTTTCACTTTGAGTTTCATCTTGGTTTCCACCCTCAGTTCTTTCTTCCATTACTACATCCTCAACATTCACATCAACTCTTGCCGAAGCATTTTCAATATTGGCTTGACCCTCTCCTTGGTTCTCCCCCTCGGGGTGATCATCAGAATCAGGATCATCCCGTCTAGAAGCAATCGAGGCCGGTCGGCAAGATTCTAATGCTAACAATCTAAGCTCAAATGCAGCAAGCTTTGCATCATATTCAGCCTTTTGTCTTTCAACTTGATCTTGTAAAGCTTTTACTTTTCTTGCAGTAGCAAGTTCTCTTTCTCTCACCTCAAGAGCATTCAACACTCCTCTGTCAGTTACAGTCAACAAATCACCCTCAGATCGTAAGATATTCAACAAAACTTCACATGCAGAATCTTTGGTAGGTTGATTTGTTGATGTTGATGGAATTTGATTTGGTGTTGGTGTTCTTTGTGTTTGGGTAGGAGGTGGAGTAGCCAACCCAGGGGTTGTTTCCACATTTGAAATGTGACCTAAATTCAGCGAAGCTGATTCAGGATTTCCTGTGAATCCTCGGGTTTACAACCCGAATCAAGTTGTGTCCTAGACTGTGATAAATCACTATCCGGGACTTGTTGTTGTTGGGTAACACCTCTCACAACACCGGGGTCACTGAGAATGCCCGTTAATACAGTCTCAGGTTGATCCTGAGGAACAGCAGTGTCACTACGGCGTTCATACTGTCCCCCAGTCTCGGTCTGAGGACTGTTACCTGCGGCTAAAGCTGGCGTGATGTTAGCTAAGGCAGGATTTCCAAGCTGTCCTTGAGGGTCACACAAAGTGGGTCCCCCTCCGCTTGTTCCGGCATCAGTACTCAACTGAGCTTGTGAATCCGTGTACCTAGGAGATCTAGACTCTTGTGCACGAAATGAAGGCGAGAGGTGGGGCTGGTCCTTTCTTATTTCAACACTCTCATCCTCCAAATGAGGAGAGTGTGGTGAGCGTGGCTGATCCCCGTACATTTGTGAGACTAACTCCTATTGTGAGGAGTCAGAATGGATAGGAGAGTTTGGTGCAAGCGAGAATGGGCAGTTCCCGACTTCTACCCTAGGGTAAACAACCCGGCTAGACACATTGGTTTGAACTATTGGAGGGCCAACGTTTTCTTTATGCCCTTGTCCTAACCCGGACCGCACATCCTCTCTGGTATTTTCAACTCCTCCCTCAATTCCGCCTTGTTCCTCCAGTACAACATCATCTCCAGTGCTAACATGCTCAGTTTCCAACTCAGATACAACATTATGAATTACTTGAGTGACTTGTTCAGCATCCAACTCTGTCGAGGCACCAATATGTTCAGATCCAGCAGACTTATGCTTTCTTTTGGATTTCTTTTTCTTTGATTTCTTTGGTGACCTTCGAGCAATCATTTTTAGTCTTCTACCTGGTGGTGGAGTTGGTTCATTAGGTAGTGCTGAAGCAAGCGGTGTTGGATCAAGTACAGGTGATGAGTGAGGTGGTGTAAAAGTTGGTGGGTTTGGTAAAACAACGGATGGTAAAGGTGTAGATTGTGATGGTGAAGATTGCGAAAAGTGAACGGTTGGTGTAGATTGTGTTGATTGATTTGATGGTGTAGGTTGAGAAACAGGTGAAGAAACAGGTTCAGGTGTTACAACATCTTGTTCAAACATAACTCTTTTCAATTTTCTTTTCCTCTGCCCAGAAGTCCCCTCACCACTATCCCCTCTTTTTCTTTTTGTTAACCTAGGACCCTCACTTGGCGACCTATGCTCAGCTTGGGTAGGAGTCTGTCGGCTTTCAGACCCCATTGCTGAGACTAACCACTCGAGATAAGCCCTAAGATGAGGACTCTGAGCAGGAACCAGATTAATTAGGAATGGTGGAATCGGAAAAGGTTTAGCAGTTTCACTTCCTGTGCCTCTCAAGTTGGATTTATACATAGCAATTACACACTTGAAGCTGTCTTCCAATTTTGGAATTGATTCTGCATTATCAAGAACGTCTTCGATAATCAGTGTGAAGAATCGGATAAAGGGAATATATTTTCTTTCTTGTTTATCCTTTCCCTTGACAACTTGGATCATTTTATCCCATATTATCTTTGCAAAGTCACACTGCACATTGTGAGTGACTGCATAGTACATTGATAAGGAATGCTTCGTCATGAGATCAATTCCTTTATGTGATGGCATCAAACAAGTGGTTAGAACATTGTACATTGTATGCCAGAGAGTTGCTACATTCATTCTTCTAAAATCTCTCATCGTTGCCAACTCTCCTTCATAACCCAACGAATGAACTCCATCTAACATTTCTTCAACTGATGGAAGTTCTTCGTATTCTTCAAGTTCAGGAAAACCAATGATAGTTCTGAACTCAGCCAGATTGAATTTACAATTGAAAATTTCATCTTCTGACTGAAGAGAAAACTTGTAGTAGTCTGCTGTCCCATGCCTCTTACTTCCTTTTACATATACAATTGATTCCCATAATTCAAAGACATACTTCTCGGGAACAATTGCACCTCCAGTCAAAGCATTATTCAATGGATGATGGCTCAGAATCTCCGTAATGATTGGGAATTTGCAAGCAAATGATATATGAAGTGCTTGGTTGGCTTGCATCTTCATTGAATCTCCTTCTTTGAACATAGCTATCTTGGTAATTTATTATTTTTCTGATAATACAAACTGACCAAAGTTTTGACCAGAAAATACAATTTAATCACAGAAAAATAACAACACAAACCAACACTTAAGAAACACATTTATTACACATAGACAATGTTTTGCATATATATTAAAATGAGAAAACAAAGTAGTACACAAAGGCGTTCGATACCTTGCCTCTCACCCCAAACACTTATGAAATACTATATATATACCAACACAATACACATAAACATTTATACATTTTAAAACACAACACAAATAATAAGAAAAAGAAACATAGAATAAAATAATGAGAGAAGAAAAAAATTTAAGTTCTATTTGTACTGTTTGCCGAGCAAAATGCTCTGCAAACAGTTGATTTGAAAACTTAGTGAAAAGTTTACATGCATTTGCCGAGCTCAAAGCTCTGCAAACAGTTGATTTGAAAACTTAGTGAAAAGTTTACATGCATTTGCCGAGCTCAAAGCTCTGCAAATGCATGGTTCAAGTCTTGAAAAAATTGAAAATCCAATTTGTACTGTTTGCCGAGCAAAATGCTCTGCAAACAGTTGATTTGAAAACTTAGTGAAAAGTTTACATGCATTTGCCGAGCTCAAAGCTCTGCAAATGCATGGTTCAAGTCTTGAAAAAATTTGAAAATCCAATTTGTACTGTTTGCCGAGCAAAATGCTCTGCAAATAGACATTTTTAAAAAACTTGGTTTTGGAAAAAATTTAATTTTGTACTGTTTGCCGAGCAAAATGCTCTGCAAACAGTTGGTTTAAAAACTTGGTTAAAAATTTTCACTTTGTACTGTTTGCCGAGCAAAAAACTCTGCAAACAGTTGATTTGAAATCTTAGTGAAAAGTTTACATGCATTTGCCGAGCTCAAAGCTCTGCAAATGAGCAGTTCAGTCCAACTCCTTTTCAATGTATGAAATTTCCTTATATTGATCAACAAACATGTTGTCAATTTAATTAAGAAAAATTTCAATGGAAAAATTCAATTTTGTACTGTTTGCCGAGCAAAATGCTCTGCAAACAGTTGGTTTAAAAACTTGGTTAAAAATTTTCACTTTGTACTGTTTGCCGAGCAAAAAACTCTGCAAACAGTTGATTTGAAATCTTAGTGAAAAGTTTACATGCATTTGCCGAGCTCAAAGCTCTGCAAATGCATGGTTCAAGTCTTGAAAAAATTTGAAAATCCAATTTGTACTGTTTGCCGAGCAAAATGCTCTGCAAACAGTTGTTCTAAGACTTGAAACAAGTTTTGAACAAAATGCACTGTTTGCCGAGCAAACTGCTCTGCAAACAGTTGTTTTAAAACTTGTAAAAATTTTGGAATTCAAAAAGGCTTGTTTGCCGAGCTCAAAGCTCTGCAAACATGGTATTTTAAACTTGGATTCATTTTGAAAACCAAAAGCCTTGAATGCCGAGCAAAATGCTCTGCATCAAGTTGTTTTAATGGACTTGGTGAAAATTTTCTTGATTTGGTAAAAACAAGTATTTGCAGAGCTAAAAGCTCTGCAAATAACACTTTTGATCCAAAAACTTGTTTGAGAATAGTATGAACTTGTTTTACCAGAATATATGAAGATTTGATGATTAACATGAACAAATTGCGCATTTGCCGAGCTAAATGCTCTGCAAACAGTTGGTTTAAAAACTTGGTTAAAAATTTTCACTTTGTACTGTTTGCCGAGCAAAAAACTCATTGTTACCCAGCCCATCATCAAAACAATCCAGAAAAATTCACAAACTATGCAGATTAAGGCATTAAAAAGAAATAAACTACAAGTAATAGTCCTAATCATGCAACTAACATCATCTAGACACAAACCAAAACATCATAATAGCCACAAATATCATAACATTTCATCTCGGCATTTCATCAAACACTTGGTAACAAATATTAAAGTTAAGTATATTACCTTGAAAAAGGATATTCTGATCGATGAACAAAAAAAATAGGTAGCACACTTATGATCAAACTCACAAATCCACTTTAATTGTTACAAAAATGATGATCGATTAGATTGATTAATGACAAGTTCAACTGAAAGATGAGAGAAAATGAAACTTTGGTTTGAATTTGAATTGTGAATGAGGTTGACCCGCCCATTTTCCTTTTAAAAACTCATATTCGGGTCGCGGGTCAGGGTTGACCCGCGTGTCAACCCGGATCACATACTGGTCTTGGGCTTAACATTTCAGTTTGGGCTGACATGAATTTGGACTTGTTATGGGTTTTGGGCTTAAACAGATTTTCCACAAAAACAAACAAACAGAAATAAAACAAAATAAAACTAAAGAAAACAAAAATAAAAAAATAACAAAAAAAATAAAAATAAAATAAAACACATACTAAAACAACAAAAAAAATTTAACAACTTAAAAAAAAATCTTTTTGACTTTTTAAAGTTTTCTAATTTTGTATTTGATTTTTCAGATTTAAAAACAAACACACTTAACATAAAAATAAACAAATAAAAAAAAATCCATATGCATTTGCACACTCCCCCTCAAACATTGCATGTCATACAAGTAAAACACATCAATGTTTGAAACAGAAAATGAACATAGAATACATGGCATGAAAGCATTTAAGTTTGTAAATCTAGCATTCCCAACTTGGTTTTAAGAAAATTGAACCTGTTTTCATCCAAAGGTTTGGTGAAAAGGTCAGCAAGTTGATAGTCTGTCGGGACAAAATAGAGTTCGATGTTACCTTTCTCGACATGATCTTTTAGAAAATGGTACCGAACATCTATGTGCTTGGTCTTTGTGTGCTGTACAGGATTGCAAGAAATAGCAATAGCACTCTTTGAGTCACAGTAAATGGGAATTCTGTTCAATTGAAATCCATAATCAGTCAACTGTGTCTTCATCCAAAGAACTTGTGAAAAACAGCTTGCTGCAGCAACGTATTCAGCTTCTGCAGTAGATGTGGATACACAATTCTGTTTCTTTGAAGACCAACTGACCAATCTATCCCCTAGAAACTGTACACTTCCAGAAGTACTCTTTCGATCAAGCTTACAACCTGCATGGTCAGCATCCGAATATGCAATTAACTGAAACCCAGTATCCCTTGGATACCAGAGACCAAGGTTCACTGTGCCTTTCAGGTATCGGAAGATCCGTTTAACGGCCTGGAAATGGCTTTCCTTGGGATTGGCCTGGTACCTGGCACACATGCATGTGGCGAACATAATATCCGGGCGACTTGCAGTCAAATACATGAGGGACCCTATCATACTGCGATATTTCTTTTGATCAAAAGATTTTCCATTTAAGTCAGCATTAATCTTTGTTCGAGCTTCCATGGGTGTTCCAATTGTTTGACAATCCATCATATCAAACTTTTTCAACATGTCAAGAATGTACTTAGATTGACAAATAAAATAAAACACTTACTAAAACAACAAAAAAAATTTAACAACTTAAAAAAAAATCTTTTTATCTTTTTAAAGTTTTCTAATTTTGTATTTGATTTTTCAGATTTAAAAACAAACACACTTAACATAAAAATAAACAAATAAAAAAAAATCCATATGCATTTGCACACTCCCCCTCAAACATTGCATGTCATTACAAGTAAAACACATCAATGTTTGAAACAGAAAATGAACATAGAATACATGGCATGAAAGCATTTAAGTTTGTAAATCTAGCATTCCCAACTTGGTTTTAAGAAAATTGAACCTATTTTCATCCAAAGGTTTGGTGAAAAGGTCAGCAAGTTGATAGTCTGTCGGGACAAAATAGAGTTCGATGTTACCTTTCTCGACATGATCTTTTAGAAAATGGTACCGAACATCTATGTGCTTGGTCTTTGTGTGCTGTACAGGATTGCAAGAAATAGCAATAGCACTCTTTGAGTCACAGTAAATGGGAATTCTGTTCAATTGAAATCCATAATCAGTCAACTGTGTCTTCATCCAAAGAACTTGTGAAAAACAGCTTGCTGCAGCAACGTATTCAGCTTCTGCAGTAGATGTGGATACACAATTCTGTTTCTTTGAAGACCAACTGACCAATCTATCCCCTAGAAACTGTACACTTCCAGAAGTACTCTTTCGATCAAGCTTACAACCTGCATGGTCAGCATCCGAATATGCAATTAACTGAAACCCAGTATCCCTTGGATACCAGAGACCAAGGTTCACTGTGCCTTTCAGGTATCGGAAGATCCGTTTAACGGCCTGGAAATGGCTTTCCTTGGGATTGGCCTGGTACCTGGCACACATGCATGTGGCGAACATAATATCCGGGCGACTTGCAGTCAAATACATGAGGGACCCTATCATACTGCGATATTTCTTTTGATCAAAAGATTTTCCATTTAAGTCAGCATTAATCTTTGTTCGAGCTTCCATGGGTGTTCCAATTGTTTGACAATCCATCATATCAAACTTTTTCAACATGTCAAGAATGTACTTAGATTGACAAATAAAAGTACCATTTGACAATTGTTTTACTTGAAGACCAAGGAAAAAGTTTAATTCACCCATCATGCTCATTTCAAATTTCTTGATCATTAAAGCAGAGAAATTCTTGCAGTATTTAGGATTAGTTGACCCGAAAATTATGTCGTCAACATAAATCTGGATTAGAATAATGTCACTCCCTTGTCGTTTTATAAACAAGGTAGTGTTAATCGAACCTTTGCTAAAACCAGATTTCACAAGATAAGAGGATAGAGCATCATACCATGCACGAGGCACTTGTTTCAGACCATATAAAGCCTTATCTAACCTGTAAACATAGTCCGGATGTTTGGAATTCACAAAACCTTCTGGTTGTTCCACATACACTTCTTCTTTGAGAATTCCATTCAAGAAGGCAGTTTTGACATCCATTTGGTAGACTGTGAAGTTCTTGTATGCAGCATAGGCAAGAAACATCCGAATATGCAATTAACTGAAACCCGGTATCCCTTGGATACCAGAGACCAAGGTTCACTGTGCCTTTCAGGTATCGGAAGATCCGTTTAACGGCCTGGAAATGGCTTTCCTTGGGATTGGCCTGGTACCTGGCACACATGCATGTGGCGAACATAATATCCGGGCGACTTGCAGTCAAATACATGAGGGACCCTATCATACTGCGATATTTCTTTTGATCAAAAGATTTTCCATTTAAGTCAGCATTAATCTTTGTTCGAGCTTCCATGGGTGTTCCAATTGTTTGACAATCCATCATATCAAACTTTTTCAACATGTCAAGAATGTACTTAGATTGACAAATAAAAGTACCATTTGACAATTGTTTTACTTGAAGACCAAGGAAAAAGTTTAATTCACCCATCATGCTCATTTCAAATTTCTTGATCATTAAAGCAGAGAAATTCTTGCAGTATTTAGGATTAGTTGACCCGAAAATTATGTCGTCAACATAAATCTGGATTAGAATAATGTCACTCCCTTGTCGTTTTATAAACAAGGTAGTGTTAATCGAACCTTTGCTAAAACCAGATTTCACAAGATAAGAGGATAGAGCATCATACCATGCACGAGGCACTTGTTTCAGACCATATAAAGCCTTATCTAACCTGTAAACATAGTCCGGATGTTTGGAATTCACAAAACCTTCTGGTTGTTCCACATACACTTCTTCTTTGAGAATTCCATTCAAGAAGGCAGTTTTGACATCCATTTGGTAGACTGTGAAGTTCTTGTATGCAGCATAGGCAAGAAACATCCGAATAGCCTCAATCCGTGCAACTGGTGCGAATGTCTCATCGTAGTCAATTCCATCTTGTTGGCAGTATCCCTTCGCAACCAATCGTGCTTTGTTACGAACAACAACTCCAGTTTCATCCTTTTTGTTCTTGAAGATCTATTTGGTCTTAATTGGCTCCTTGTTCTTGTAAGGATTGGGAACCAATTTCCACACCTCAAGACGTTCGAACTGATTAAGTTCTTCTTGCATTGCTTTCACCCAATCTGGACAACTTAGAGCTTCATTCACTGTCTTTGGTTCAACAATACTCAGAAAATTCACAAACAGACATTCATTCGGATGCGGATCTTGTCTGAACTCTAGTTGTTGGATTACCAATGACTTGAGAAATTGGATGAGCTCTTGTCCATTTGGTTGTGTGAGGAATTGGATCAAGTGGATCACCAGATTCTTCAGAATCAATAAAATCAGGAGAATGTTGTTCTGTTAATTGTTCAAACGAGGTAGCAATTGGTTGAACAAAGTCATCGTGATCATAATCTTCAGGATTGGTTGAAGGATTTGTCACTTGAGAGATATTCTGAGGTTGAGTATGCAACTTTGAAATATCGGTAGGTGGAGGAGAATCAGATGATGAATTAGCATCTGATGATTGTGATGGTGAAGACTCATTGGGATCCATCTGTTTTGAATTTGAACTGGATGGTTCATTTTCATTTACTTCAGATTCAGGAACTTTCTTTGGTATTTGGAAAAATTCTTCAAACAAGATATCCAAATCTTGTGTTGTTGGAGTAGAGAATGATGATTTGACATTTGAAGTAGTTTTTGTTGCGGAAGCTTGTGGACTTTGAAGATCGAGTCTTGAACTGTGTTGTTCAAGAACCATTCCCGAGAGTTCATCAAATCAAACATTCATACTCTCTTCAATTCTCTTGGTTCTTCGGTTATATACACGATATGCTATCGATTCTCTCGAATAACCGATAAAATATGCCTCATCGCCTTTTGGTTCAAACTTTCCCAGATTATCTCGATCATTGAGAACATAACATACACATCCAAAAATGTGCAAGAAGTTCACATTGGGCTTTCTATTGTTAGTCACCTCATATGGAGTTTTATCAAACCTCTTGTTTATGATTGATCTATTTTGAGTGAAGCAGGTAGTAGTAACAGCTTCAGCCCATAGATTCGGAGGCAACTTAGAATAAGCAAGCATTGTTCTAGCTGCTTCAACAAGAGTTCGATTTCGACGTTCAACTACTCCATTCTGTTGAGGTGTTCTGACAGCGGAAAATTGATGAGTAATACCCATGGACTTGAAGAAAGAATCAATCGTTGAATTCTTGAATTCAGTTCCATTGTCTGAGCGAACAATTCTAACTGACGATTTAAGATTTACTTGGGTCTTCTTTATGAACTCAATAATTGCATTTGGAGTGTCACTCTTTGCATGAAGAAAGAATACCCAAGTGTAATGAGAATAATCATCGACAATCACAAGAATATATCGCTTGCCATGGATACTTTGAACTTTCATTGGGCCACACAAATCCATATGAATAAGGTGCAAAGTACCTTATGTACTTAGAAACTTCTTTGGTTTGTGTGATGCTTTCTTCATCTTTCCAATTGCACAAGCTGGACAAATATGTTCACTTTCATACTTGTAATCCGGAAGTCCTTCAACAAGTTGTTTATCCATGAGAGCATTAATTGTTTGAAAATTAAGATGAGAAAGACGGCGATGCCATAACCAAGAATTTTGTGCAGTTGCTGTGAGTCCCTTTAATTAACGAGATGGTTAACCAATAGAAAGTGTAAAATACAACAAGTCTAATAATCACTAGATATGGACTAGTATTACTTGTAAATAAAGATGCAAGATATATAAACAAAGTAATACAAGACTTAAAGCAATAAACAAATAAAGTGGACCATTATGTATGTTTCATGGGTATTTCATTTATTGATGTTTAAATAAAATACAAGGTTGTTGCGGAATCAAGATAACACAATTAAGTGAGTATCCTAACAACCTATGAGTTATAATATGATCTATGTTTGTCAAATAACTCTTTGGGATCGAGATACTTAAAGTTGTGAAGTATCCCTGTTTAAGATCGAGAGTATTTGGACAAATTCACTTAAATGCAAAAGGAATGCTTAAAAGTATTTTTATCAAGGAAATGACTTTGTATTTATAGGCAACAAATTCACCAGTGAATTTGTGCCGTACAAATATGGTTGGCATACATTTAATGATCCGACAAGAACATTAAATGTATTGGATAAGAATAAGGATAAAGTCACATCAAGTGCAAGTGTATCCTATTATCCAACCACCTTAACACACGTATACTTTGTTAAAGAACAAGTGGATTGTTCTTTGGAAAGTGTGTTAAAGGCTAAAGTCAATCCTCGATATTAGTGTTCAGACTTGCAGGATCTAGAACACTAACAATCCTCCAGTGTGCAGATCTGGTAAGACTTTCCAGTGGACTCCGCCATTTGTTAAGTCTTCTTCCTTCAGACTTCAGTCTTTGACTTCAGTCAGAATGTCTTCAGTAGAGTAGATCTGGACTGGGGTGAAGTCTTCAGTGAGCTAATCTGGAGAATGCTCCAGATTACCTGTACAAGTAAATGCTCACTAGTCTTCAATTATTTCTGGACAAATCTTCAGAGGGACTCCAGATTCCAAGTCTGGAGTAGGTCCAGTAGAATATGTTTTCTGGTCAGATCTTCAGTGAGCTCCAGTAGTCGGGTCTGGAGCGAGACCAGCAAAACAAGTTTCTTAACAAACCTAAATAAGGTTCCAGTAGTCCAGTCTGGAGCCAGTCCAGTAAGTCTGGACTAAATCTGGACCTAACAAATTCCCCCTATTTGTTTAGAAATAATGCAAGTATTTTTCAGACTTATAGATATACAAATTTGTATGTCTGGAAAACACTTGGTCGATTTAAGTCTAATCTAAGTTACTGGAAAACACTTTATAGATCATGAGTGTTTTCAGTTTCATCTTTTAAGTTCTAACTTAGACTAAATCTGGTCATTCTACTTGTAAAAATAAAAACTTGCAACTATTATTACTTTCATCAAAAAGGAAAATAATTACAACTTTCATAAACAAATAATTACAACAAGTACAATGGTAAGAGTTCAGGCCCTTCTTCTTGATGAATGCCCTGGTGCATCTTCAGTGGCCTTCCTCTTAGGAGATGGAGATGATGGAACAGACACTGGTGGTCTCAGACCCAACACAGCTTCCATTTGTTGAATTCTCTTCCAGACTTTCTCAATTCTTTTCATAAAAGCCTTCATGTCTGGAGAGAGATCAGTCTTGCCTTTGAAAGTCATTCCAATCTCCTTTAGTTCAGTCCATCCAAATGCTTGGACTGAAGTATCTTTTCTTTCATCAGTAAAGTTACCTTCTCTGGTCAACTTTACATTAAACCTGGTCATACCTTGATGATGTTCAGCCAGTGTGATTTCAGCATTAATTATTCTTCTTGCATTGGCCCTGAACGTCATCATTTCTTCAAACTTAGCCTTTTGCTTAGCCAACTGAACCATATCTTCAGTTTCCCTGGATACACCACTCTGCTGTCCTTCAGTGGACTGGTGTTCTTGTCTATTGATCTTCAGAGTTGTATCCAGAGGAATAAAAGTGCTAACATCACCATCTTTAATTGCCTTCAGTTGCTTGGCTGTAAGCTTGGGTAGACCAGTCATTCTCTTCCTGTATTCCAGTTCCAGAGCACCAGCATTTCTTCTTATTTTCTTCTGGAGGCTTACCAGCTCCTCCTTTCTTTGTCTGATAAGCTCTGGAATGGTTACACCATAAATCAAGGAATCATATACCTGTTCTTCCTCTGCATAGAACGAGCGTATATGTACATCATTCAGTGCATCAAGACATTGTTGAACTCTGGGATCCTCCTTCATCCTTTTAAAAACTTCAATATTTACGCCTAACCTGCCAGCGTTGTAGGAGTCCAGAGTACCCATTGTAGCCATATCCCTATGATGGGCCAGCAGTTCATTTTTCTGGTTTGTCTTGAAAATTTCTATCATGATACACTGTTGTTGTAACTTCCTAGATGTTTCATTGTCAACATCTTCAGTTTGTTCTTCTTCTTCTACATCTTCACCCAGAAAGTTTAAACTTACATCAAATCCCTCAGACATGGGGGAGTCAACATCATCCCATTCTGGAATATTCCCAACATCAAATTGTTCACCAGACTGTTCACCAGTCTCTACTTGTTCACCAACCTCAACATTCAAATCTAGTGGAGCCTCTTGCTCACCAGATGCTTCAACCTGCTCAACAACTTCAGAAATATCTTCTTGTACCACAGCCTGGACTTCAGTGTCCACTCTCTGTTCAGAATTTTGATTGGTGGCCAGTACCAGTTCATCCAACTTCTCGAATACTAACTTCTCATTCCCAGCGAATAGGTTCATTTCTGAAGAAAGATTATTTGATAACAAAGACTTGAAGTCAGAAATAACCTGGGAAGATGAGTGCAGTGATCTCTCCAGGTCCGCCACCTTACTAAGAAGGCCTTGGACCTCGGTTGAGGAAGAAGTGGAGAGACCAGTGGGTGGTTCCAGATGAGAAGACAATCTGGTCATCATTGGTACTTGTGTCCAGTCCTCTTCAGTTTCAACATGTGGTTTCTGAACTTCCTTGTACATGCATCACTTATAACACTCACAACTTCTCCTTGTTCCAGTACGGGCCTACTCTCCAGAGAGCTTACCCTAAAAACCAAGTTCTTAACCTCTTCTTTCAGCCCTGCCAGTTCGCCAGTGACTGCAGTCTGAACAGAAGACACCAGTTTGGATTCCAACCCCTGGACTGCCACTTTAATGTGTTCAGAATTTTGATTGGTGGCCAGTACCAGTTCATCCAACTTCTCGAATACTAACTTCTCATTCCCAGCGAATAGGTTCATTTCTGAAGAAAGATTATTTGATAACAAAGACTTGAAGTCAGAAATAACCTGGGAAGATGAGTGCAGTGATCTCTCCAGGTCCGCCACCTTACTAAGAAGGCCTTGGACCTCGGTTGAGGAAGAAGTGGAGAGACCAGTGGGTGGTTCCAGATGAGAAGACAATCTGGTCATCATTGGTACTTGTGTCCAGTCCTCTTCAGTTTCAACATGTGGTTTCTGAACTTCCTTGTACATGCATCACTTATAACACTCACAACTTCTCCTTGTTCCAGTACGGGCCTACTCTCCAGAGAGCTTACCCTAAAAACCAAGTTCTTAACCTCTTCTTTCAGCCCTGCCAGTTCGCCAGTGACTGCAGTCTGAACAGAAGACACCAGTTTGGATTCCAACCCCTGGACTGCCACTTTAATGTGTTCAGAATTTTGATTGGTGGCCAGTACCAGTTCATCCAACTTCTCGAATACTAACTTCTCATTCCCAGCGAATAGGTTCATTTCTGAAGAAAGATTATTTGATAACAAAGACTTGAAGTCAGAAATAACCTGGGAAGATGAGTGCAGTGATCTCTCCAGGTCCGCCACCTTACTAAGAAGGCCTTGGACCTCGGTTGAGGAAGAAGTGGAGAGACCAGTGGGTGGTTCCAGATGAGAAGACAATCTGGTCATCATTGGTACTTGTGTCCAGTCCTTGACTTCAGATCATTCCATAACTCTTCCATCATTAGCCTATCCAGAGAGCCAAATGTTCTGCCTTGTTCTGGCAAGGAAGCAGTCATACCTTTCTTTAATTCCAGCACTTCCTTCTTCATATTTTCAATTTGTTCAGGCAAGTGCTTAGGCAGCTTCTCTTCCAGTCTTTGGAACGAGAGCATGGACTGAGGAATATCTACCTCACCATCTCTTGATTGTAAATTGTTCAGATCTCTTAAAAACTCACTCATTGAAAAATGAGTAGTATCAACATCATATTGGTCTCCTAGACCATTCTTGAACATCAGGGAAAGAAAACGAATATAAGGAACATGGGGTTTTCTCCCCTTTGCCTTCAGTCGATCCACCAAATCATTAAATAGGATCTGAGCAAAATCCACCCTTATCCCAAACCATAAACAATAGGCAATCTGGAGTTGCGTTTGATTTATCTGATCTAGTCCTCCAGAACTACCTCCAAGACACTCTACCAAATGAGTGAAGAAAAATCTCCACGAATCTGTAAGCCTACTCATATATATGGTTCCTTTTCTCAATAACTGGCCATTCTCATCAACAATTTCGGTGTGCCCCATCACTCTGCACACTTCTCTGAAATTAATTCCAGTTGGAAGTTCCATGGGCTGCTCATTCTGGTCATGATAATTTAACTGAAGAACAGACCTGAGCAAACTCACTGAGAAACCTAACGGTCTGGTACCTCCCTTTAGAGTGTAAGAAATTGATGAAGTTTCTTCGTTGTAAAACGCGGAGTACCAGAACTCACATAAGTAGTCATGGTACATTTTCCCTGGATTAAGGGTTAATGCACCATACAGAGGGCATGAGAGAAAGAACGTATTCAATCTCCCAATGATAGACTGAGCTGTATGAACACTGGAAAGTTTTGCCATCCAGTTATTCATATTGATACGAATGGCTTTTGCATCAAGAGAAATATGTCTCGGTCTAACAACATCTTCGACCGGAGCATATTCGGTAGATAAAAGATTTCTGGTGAAGGTGTTGGTATTTCAGGTAGAGTTTCTTCTTCTTCTACATCTTCACCCAGAAAGTTTAAACTTACATCAAATCCCTCAGACATGGGGGAGTCAACATCATCCCATTCTGGAATATTCCCAACATCAAATTGTTCACCAGACTGTTCACCAGTCTCTACTTGTTCACCAACCTCAACATTCAAATCTAGTGGAGCCTCTTGCTCACCAGATGCTTCAACCTGCTCAACAACTTCAGAAATATCTTCTTGTACCACAGCCTGGACTTCAGTGTCCACTCTCTGTTCAGTTTGTACAAGAGATTCAATATTTTCTTCTTCAAAAATAGGAGAACCATCAATATTTATTGTATCACCAGGATGAGTTGATGGGTTTACCTGGACTCCTCCCCTCATCAGACGCCTATGAGATCTTGGTCGTCTGGAAAGTTCAACAGGTGCTAGACTTGAACTTTCTGGAGCCACTTGACTTATAGGTTGTACCATCTCTACAACCTGCACCTCTTGTTCATCACCAGGACTTTCAACCACTTGTACTGGCGCCACATTCTCTTCCAGTCTTTGGAACGAGAGCATGGACTGAGGAATATCTACCTCACCATCTCTTGATTGTAAATTGTTCAGATCTCTTAAAAACTCACTCATTGAAAAATGAGTAGTATCAACATCATATTGGTCTCCTAGACCATTCTTGAACATCAGGGAAAGAAAACGAATATAAGGAACATGGGGTTTTCTCCCCTTTGCCTTCAGTCGATCCACCAAATCATTAAATAGGATCTGAGCAAAATCCACCCTTATCCCAAACCATAAACAATAGGCAATCTGGAGTTGCGTTTGATTTATCTGATCTAGTCCTCCAGAACTACCTCCAAGACACTCTACCAAATGAGTGAAGAAAAATCTCCACGAATCTGTAAGCCTACTCATATATATGGTTCCTTTTCTCAATAACTGGCCATTCTCATCAACAATTTCGGTGTGCCCCATCACTCTGCACACTTCTCTGAAATTAATTCCAGTTGGAAGTTCCATGGGCTGCTCATTCTGGTCATGATAATTTAACTGAAGAACAGACCTGAGCAAACTCACTGAGAAACCTAACGGTCTGGTACCTCCCTTTAGAGTGTAAGAAATTGATGAAGTTTCTTCGTTGTAAAACGCGGAGTACCAGAACTCACATAAGTAGTCATGGTACATTTTCCCTGGATTAAGGGTTAATGCACCATACAGAGGGCATGAGAGAAAGAACGTATTCAATCTCCCAATGATAGACTGAGCTGTATGAACACTGGAAAGTTTTGCCATCCAGTTATTCATATTGATACGAATGGCTTTTGCATCAAGAGAAATATGTCTCGGTCTAACAACATCTTCGACCGGAGCATATTCGGTAGATAAAAGATTTCTTGGTGCCATTTGATTATAGATGAAGATGAAAATGAATATTTAAGGTTTATGAAGAATTTAATGAATTTGAAGTTAATATGCGAGTATTATGATTGGAAAATGAATGAAGAATTTAATGAATTTGAAGTTAATATGCGAGTATTATGATTGGAAAATGAATGAAGAATTTAATGAATTTGAAGTTAATATGCGAGTATTATGATTGGAAAATGAATGAAGAATTTAATGAATTTGAAGTTAATATGCGAGTATTATGATTGGAAAATGAATGAAGAATTTAATGAATTTGAAGTTAATATGCGAGTATTATGATTGGAAAATGAATGAAGAATTTAATGAATTTGAAGTTAATATGCGAGTATTATGATTGGAAAATGAATGAAGAATTTAATGAATTTGAAGTTAATATGCGAGTATTATGATTGGAAAATGAATGAAGAATTTAATGAATTTGAAGTTAATATGCGAGTATTATGATTGGAAAATGAATGAAGAATTTAATGAATTTGAAGTTAATATGCGAGTATTATGATTGGAAAATGAATGAAGAATTTAATGAATTTGAAGTTAATATGCGAGTATTATGATTGGAAAATGAATGAAGAATTTAATGAATTTGAAGTTAATATGCGAGTATTATGATTGGAAAATGAATGAAGAATTTAATGAATTTGAAGTTAATATGCGAGTATTATGATTGGAAAATGAATGAAGAATTTAATGAATTTGAAGTTAATATGCGAGTATTATGATTGGAAAATGAATGAAGAATTTAATGAATTTGAAGTTAATATGCGAGTATTATGATTGGAAAATGAATGAAGAATTTAATGAATTTGAAGTTAATATGCGAGTATTATGATTGGAAAATGAATGAAGAATTTAATGAATTTGAAGTTAATATGCGAGTATTATGATTGGAAAATGAATGAAGAATTTAATGAAGGAATTTGAAGATTTGGGAGTAAATGTTCGAAGTAAATGAAATTGAAAGTGAAAGTGGGTATATATAGGATTGAGAATGTGGAACTCAAACGATTAATTTGAAATTATCAAATACAATTTTTGATTGTGTTCTGAGATCCGCATTAATTACATCACATCACACATAAATGCATGACGGTTTACAGCCCACAAAACAGTAACAACTTGTACTTTTTGTTTTCCCAAAGTAAAAAGACCATCATTGTTTTGAAAAACTTACATGCCACGTAGGATTTATAAGATAAATATCTTTGAAAAAGTTTGCTTACGTGGCACATACAAAGATCAAGTATTTTGAAAATATTATGACATATTTCAGTGCATCTGGAGGTTGACAGGACCGTCCAGTATCACTGGTGGATTAGTCCAGTGAACATGTACTGATGGTACACTGGAGGGACACTCCAGTAAAGTACCAGTGAACAACCAATTTTGAAAGACTGGAAACCTTAAACTTGCACGTCAACTAATACAGACAAATGAGAGGGACACATTTACAAGAAGACATAAGTCAACTCAAACACGCACTTCAACCTGTCCAGTTACCAGTGAGAGGGACATATTTACAAAGCACCAGTAATATTTTCTGAAGA
The DNA here is from genome assembly GCA_034093135.1 of Erigeron breviscapus. Classification (NCBI taxonomy): domain Eukaryota; kingdom Viridiplantae; phylum Streptophyta; class Magnoliopsida; order Asterales; family Asteraceae; genus Erigeron; species Erigeron breviscapus. Next base: position 8,827,144 of record CM067172.1, on the reverse strand, counting down.
ATTTGTCCAGTGAGAAAATTAATTCACCCTGAACTTAAACATTTTTAAGAGAAAATATTTTTCAAGTCTTCCCTGGAATGTTGATCCAGAAATAAATTTTTGAATCTTTAAATCAAAGATCCTTAGTAGTACACAATGGCGTTCAATACCAAGGTTCCAGATTTAAGGGTTTAACATTCCCAACTCACCAACAAGATATTCAAAAGTTTTTACATCCAGTGGTTTAGTAAAAATGTCAGCGAGTTGTTTGTCAGTGGGAATAAAATGGAGTTCAATGTTGTTTTTCATAATATGATCGCGAATGAAATGGTACCTTAGATCGATGTGTTTGGTTCTGGAGTGCATGACTGGATTGTTGGAGATAGCGATGGCACTGGTATTATCACAAAAGATAGGAGTTTTTGAATATTTAATACCATAATCAAGCAACTGGTTCTTCATCCAGAGTATCTGAGCACAACAACTGGCTGCAGACACGTATTCAGCTTCAGCAGTGGATAATGAAACTGAAGTTTGCTTCTTACTGGTCCAGCTGACCAGTTTGCCACCTAGGAAATGACATCCACCAGTTGTGGATTTCCTATCTATCTTACAACCTGCATGATCTGAATCTGAATAACCCATTAGATCCATGCCTGAGCCTTTGGGGTACCAAAGACCTAGACTGGGGACACCTTTAAGGTACTTCAGTATGCGCTTTACAGCGAGCATATGAGATTCCTTTGGATTAGACTGATATCTGGCACATAAACATGTTGAAAACATAATATCTGGTCTACTGGCCGTTAAATACATCAGTGAACCAACCATGCCTCTATAGACAGTGGTGTTCACTGGTTTGCCATCTGGATCCGAGTCCAGTGTCAGTGGTGCAGAAATTGGAGTTGGTTTAGATGGTGAAGAATTCATATCGAATTTCTTTAAAAGATCTCTAACATATTTTTCCTGATTAATAAAAATTCCATCTTTGTTTTGTTTAATCTGGAGTCCAAGAAAATATGTTAATTCACCCATCAAACTCATTTCATATTCAGTGGACATGATTTTAGAAAATTTTCTTGGTGCCATTTGATTATAGATGAAGATGAAAATGAATATTTAAGGTTTATGAAGAATTTAATGAATTTGAAGTTAATATGCGAGTATTATGATTGGAAAATGAATGAAGAATTTAATGAATTTGAAGTTAATATGCGAGTATTATGATTGGAAAATGAATGAAGAATTTAATGAATTTGAAGTTAATATGCGAGTATTATGATTGGAAAATGAATGAAGAATTTAATGAATTTGAAGTTAATATGCGAGTATTATGATTGGAAAATGAATGAAGAATTTAATGAATTTGAAGTTAATATGCGAGTATTATGATTGGAAAATGAATGAAGAATTTAATGAATTTGAAGTTAATATGCGAGTATTATGATTGGAAAATGAATGAAGAATTTAATGAATTTGAAGTTATGGAGTAATTATGTTGGAAAATGAAACTGAAGTTTGCTTCTTACTGGTCCAGCTGACCAGTTTGCCACCTAGGAAATGACATCCACCAGTTGTGGATTTCCTATCTATCTTACAACCTGCATGATCTGAATCTGAATAACCCATTAGATCCATGCCTGAGCCTTTGGGGTACCAAAGACCTAGACTGGGGACACCTTTAAGGTACTTCAGTATGCGCTTTACAGCGAGCATATGAGATTCCTTTGGATTAGACTGATATCTGGCACATAAACATGTTGAAAACATAATATCTGGTCTACTGGCCGTTAAATACATCAGTGAACCAACCATGCCTCTATAGACAGTGGTGTTCACTGGTTTGCCATCTGGATCCGAGTCCAGTGTCAGTGGTGCAGAAATTGGAGTTGGTTTAGATGGTGAAGAATTCATATCGAATTTCTTTAAAAGATCTCTAACATATTTTTCCTGATTAATAAAAATTCCATCTTTGTTTTGTTTAATCTGGAGTCCAAGAAAATATGTTAATTCACCCATCAAACTCATTTCATATTCAGTGGACATGATTTTAGAAAATTTCTTGCACATGTTTTCATCAGTAGACCCAAAAATTATATCATCAACATAAATTTGTACCATTAACAGATTACCTTTCTCATGAAGAATGAACAAGGTATTGTCAATTGCACCTCGTTTAAAACCATTTTTCAACAAATGTTTAGTCAGAGTATCATACCAGGCACGTGGGGCTTGTCTGAGGCCATATAGCGCTTTGTCCAGACGATATACCCAATGTGGATGCTTGTCATCAACGAAACCTGGAGGTTGTCTGACGTAAACTTCTTCTTCAAGCTTCCCATTCAAGAAAGCACTCTTTACGTCCATCTGGTAGACCTTGAACTGGTGATTAGCAGCGAATGCTAAGAAAATTCTGATCGCTTCAAGTCTAGCCACTGGAGCAAAAGATTCATCAAAGTCGACATCTGACTGGCAGTAGCCTTGTGCTACCAGTCTGGCCTTGTTTCTTATTACGTGGCCATCTTCATCTACTTTGTTTCTGAAGACCCATCTTGTTCCAATTGGTTCTTTCTTTCCAACTGGGAAAGGAACCAGATACCATACTTTGTTCCTTTCAAACTGGTGAAGCTCTTCTTGCATAGCAGTCACCCAGTTTGGATCTTCCAGAGCCTCGTCAATCTTCTTAGGTTCTATCAAAGATAGAAAACTGACGTATAAGCATTGATTACTGGAGGCTCTTCTGGTCTGAACACCACGACTGGAGTCACCTAAGATCTGATCAATAGGGTGAGCTTTTGTCCATCTGGAGTACTGACCAGGATTGTTACTGACAACAATATCAGTGCAAGAATTCAGTTGAGTCTCCTCTGGAGTTGATTCTGGAGGAGGGTCTTGCCAAATTACTTCAGTATCTTCATCTGAGTCATTTAAATCACGATTTGCATCATGAAATTCTTCACCAGAAGACATTTCTGGTAAATTCTCAACTGACACTGATACTGGAGTAGTACGCACATCTGAACCAATATTAATTTCAGAGGGTAGTTTGAAAATAATAGAGGGATAGAATGGAGTTCAATGTTGTTTTTCATAATATGATCGCGAATGAAATGGTACCTTAGATCGATGTGTTTGGTTCTGGAGTGCATGACTGGATTGTTGGAGATAGCGATGGCACTGGTATTATCACAAAAGATAGGAGTTTTTGAATATTTAATACCATAATCAAGCAACTGGTTCTTCATCCAGAGTATCTGAGCACAACAACTGGCTGCAGACACGTATTCAGCTTCAGCAGTGGATAATGAAACTGAAGTTTGCTTCTTACTGGTCCAGCTGACCAGTTTGCCACCTAGGAAATGACATCCACCAGTTGTGGATTTCCTATCTATCTTACAACCTGCATGATCTGAATCTGAATAACCCATTAGATCCATGCCTGAGCCTTTGGGGTACCAAAGACCTAGACTGGGGACACCTTTAAGGTACTTCAGTATGCGCTTTACAGCGAGCATATGAGATTCCTTTGGATTAGACTGATATCTGGCACATAAACATGTTGAAAACATAATATCTGGTCTACTGGCCGTTAAATACATCAGTGAACCAACCATGCCTCTATAGACAGTGGTGTTCACTGGTTTGCCATCTGGATCCGAGTCCAGTGTCAGTGGTGCAGAAATTGGAGTTGGTTTAGATGGTGAAGAATTCATATCGAATTTCTTTAAAAGATCTCTAACATATTTTTCCTGATTAATAAAAATTCCATCTTTGTTTTGTTTAATCTGGAGTCCAAGAAAATATGTTAATTCACCCATCAAACTCATTTCATATTCAGTGGACATGATTTTAGAAAATTTCTTGCACATGTTTTCATCAGTAGACATTTCTGGTAAATTCTCAACTGACACTGATACTGGAGTAGTACGCACATCTGAACCAATATTAATTTCAGAGGGTAGTTTGAAAATAATAGAGGGATAGAATGGAGTACTACTGGAGAGTTTCTTTTTCTGAACAGGTTCCAGATCAGGATGACTGGAAACTGTGTCTGGTGAATCTTCAAATTTGTCGTTTATAGGATCAGATTCACAAAAGACAATTGGTGTTACTGGGGGAGTGTCAGGGACTGGCTTCTTGTTGATTGAGGCATTTGATTCATCAAATGTTACATGAATTGACTCATGGACCTTCTCCAGTCTCTTGTTATAGACTCTGAAGGCCTTGCGAATGGCTGAATAGCCTAAGAAATACCCTTCATCAGCTTTGGCATCAAATTTGCCTAGCTGACTGGAGTCGTTCAGGATGTAAACTGGACATCCAAAAACGTGAAAATAACCAATGTTTGGTTTTCTATTTCTTAAGACTTCATAGGCTGTCTTTTTGTGTCTTTTAATGTACACTGATCGATTCTGGGTGTGGCAAGCAGTTGCAATTGCTTCCGCCCAGAAACTGGTAGACAGTCCAGATTCAGCAAGCATACTCCTGGCAGCTTCTATCAGCGTTCGATTTTTCCTTTCCACAACTCCATTTTGCTCTGGAGAGCGGGCTGAAGAGAAGTTCTGGGAGATGCCAGTGTCAGTACAGAATGACTCCAGAGTTGCATTCTGGAATTCTGTTCCATTGTCACTTCTTAACTGACACACTTTTCGACTGTACTTGAGCTCAATTTGCTTGATAAGACTGATGATTTCAGCAGCAGCTTCACTTTTGGACCTCAGAAAGATCACCCAACAATATCTGGAGAACTCATCTATGATCACCAGGGTGTATCTTTTACCAGCACGAGTCTGAACGTTCACTGGACCAAAAAGGTCCATATGAAGCATGTGAAGAGGTTCAGTAATGCTGAAATTCTGTCTGGTCTTGAAACTGGTACGCTTTTGCTTACCCATCTCACATCCTGGACATGGTCTTTCCTTTTTGAAGGAGACTGAAGGTATCCCATCTGCAAGTTGTTTTCTGGACAACTTGTTAATGTTTTTGAAGTTTAAATGGGATAACCTTTTGTGCCATAACCAGTTTGTGTCTTCATCAGCTTGAGTATAGAAACACTGCTCTGAAGGAGAGCTTTCCATATCCATCACGTACACATTCCCTTTTCTGGGAGCAATCAACACTACCTTCCAGTCCTTGTTGAATACGATGCCCTGAGCAACATTGAATAAGACTTGATAGCCATCGTCACACAGTTGACTTACACTGATCAAGTTATATTTCAAACCATTCACAAATGCAACTCGTCTGAACTTGACTTGTCCATTGTTCAGAACACCATATCCCTCAGTCTTCCCACAACCATCATTTCCAAACGTGATGGAGGGTCCATCAGAAATGGTGAACTCCTCCAGTAGGGTCTTACATCCGGTCATCGTCCTGCCAGCTGCACTGTCAAGATACCAGATAAGCTTCTTTCGATCGCCCTACACATACACCAGATATTGATCAGTTAGATTTGGGAACCCATCGACTGATGGGTTCACTGGACCCTCCCTTATAGGTCCCTGGGGCAATCTGGTCTAGTTCACTTTGTTCAATAGTGGTCTTAGAAGAGAAGACCACTGGGGTTGATGGTTTTAAAACCTTTTCATTTTTCTCAACTGGAGAAATAAATTTGTCTTTCTTTGAAAAAGGTTTTGTATTTTGTCTAGGGCCAGATGAAGTACCCTCAAGAAAGTTTAATCTTGCATTAAAACTTTGTGATTGACGAGTCAGAATTTGAATCTGGCTCTCTATCCTGGACAAAATATTTTCTTCAGATGATACCTTAGCCTTTCCAGTCAAAGGCTTTGGTAAGGGATTGGTCTGAGGTAAAGGTCTATTCTGCTTCACCTTTTTAACTGGAGCAGTCATCTGGACAGCTCCAGTCTTAACCTCTGGGGATTGAACTGGGTCTAAATTGGTCTTGTCAGTGGAAGAACTGGATGCAAATTGTCCAGATGGCTTATTTGCTCTTGCTTTGAAACGGTTAAACGTTTTAGCAATCATTGCAATAAGGTCATCATCTTCAGTTTCATCACAACAGTCTGGAGAGATTTGACTGGACTCTCCAGAATCCATAAGTTCAGACACCATCTTCTTCATAGAAAATACATTCTCAGAAGATATCAGTGCTGTACTTGGTGGTTCAGAATAACTAACCACTTTAGGAGTACTGGAGGCATGGTTAAAAGCATCTTGTTCTGCAACCACTCTCTGAGCTTGATTTTCTTCAGTGTACCTGAAGGCTCCATATAGAGTTGAGAGAGTGTGTGTGCAGAGTTTTACCTTGTCGTAAAACAAGTATCATGTGAGACCATTTGGTGGGCAGAATGTCACAAAATTTCTCCAGAAGTATATCCTTGTCCTTCTCAACCCCAAGACCTCTCAATTTGTTTTTGAAAAAGGTTTTGTATTTTGTCTAGGGCCAGATGAAGTACCCTCAAGAAAGTTTAATCTTGCATTAAAACTTTGTGATTGACGAGTCAGAATTTGAATCTGGCTCTCTATCCTGGACAAAATATTTTCTTCAGATGATACCTTAGCCTTTCCAGTCAAAGGCTTTGGTAAGGGATTGGTCTGAGGTAAAGGTCTATTCTGCTTCACCTTTTTAACTGGAGCAGTCATCTGGACAGCTCCAGTCTTAACCTCTGGGGATTGAACTGGGTCTAAATTGGTCTTGTCAGTGGAAGAACTGGATGCAAATTGTCCAGATGGCTTATTTGCTCTTGCTTTGAAACGGTTAAACGTTTTAGCAATCATTGCAATAAGGTCATCATCTTCAGTTTCATCACAACAGTCTGGAGAGATTTGACTGGACTCTCCAGAATCCATAAGTTCAGACACCATCTTCTTCATAGAAAATACATTCTCAGAAGATATCAGTGCTGTACTTGGTGGTTCAGAATAACTAACCACTTTAGGAGTACTGGAGGCATGGTTAAAAGCATCTTGTTCTGCAACCACTCTCTGAGCTTGATTTTCTTCAGTGTACCTGAAGGCTCCATATAGAGTTGAGAGAGTGTGTGTGCAGAGTTTTACCTTGTCGTAAAACAAGTATCATGTGAGACCATTTGGTGGGCAGAATGTCACAAAATTTCTCCAGAAGATACCTTAGCCTTTCCAGTCAAAGGCTTTGGTAAGGGATTGGTCTGAGGTAAAGGTCTATTCTGCTTCACCTTTTTAACTGGAGCAGTCATCTGGACAGCTCCAGTCTTAACCTCTGGGGATTGAACTGGGTCTAAATTGGTCTTGGGTGTTACAGGCATATCATAAACAGTTGTGGGCCTTAACACCTCTGGTAACCGATCGATTACTGGTATTAATGATGCAACATTAGTATTTCCATCTAAATATGCACGTTTTTGAGCAGGAAATTGTTTAACTGAAGCATCATATGGCTTTTTAGTTTCTAGCCATGACTTTATTACCAGTTTTTCTTTCTCTAGAATGATCTCAAGATCTTGCTTTTCTTGAATCAATTGTTCAGTTACCAGAACCTGGGCTTGAAATGCCAGTTCAATGTCTTGAAGCTCTTTTAATTTTGATTTTAAAGCATTTATTTCAGAAGAATCTGTTTCTAGACCATTTACACAATCAGATCTAACAGTTTCTACAAAAATCAAATCAGAATTTAAAGCTTCAGCAATGTCCAATTTTAGTTCTTGGTCAGTTGCATTATCATAATCACTAACCTTTTTAATAACTATGTCCACCCATCGTCCAGATGTGACATCTTCCTTCACCAGGTGCTCATCAACTTCCAGAGCCATGTAACAGCAATCTCTTTCTTCTTCTTCATCAACAGATGAGTCATCAGAAGGAACCCACTTCTCTTCAGTTGTAGCAATCATGCACTTATTATTTGTTTCCATTTGTTGTGCCATGAGAGCAATTTGGGCCTTAAGCTTTTTATATTTCAATTTATAGCTATCATCAGGCTTATTATTAGAAGAGAATGGACCAGGCTTGGATGCAAACTGGTTGGACCTGCACTCTTTCATGAAATGACCCTTTTTGCCACACTTAAAGCATGTCAAATTGGTCTTGTCAGTGGAAGAACTGGATGCAAATTGTCCAGATGGCTTATTTGCTCTTGCTTTGAAACGGTTAAACGTTTTAGCAATCATTGCAATAAGGTCATCATCTTCAGTTTCATCACAACAGTCTGGAGAGATTTGACTGGACTCTCCAGAATCCATAAGTTCAGACACCATCTTCTTCATAGAAAATACATTCTCAGAAGATATCAGTGCTGTACTTGGTGGTTCAGAATAACTAACCACTTTAGGAGTACTGGAGGCATGGTTAAAAGCATCTTGTTCTGCAACCACTCTCTGAGCTTGATTTTCTTCAGTGTACCTGAAGGCTCCATATAGAGTTGAGAGAGTGTGTGTGTGCAGAGTTTTACCTTGTCGTAAAACAAGTATCATGTGAGACCATTTGGTGGGCAGAATGTCACAAAATTTCTCCAGAAGTATATCCTTGTCCTTCTCAACCCCAAGACCTCTCAATTGGTTTATGATACTCATAAATCTGGTGTAAGTACCAGTGAGAGACTCGTTAGGTTGAGCAAAAAATGACTCATACCTCTTGTTTAAGGAGACCTTTCTGGTGACAATGGTGTCATCTCCTCCTTCATGTTGGTTAAGAAGCTCATCCCACATGGTTTTGGCACTAGGAAAAAGAACTAGTGTGGGAATTAGGGTTTCTGGAACGGCCCCGAGGATCATGTTTTTAAGGAGGGTGTCAAGATTCACCAATCTCCTCTCCTCTTCTGACCAATGTTCCTCCCTCTTTTCCCTTCCCCTTCTAGATCCAGAAGGATCAAGAAGTGGATTGAGAGGTGATGTAGGTACATAAGGACCTTCGTTTAAGATCTTCATCATGTTCCTCTCAATACCAGTGACATGCAAAACCATCCTAGCTTTCCACGTACCAAATTCATCACTGTTCCCACTGAATTTAGGAACAGGATTATTCGAGTAGTGCACATGCACGTGTGGAGAAGCAGGAGTAGGAGGAGGAGGTGGAGGATTAGTGTTATTAACGTTTTGTGGTTCATTTTGATCATGCATATTTACATTAGGATCGGGACCAAGACTAAAACCTTGTGTATTTTCTTGGTTAGCCATCAAGAACAGATCTAGGCAATGATTAGCCTTCTGCTCTGATACCAAATGTGAGTCCCTTTAATTAACGAGATGGTTAACCAATAGAAAGTGTAAAATACAACAAGTCTAATAATCACTAGATATGGACTAGTATTACCTGTACAAGTAAATGCTCACTAGTCTTCAATTATTTCTGGACAAATCTTCAGAGGGACTCCAGATTCCAAGTCTGGAGTAGGTCCAGTAGAATATGTTTTCTGGTCAGATCTTCAGTGAGAACTGGATGCAAATTGTCCAGATGGCTTATTTGCTCTTGCTTTGAAACGGTTAAACGTTTTAGCAATCATTGCAATAAGGTCATCATCTTCAGTTTCATCACAACAGTCTGGAGAGATTTGACTGGACTCTCCAGAATCCATAAGTTCAGACACCATCTTCTTCATAGAAAATACATTCTCAGAAGATATCAGTGCTGTACTTGGTGGTTCAGAATAACTAACCACTTTAGGAGTACTGGAGGCATGGTTAAAAGCATCTTGTTCTGCAACCACTCTCTGAGCTTGATTTTCTTCAGTGTACCTGAAGGCTCCATATAGAGTTGAGAGAGTGTGTGTGTGCAGAGTTTTACCTTGTCGTAAAACAAGTATCATGTGAGACCATTTGGTGGGCAGAATGTCACAAAATTTCTCCAGAAGTATATCCTTGTCCTTCTCAACCCCAAGACCTCTCAATTGGTTTATGATACTCATAAATCTGGTGTAAGTACCAGTGAGAGACTCGTTAGGTTGAGCAAAAAATGACTCATACCTCTTGTTTAAGGAGACCTTTCTGGTGACAATGGTGTCATCTCCTCCTTCATGTTGGTTAAGAAGCTCATCCCACATGGTTTTGGCACTAGGAAAAAGAACTAGTGTGGGAATTAGGGTTTCTGGAACGGCCCCGAGGATCATGTTTTTAAGGAGGGTGTCAAGATTCACCAATCTCCTCTCCTCTTCTGACCAATGTTCCTCCCTCTTTTCCCTTCCCCTTCTAGATCCAGAAGGATCAAGAAGTGGATTGAGAGGTGATGTAGGTACATAAGGACCTTCGTTTAAGATCTTCATCATGTTCCTCTCAATACCAGTGACATGCAAAACCATCCTAGCTTTCCACGTACCAAATTCATCACTGTTCCCACTGAATTTAGGAACAGGATTATTCGAGTAGTGCACATGCACGTGTGGAGAAGCAGGAGTAGGAGGAGGAGGTGGAGGATTAGTGTTATTAACGTTTTGTGGTTCATTTTGATCATGCATATTTACATTAGGATCGGGACCAAGACTAAAACCTTGTGTATTTTCTTGGTTAGCCATCAAGAACAGATCTAGGCAATGATTAGCCTTCTGCTCTGATACCAAATGTGAGTCCCTTTAATTAACGAGATGGTTAACCAATAGAAAGTGTAAAATACAACAAGTCTAATAATCACTAGATATGGACTAGTATTACTTGTAAATAAAGATGCAAGATATATAAACAAAGTAATACAAGACTTAAAGCAATAAACAAATAAAGTGGACCATTATGTATGTTTCATGGGTATTTCATTTATTGATGTTTAAATAAAATACAAGGTTGTTGCGGAATCAAGATAACACAATTAAGTGAGTATCCTAACAACCTATGAGTTACAATATGATCTATGTTTGTCAAATAACTCTTTGGGATCGAGATACTTAAAGTTGTGAAGTATCCCTGTTTAAGATCGAGAGTATTTGGACAAATTCACTTAAATGCAAAAGGAATGCTTAAAAGTATTTTTATCAAGGAAATGACTTTGTATTTATAGGCAACAAATTCACCAGTGAATTTGTGCCGTACAAATATGGTTGGCATACATTTAATGATCCGACAAGAACATTAAATGTATTGGATAAGAATAAGGATAAAGTCACATCAAGTGCAAGTGTATCCTATTATCCAACCACCTTAACACACGTATACTTTTATACACAAGTTTTGATACAAGCGGGACTAGTCCTAGATGTATTAGCATTATCTAATGTATTTGATCTACGGACAATCCACACTTGTTTGACATTAGCTGTATTCCCATCAAGCTTGACTTTACTAGAAGCATGCAAAAATCCATCCTTAGGAATCCATCTAATGCTACTAGTTAAGCACAAGTCACCTGAGACACGAACATTCTTTGAATTAGCAAACAATTTGCTATTTCCGTTCTTAACAGGTTTCTTTTTGATGGGTTCTGTGATCTTGTTCACTTTCTTGATGTTATTAGGTGACAACCAACCATACTAATCTTTGTATTTAGTCATTCCAGAAACAGTATCTCTAACCCTCTGTAAAGTGCACTTAGGATTTTTCTGAGAATACCTAGGGAAACTAGAATACCTAACCTGCTGAGGTTGTTTGTTACCTAATGAGAAAGTTCATTCTTAACAATCTTCGGACCACTGCTTGTTTTGACTTCTTTTTGTGATTGAGGTTCAGATTTGACCTTGTACATCTTTGATTGTCTAGAAGTCTTTGAATTGTTAGAAACTTTGAGTTCTCTGTTTGGTTTTGGTTTCGAAACTATCTTTGGTGATTGTTTGGTCTTTGGTTTTGAATCATTCTTGAGTGATGGGTTGGTCTTTGATTGTTAGGTGGTCTTTGGTCTTTGGAACTTATCGAATGGGGAAGGTTGTGAAGAGTGTGACTTTGGAATCTTCTTTAGAAAAAATTCATGTTTTTCCTCTTTTTGAACAAAATGTTTTTCAAAATCAGGAGCAAAATCATAATTTCCTTCCAAATAAGTTGAGAAATCATCCGTTTCCAATTTCACACTAGCTTCACTTTTCTTAATTGGACAAGGACTTCTCTTGAGTGGAATTGATGCTTTTTCTTTTTCTTTAAAAATTGAAGTGCTATTTTCTGAAATTGGAATTCAACTTTTAGATCATTAAGTTCCTTTAGCACATTTAACCTCTGTTCTCTTTCTTTTTCAAACTTTTGTTTGAAAGCATCAATTTCATTCAAGTATGATTGAGTTCCCACAGAAAACTTGGTAAAAGACTCAGTTTTAGAAGCAATCGGGAAGAAATAATCATCAATATCATGACCATCATCTAAATCACCATCAGTTTGAACAGACACATGAACAACTTTCTTGATGTCTACATTCACATTTTCAACATGGATTGGATGATTCTCTTCAAACACATTGGTTTTCTTTTTCATAGATAAAATCTTCTTATTGATTTTTTCAAATGATTCAGAAAACTTTCGGTCAAAATCAAGTTTGCACGTATCAAAGATCTGTGATTCTTTTTCAGTTTGCACAGAAGCATTTACATTTTCACACATAGAAATCACAGAACATCCAGATTGATCACAAACTTTTGAATCTAACTTGGGTTGGTCAATGACACAGTGATTTTGAGTCTTCAAGTTATCTATTAAAGATTGCTTTTCATCAAGAGACAATTTCAAATCTTCTATTACCTTTTCCAAAACTTTTTGTGGAACATAAGGTCTCAAATTTTCAGGTTTTGGAATAGGAATAGGATTTTCCAAAGGTTTTTCAGTAAAACACTCAAGAATTTCAGGTATGACAGCCTCATGATTTTCTTTGATGGTTTTATGTGCAGGGTGATCGAAAAAATCATATGACTCATCCATTAACTCATAGTTAAAATAGACTTTCGCACCCTTCTTTAGAAAATCATCAAACTCAAAATCACTGTCATTCGATCTCACAAACTGGTCGGTCATCCCACATCTCAAATAAGATTCTTTATACAAAGATGGGACTTCTTCTTGTGCTTCAAGCAAACATTTTGGATTGACATAACCCAACCCTGAAGTGAATTCAGATTTCGAATTTCTAGGTCTATTCAAAAAGATTTGTTGATATGAACGATTTATCTTATACAACTTTTCTTGATAAGTTTTGATTTCAGCTTTAAGCTCATCGTTTTCTTTATCAAGTTTTTGTTTAAGAGAATCTTTTATACAACATTCATATTTTAGGTCAGAAATTTTGTTTTCAAATTCCTTCACATCAGGGATAGATTCTTTCAATTTCACATTTAAAGACTCAATGTCCTCAGCCAAAGCATTTGCTCGAAACATCTCATTGGTCTTTTCTACTTGTAATTGTCTGACGGTCTTGCTCAGTTCAAGAACTTTGATCTCAAGTTCTTGTTGTTCAAGAAGCAATTTGGAGTTCGGAGTAAAAGTGACTGCAGCCTTTTCAGATTTCAAATTTTCAAACTCCTTTTGAAGTAAATCAAATTTTGTTTGAAATTCTTTTTCTTTGTCTTCCAAACTTTGCTTTATTTTTGAATTCTCTTTAGTCAACTTTACCCCGTCTTTCATTGCCTTTTTGCTTTCAGCCATATAGAATTTTAACACAGATTTGGAAATAGAGATTACCTCATCCTCGACTTCAGAAGAACTTCATCATCTTCATTTAACTCCTTTGATTTCTTTATCTTCGTCATGAAGCATACATTTGCTGCAAGTTCGTCTGTCTCTTCATCAGAAAGATGTAACCACTTGTCATCCTCAGCAAGAAGAGCAATTCCACTTTCCTCCTGTCTTGCGAGCAAAAGTTTGTACTTGTAGTACTCGGAGTTCTTTTGACGAGGTTTAGTGCAGCTGATGGCAAAATGTCCAGTAAGACTACAGTTGTAGCACTTATTGTCTTTACTTCTTTTCTCCATGACCTTCTTCTCAAACTTCTTCTGATTGTCATACTTCTTCTCACCACCAACAAAATCTTTCTTCTGATCAAACTTAGGAGCATTCGCATTTTTAGCATATGAAGAGACTGATGAAGTCCTAAGCTGATTATTTGTTGGTTTCTTCTTGAAGAATTTCTTCTTGAAAGCCTTTGTGAAATAAGCGAGTTCTTTGTACATCTCTTTTTGTCTTTCATCCAAGTCAGAATCACTCATTTCACTTGAATCAGAATCTGTTTCATATTCAACAAAGCTCTGTTTTGAAACTCTTGAAGTCTTCTTCTCAGCTACCAAGGCCAATGGATCTGAATGAGAACTTTCTTCTTTCTTCTTTTGGATCCTCTGAACATCCTCAACATTCAATTTCAGCTTTTTATACAGTGTGTGAATGGTAAGTTTCCCAAAGTCTGATTGTTGGTTGAGTTGGGTTCCATACACTTGCCATTCCTCTTCCAGATTTTTGATAAATTTGATGTTCAGTTCCATATTGGTTCTCTTCACATCATTCTTTCTAAGCTCATTGATGACATTGCAGAATCTGATATATACCTCATTCAATGGTTCACCTTTTTGTTGTTTGAATGTTTCATACATGTTCAGAACAGTCGACAACCTAATGATGTTTGATACATCTGATCCTTCCATCTGCTTCTCCACTTCATCCCAAATGTCTTTTCCTGTCTCATAGGAATCAACATTGCAGTAGATGTCATCAGGAAGTGCTTGGTAAAGAAAGGCAATTGCACTTTGGTCAGCCTCATCTCTGTTTCTCTGATCTGTGTTCCAACTCTCTTCAGGTAAAACTTCTCCATTCACTGGGTTCTTTGGAATTTCAGGACCATCTTTGTATGATTTCCTTAGCAGTTTTCCATTCTTTTGCCTATCTATCCAGTTCAGAAATCTTTTCTTCCATTGAGGATAAGATCCTCTAAACAAGACAGGTGGTCTTCCTTCAGAACCAAGTGCTAAAGCTTCCCTTGAAGCCATTTCAATCAATTAAAAGTCTTTGAAAAATTTGAGAATTTTCAATTTCAACTAAATGCAGAGCTTAAACCTCTGCAAATAGAACAAGTAAGAATATTGAAAATTTTGAAAATTTTGATTTTCCTTCCCACACGAAGAATATCGATGAAAAATGGTTTTGAGAAATTTTCTTGAAAAATTTTGATTTGAGATTCTTAAAAACAACTAAGTGCCGAGCTAAATGCTCTGCATATGGTGTAAGTGACCAAGTCGCAACCCAAGTACACAAAACAACTGAATGCCGAGTTTAAACTTCTGCAAACAGTACAATTTAGCAAGTCACTTGGTCGAAGAATCAAATTCAACTATTTGCCGAGCAAATATCTCTGCAAACAGCACGAATAGAACTTGTACTTGGTCACACCAACCAAAAACACTTGTTTGCCGAGCTTAGACTTCTACAAACAATGCAATTAGCGCCAGTCTCAAATCAAGAATTCTCAAAACAACTAATTGCCGAGCAATGAGCTCTGCAAATAGCACAAGTGAACTTCACCCTTAACCAACTTTCTTGAAATAACTATTTGCCGAACAAAAAGTTCTGCAAATAGAACAAGTAAAGTTCCAGTACTTAGCCAAATTTCTGAAACACGTATTTGCCGAGCAAATTGCTCTGCAAATAGTACAAGTAAGAACCACACTTTAGCCAAAGACTTCTGCAAATGCGAGTAACCACAACACGACAAAATAGTCGGTTATGTTATCTTCTTCGTCCAGCCAAACCCTTATTTGCAGAGAAGAATGAAAATCTTCGATATCTTCATCATTTTTTTAGAACTCGAATTTTTATTTTTTTTTTTTTTTTTTTTTTTTTTTTTTTTTTTTTTTTTTTTTTTTTTTTTTTTTTTTTTTTTTTTTTTTTTTTTTTTTTTTTTTTTTTTTTTTTTTTTTTTTTTTTTTTTTTTTTTTTTTTTTTTTTTTTTTTTTTTTTTTTTTTTTTTTTTTTTTTTTTTTTTTTTTTTTTTTTTTTTTTTTTTTTTTTTTTTTTTTTTTTTTTTTTTTTTTTTTTTTTTTTTTTTTTTTTTTTTTTTTTTTTTTTTTTTTTTTTTTTTTTTTTTTTTTTTTTTTTTTTTTTTTTTTTTTTTTTTTTTTTTTTTTTTTTTTTTTTTTTTTTTTTTTTTTTTTTTTTTTTTTTTTTTTTTTTTTTTTTTTTTTTTTTTTTTTTTTTTTTTTTTTTTTTTTTTTTTTTTTTTTTTTTTTTTTTTTTTTTTTTTTTTTTTTTTTTTTTTTTTTTTTTTTTTTTTTTTTTTTTTTTTTTTTTTTTTTTTTTTTTTTTTTTTTTTTTTTTTTTTTTTTTTTTTTTTTTTTTTTTTTTTTTTTTTTTTTTTTTTTTTTTTTTTTTTTTTTTTTTTTTTTTTTTTTTTTTTTTTTTTTTTTTTTTTTTTTTTTTTTTTTTTTTTTTTTTTTTTTTTTTTTTTTTTTTTTTTTTTTTTTTTTTTTTTTTTTTTTTTTTTTTTTTTTTTTTTTTTTTTTTTTTTTTTTTTTTTTTTTTTTTTTTTTTTTTTTTTTTTTTTTTTTTTTTTTTTTTTTTTTTTTTTTTTTTTTTTTTTTTTTTTTTTTTTTTTTTTTTTTTTTTTTTTTTTTTTTTTTTTTTTTTTTTTTTTTTTTTTTTTTTTTTTTTTTTTTTTTTTTTTTTTTTTTTTTTTTTTTTTTTTTTTTTTTTTTTTTTTTTTTTTTTTTTTTTTTTTTTTTTTTTTTTTTTTTTTTTTTTTTTTTTTTTTTTTTTTTTTTTTTTTTTTTTTTTTTTTTTTTTTTTTTTTTTTTTTTTTTTTTTTTTTTTTTTTTTTTTTTTTTTTTTTTTTTTTTTTTTTTTTTTTTTTTTTTTTTTTTTTTTTTTTTTTTTTTTTTTTTTTTTTTTTTTTTTTTTTTTTTTTTTTTTTTTTTTTTTTTTTTTTTTTTTTTTTTTTTTTTTTTTTTTTTTTTTTTTTTTTTTTTTTTTTTTTTTTTTTTTTTTTTTTTTTTTTTTTTTTTTTTTTTTTTTTTTTTTTTTTTTTTTTTTTTTTTTTTTTTTTTTTTTTTTTTTTTTTTTTTTTTTTTTTTTTTTTTTTTTTTTTTTTTTTTTTTTTTTTTTTTTTTTTTTTTTTTTTTTTTTTTTTTTTTTTTTTTTTTTTTTTTTTTTTTTTTTTTTTTTTTTTTTTTTTTTTTTTTTTTTTTTTTTTTTTTTTTTTTTTTTTTTTTTTTTTTTTTTTTTTTTTTTTTTTTTTTTTTTTTTTTTTTTTTTTTTTTTTTTTTTTTTTTTTTTTTTTTTTTTTTTTTTTTTTTTTTTTTTTTTTTTTTTTTTTTTTTTTTTTTTTTTTTTTTTTTTTTTTTTTTTTTTTTTTTTTTTTTTTTTTTTTTTTTTTTTTTTTTTTTTTTTTTTTTTTTTTTTTTTTTTTTTATTTTATTTAACTGATTTCTAGTTCGAACAGGTTCTGACGCATCACCAATGATACTTGTAATCGGATGAGCCTTATTTACTCTATATTGAGGAAACGAATCAACATTTAGATTACTCCTAGATTCGATTGAATGTGTAGTTCAGGAGAACTAAAATCATCTTCCGATTCTTCAGAAATAGGATCATCATCTGGTAATGGAACCTTTGAAGGAGTAGTTGGAGTAGTGTTCTCGGGTTCATGAACATCTGACATTGATGTCTTATCATTGTTCTTACTACTTTCACCAACAACAGTCGTAGACTGAACTTTGGTTGGAGTAGTATCAACATGCTGAACAGGAGGAGATGTAGGGACAAGAGTATAATCCACATGATCTCTTAAAATGATCACATCATCAAATGTTTCAGGATCTGAATAAGAAGCAGGACCGTGTAATGAACGAAACACACTGTCATAATCAAAATTCTTGCCAGTTCCAGAATGTATAGCGGGCTTATGACTGACAATCTTGACATTTGTAACCAAGTCAACTTTGCCGGTCTGCTTATTATAAACCCGTCGAATAGAAGTACCCGGTTTATAACCCATGAAAAATCCCTCTTCCACCTTTGGATCAAACTTGGACTGAGGAAGATATTTCACGAAAGTACACGGAACTCCAAAAGGTTCAACATTCTGTAAATTTGGTTTCTTCTTATGTAGATCCTCATAACATGTCTTATTATGACGCTTAACTACCAAAACCCGATTTAAAATATGACATGCTTTATTCACTGCCTCCCCCAGAACATAGTAGGGAGCCCTGAATCAGCAAGCATTGTTCTGGCTGTTTCGATTTGGGTCCTATTCTTTCTTTCAGCAACTCCATTCTGTTGTGGTTCATACGGTGCACTGAATTGATGTTGGATTCCCTTGGAAACACAGAAGACTTCCAACATATTATTCTTAAATTCAGTTCCGTTATCACTCCTGATTCTCTTAACACAAACTCCATAAACATTTTATGTTTCAACAAAGAAGTTGATCAAAATCTGTGGAGTTTCATCTATCGATTTAAGAAAGAAAACCCATGAGAATCTCGAGTAATCATCAGTAACCACTAAACAGTAGTACATCCCACCTATACTTCTTACATTCACAGGGCCAAATAAATCCATGTTAAGTAATTCAAATGGGTTGGCAATAGAATTTTCTTGCTTTGGTTTATGAGAAGACTTTTGTTGCTTACCTTTCAGACAAGGTACACGTTTATCTTCCATTTCAAACCTTTTCAATGGAACACCTTCAACCAAACCATGTTTCACAATCTCATTCATATTTTGGAAATGAATATGTCCCATTCTTCTATGCCATAACAAAGATTCAGATTCATTTGCTTTAGTCAACAAACAAATTGGCTCCTTCGAATCATCAACACCTAACATGAGGCCATAGATGTCTTTCTTTCTAGGGGCTTTAAGTAGGATCCAGTCTTCAGGAATAACATATCCCGGCTTCAAGATAAGTGCTTCCTTCTCAGTAAAATGGACATGATTACCCTTGTCACAAATCTGAGAAACACTCATCAAATTATGAGATAGCTGTTCCACATAATTTACTTTCTCCAATGTGATCTTCCCATTGACAACATCACCCTGGCCTGAGATATTGCCGCCCTTGGGACCTGTGAAACTAACATAAGAACCATTTATATCAACATAGTTGGACAACAACTTCTTGTCCCCTATCATGTGCCGAGAGCATCCACTGTCAACATACCAAAGACTGATAGGCTTCCTTGGTTCTCCTTGCACATATAATATAAATTAAGTTAGTTTCTGAAGGGGACCCAAACCTTCTGAGGTTTAGGTTTACCGGACTCATCATACATCATTAAATCAGTCCAGTATCCATCGCTCTTTGGTTGATGTGAGTCCCTGAAATACGATGGTTAACCTAGAAGTGTAAAATACAACAAGTTTAATAATCACTAGAATGGACTAGTATTACTTGTAAATAAATGCAAGAATATATAAACAAAGTAATACAAGACTTAAAGCAATAAACAAGTAAAGTGGAACATTATGTATTTTTCAATGGTGTATTTTATTTATGATGTTAAATAAAATACAAGGTTGTGCGGAAACAAGATAATACAAATAAGTATGTATCCTAACAACCTATGAATTACAAATGATCTATATTTGTCAAATAACTCTTTTGGATCGAGATACTTAAAGTTGTGAAGTATCTCAGTTTAAGATCGAGAGTATTTAAACAAATTCACTCTAATGCAAAATGTATGCTTAAAAGTATTTTCTCAAAGAAATGACTTTGTATTTATAGGCAACAAAATTCACCAGTGAATTTTGTGCCGTACAAATATGGTTGCATGCATTTAATGATCCGACAAGAACATTAAATGCATTGATTAATGGTACAAGGATAAAGTCATATCGATATGATTTTATTCTTTTAACCAACCACCTTTACACGCATAAACTTTGGTAAAGAACAAGTGGATTGTTCTTTGGAAAGTGTGTAAAGGCAAAAGTCAATTCCTCGATATCAGTGTTCAGACTTGTAAGGTCTAGAACACTGACAATCCTGCAGTGTACAGATCTGGTAAGACTTCCAGTGGACTCCGCCATTTGTCAGTCTTCTTTATTCTGACTTCAGTCTTTGACTTCAGTGAGAACGTCTTCAGTCCAGTAGATCTGGACTGGGGTGAACTCCAGTGAGCTAATCTGGAGAATACTCCAGATTTCCTATACAAGTATTTGCTCACTGGTCTTCCATTATTTCTGGACAAATCTTCAGAGGGACTCCAGATTCCAAGTCTGGAGTAGGTCCAGTAGAACACGTTTCTGGACAGATCTTCAGTAAGGCTCCAGTAGTTGAGTCTGGAGCGAGTCCAGTAAATCTGGACCTAACAAATTCCCCCTATTTGTTTAGAAATAATGCAAGTGTTTTCAAGCTTAAATCTATACAATTTTGTATGCTTGAAAAACACAAGTTTTGATTTTAGTCTAAAAAATCTAAGTTACTGGAAAACACTTTATAGATCATGAGTGTTTTCAGTTTCATCTTTTAAGTTCTAACTTAGACTAAATCTGATCATTTACTTTTATGAATCAAAAATTGCAACTAATATTACATACATCAACTGATAAATAGTTTACAATTTTCATCAAACAATAAATTACAATAAGTAAATGATAAGAGTCAGGCCCTTCTCTTTGATGTCTGTTCTGGAGCATCTTCAGAAGCCTTTCTCTTTGGTGATGGAGAAGATGGTACTGATTCTGGCGATTTCATGCCCATTGCAACTTCCATCTGTTGCTTTCTTCTCCATACCTTCTCAATCCTCTTCAGAAATGCTTTAACATCAGTCGACACATTTGTCTTCCCCCTGAATGTTAAAGCAATCTCTTTCAGTTCACTCCATCCAAACGCCTGGACTGAAGTACTTTTTCTTTCATCAGTAAAGTTACCCTCTCTGGTCAACTTTACTTCAAACCTGGACATGCCTTCATGATTTTAAGCTAATTTGATCTCAGCACCAGTGATCCTTCTAGCATCAGCCCTGAAATTCATCATTTCATTATACTTGTCTTTTAATTTGGCTGTCTGGATCAATGCTTCAGTTTCCTTTGATACTCTCTTTTGTTCTACAACAGACTGGAGTTGTTGAGCATTGATTTTTCGAGAAGTGTCTAGGGGAATGAATGTGCTTACATCAGTATCTTTAATTGCTTCGATCTGTTTGGCAGTCAGTTTTGGTAAGCCAGTCAGTTTCTTTCTGTACTCTATCTCCAGAGCACCAGCGTTTTTCCTTATCTTCCTCTGGAGCATCACCAGTTCCTCATTCCTCCTCCTGATGAGTTCTGGTACACTAACGCCATAAATTATTGAATCATAGATTTGTTCTTCTTCGGCGTAAAAGGAGCGTACATGAACATCATTCAATGCATTCAGACATTGATGAACTCTAGGGTCTTCCTTCATCTTTTTATACACATCAATATTTATGCCTAACCTGCCAGCATTGTAAGAGTCCAGAGTCCCCATAGTTGCCATCTCCCTTTGATGGGCCAGCAGTTCATCTTTTTTATTTCTCTTAAAGATCTCTATCATTATGCATTCTTGTTCTAGTTTCTTGGAGGTTTCATCATCAGCAGTAGGATACTCTGATGATTCTTCAGCAGTTTGTTCTTCTTCACCAGATACCATTTGTGCTTTTCCTTTAACAGACTTCAGAGTAGTTGGTATATATGGGAAGGATTCAAATTGGGGCTCACTGGCTTCAGTACCAGCAGCTTCTTCAGACAGCATAGTGGCTTCAGTGCCAAATGCTCTTTGTGCCAAATGCTTCAGTGTCACTTGTTTTTGGTCACCAGACGACTTTTCCCCCTTGGAATGATCACCAGTTCTGGACTTGAGATAATTCCATAATTGTTCTAGCATATGTCTGTCCAGTGCACCAAAAGTTCTTCCTGCCACTGGAGTTGTATCAGTCACAACTTTCTTAAGTGCCTGCACTTTCTTTTTAACAGTTTCAACTTCTTTAGGCAAGTGCTTTGGCAATTTTTCTTCCATCAACCTCTCCACTTGGGGTAACATCCCATCTTGAAGAGTTCGAAGAACAGTCTCAAAAATTTCTTCAGATAATTCTTTCAGCATACTGATTCTGAACTTCTTTGTGCATTCATCACTAATCGTGCTAACAATAGCATCCTGATCAAGTGTGGACCTACTCTCCAGAGAACTTATCCTGGTAACCAACTTCTGAACCTCTTCTTTCAGACCTGCCAGTGGTTGAACAAGTTCACCTTGCACTGCAGTCTGAACAGAGTTTACCAACCTTGTCTCCAATCCCTGGACTACCACTTTGAAATTTTCAGTATTGTTGTTTGTGGCCAATACCAGTTCATCAAGCTTCTCAAAAACAAGCTTCTCATTCCCAATAAACAGATT
Organism: Erigeron breviscapus; assembly: GCA_034093135.1. Lineage (NCBI taxonomy): Eukaryota > Viridiplantae > Streptophyta > Magnoliopsida > Asterales > Asteraceae > Erigeron > Erigeron breviscapus. The sequence goes on along the minus strand of CM067172.1, from coordinate 8,804,989 downwards.
CATCTCAGATGCAAGGTTATTTGATAATAAAGATTTAAAGTCTGAAGTAACCTGCGATGAAGTCTGGAGTGATCTCTCCAGGTCCACCACCTTACTTAAAATGCCTTGGACCTCGGCAGAAGATGAAGTGGAGAGACCACTGGGAGGTTCAAGATTGGAAGTCAATCTGGTCATAAGAGGTACTTGTGCCCAGTCCTCTTCAGTTGCAGCTACAGATGTTACAACTGTTGAGTCTAGCGCACGAGGTTCAGATATGTTGACTGGAGTTTGAAGTGGTGGAGGTTGAGATTGTGAAGTTTGAGTGGTTGCAGGAGTGAAGTATTGAGTATTTTTTGGAATTGAAGGTGGTGGTGGTGGTGGTGGCATGTTTGATTCTGGTGGAGGTTCATTTGATTCTGGTGGTGGTGGCGGCATTTCAGCAGATATAATTGGTTGGGTGACTGAACCAATAGCAGATGTGTCAATATTTTCTTCTTCATCACCCAGGAAATTCATGTTTACATCAAAACCTTCAGACATTGGGGAATCTACATCATCCCAATCTGGAGTCATCCCAACTATCTGATCACCAGTCTGCTCACCAGCCTGTTCGCTAACTTGTTCACCAGCCTCTACATTCAAGTCGATTTAAGCCTCTTGCTCACCAGATACATGTTCATCAGTCTGAACATCTTGTTCGACTTGCTCAACAACCTGCTCAATAATCTGGGCCACATTTTCTTGCTCAACATTCTCTTCAGGTTCAAAAATCGGAGACCCATCCAGATTCATTACATCACCAGGATGTCTTTCAGGATTCACCTGAAGTCCAGCTCTCATCAGACGCCTGTTAGTTCTAAGTCGTCTGGAAGGTTCAACATTTTCTAGTTCTTGACCTTCAGGAGCCACTTGCCTAATAGGTTGTACAGCTTCTATGATCTGTACATCTTGGTCACCAGAGGGTCCTTCAACAGCTTGACCTCTACCTGGAGCCATTTCAACTTCTTCTCTTTGAAAGGAGAGCATGGACTGAGGAATATCTACCTCATTCAGTGGAGATCTGAGGTTGGTCAGATCCCTCATATACTCACTCACAGAAAAGTGAGTAGTCTCATAATCATACTGGTCTCCAAGAGCTCTTTTAAACATCAGTGAAAGAAAACGGATATAAGGAACAAAAGCTTTTCTTCCTTTCACTCTAAGACGCTCTACCAGATCATCAAAAAGGATCTGAGCGAAATCCACTCTTAGTCCAAACCAGAGGTAGTAGGCAATCTGGAGATGGGTTTGATTTATCTGGTCTAACCCTCCAGAACTGCCTCCCAGACATTTAACAATGTGGGTGAAGAAGTATCTCCATGAGTCTGATAGTTTGCTCATGTAGATAGTTCCCTTCCTGGATAGCTGGCCATGCTCATCCATAATATCTGTGTGCCCCATCAGTCTGCACACTTCCCTTGTATTGATACCAGAGGGAAGTTCAATGGGCAACTCATTCTGTTCAAAATAATTCAACTGTAGAACAGACCTGAGTAGACTAGCAGTGAAACCCAAGGATCTGGTACCTTGCTTCAGAGAGTAAGTAATTGATGAAGTTTCATCATCATATTGTGCAGTGTACCAGAATTCATAGAGGTAATCGTGGTACATCCTCCCTGGATTTAATGTCAACGCACCATATAGTGGGCATGAGAGAAAAAATGTGTTTAATTTTCCAATAACATATTGGGCATCATGAACACTGCAAAGTGAAAGTCTGGCCATCCAGTTGTTCATGTTTATTCTTATAGCTTTTGCCTCTAGAGTGATATGAGGTGCCTTGTCAACATTTTCAGTTGGATCATATTCAGCAGCGAGCAGATTTTTAAGAGATTTAGATGTCTAGGTGCCATTATATGAAGAATAGATGAAGATGAAATTGAGTATTTAGGGTTTAGATGAAGATTTGATGAAGGAATGAATGGAAATGGAGTAAATATGTTCGAAGTAAATGCAAATGAAATTGAAAGTGCGTATTTATAGGAGAGAGAATGTGGAACTCAAACGGTTTAATTTGAAATTATCAAATAAAATTTTGATCGGGTTCTGAGATCCGCATTAATTACATCACATCACACATAAATGTGTGACGGTTTACAGCCCACAAACAGTATCAAGTTGCTCTTTTTGACTTCCCAAGGTAAAAATACCATCATTACGTTGAGAAATTTACATGCCACGTAGGATTATAAGATAAATATCTTTAAAAAGTTTGCTTACGTGGCACGCACAATGACCAAGTATTTAAAAATATTATGACCCATTTCAGTGCATCTGGAGGTTGACTGGACACTCCAGTATCACTGGTGGATTAGTCCAGTGAAGCATGCACTGATGGTACACTGGAGGGACACTCCAGTATCACTGGTGGATTAGTCCAGTGAAGCATGCACTGATGGTACACTGGAGGGACACTCCAGTATCACTGGTGGATTAGTCCAGTGAAGCATGCACTGATGGTACACTGGAGGGACACTCCAGTATCACTGGTGGATTAGTCCAGTGAAGCATGCACTGATGGTACACTGGAGGGACACTCCAGTATCACTGGTGGATTAGTCCAGTGAAGCATGCACTGATGGTACACTGGAGGGACACTCCAGTATCACTGGTGGATTAGTCCAGTGAAGCATGCACTGATGGTACACTGGAGGGACACTCCAGTATCACTGGTGGATTAGTCCAGTGAAGCATGCACTGATGGTACACTGGAGGGACACTCCAGTATCACTGGTGGATTAGTCCAGTGAAGCATGCACTGATGGTACACTGGAGGGACACTCCAGTAAAGTACCAGTGAAAACCATTTGAAAGAGACTGGTGACCTCAAACATGCACGTCAACTAATACAGACAAATGAGAGGGACATATTTACAAGGAGACCAAAGTTACCTCAAACACGCACTTCAACCTGTCCAATTACCAGTGAGAGGGACACATTTACAAAGTACCAGTAATATTTTCTGAAGAATTTGTCTAGTGAGAAAATAAATTAATAAATTCTCCCTGAACTTAAAACATTTTTAAGAGCAAAAATATCTTTCAAGTCTTTCCCCCTGGAATGTTGATCCAGAAATCTATAAATGCAAAGATAGTACACATTGGCGTTCAATATCTGAGCAGTTATAAATTTATAAATCTTTAAATCAAAGATCCTCAGTAGTACACAATGGCGTTCAATACCAAGGTTCCAGATTTAAGGGTTTAACATTCCCAACTCACCAAGAAGATATTCAAAAGTTTTGACATCCAGAGGTTTAGTAAAAATGTCAGCGAGTTGTTTGTCAGTGGGAATAAAATGGAGTTCAATGTTGTTTTTCATAATATGATCACGGATAAAATGATACCTGAGATCAATGTGCTTCGTTTTGGAGTGCATGACTGGATTGTTTGAGATAGCAATGGCACTGGTATTATCACAAAAGATTGGGGTCTTTGAATACTTAATACCATAATCAAGCAACTGGTTCTTCATCCAGAGTATCTGAGCACAACAACTGGCTGCAGATACGTATTCAGCTTCAGTAGTGGACAATGAAACTGAAGTTTGCTTCCTCCTGGTCCAGCTGACCAGTTTGCCACCAAGAAAATGACATCCACCAGTAGTGGATTTCCTGTCTATCTTACAACCTGCATGATCTGAATCTGAATAACCCATTAGATCCATGCCTGAGCCTTTGGGATACCAAAGACCTAGACTGGGGACACCTTTAAGGTACTTCAGTATGCGCTTTACAGCAAGCATATGAGATTCCTTTGGATTAGACTGATATCTGGCACATAAACATGTTGAAAACATAATATCTGGTCTACTGACAGTTAAATACATCAGTGAACCAACCATGCCTCTGTAGACAGTGGTGTTCACTGGTTTACCATCTGGATCGGAGTCCAGTGTCAGTGGTGCAGAAATTGGAGTTGGTTTAGATGGTGAAGAGTTCATATCATATTTCTTTAAAAGATCTCTAACATATTTTTCCTGATTAATAAAAATGCCATCTTTGTTTTGTTTAATCTGGAGTCCAAGAAAATATGTTAATTCACCCATCAAACTCATTTCATATTCAGTTGACATTATTTTCAAAAATTTCTTGCATATGTTTTCATCAGTAGACCCAAAAATAATATCATCAACATAAATTTGTACCATTAACAGATTACCTTTTTCATGAAGAATAAATAAGGTATTGTCAATTGCACCTCTTTTGAAACCATTTTTTAACAAATGTTTAGTCAGAGTGTCATACCAGGCACGTGGGGCTTGTCTGTGGCCATACAGCGCTTTGCCCAGACGATATACCCAGTGTGGATGCTTTTCATCAACGAAACCTGGTGGTTGTCTGACATAAACTTCTTCTTCAAGCTTTCCATTTAAGAAAGCACTCTTTACATCCATCTGGTAGACCTTGAACTGATGATAAGCAGCGAATGCTAAGAATATTCTGATCGCTTCAAGTCTAGCCACTGGAGCAAATGATTCATCAAAGTCAACATCTGACTGGCAGTAGCCTTGTGCTACCAGTCTGGCCTTTTTTCTGATTACGTGGCCATCTTCATCTACCATGTTTCTGAAGACCCATCTTGTTCCAATTGGTTCTTTCTTTCCAACTGGGAAAGCAACCAGATACCAGACCTTGTTCCTTTCAAACTGGTGAAGCTCTTCTTGCATAGAAGTCACCCAGCTTGGATCTTCCATAGCCTCATCAATCTTCTTAGGTTCCATCAATGATAGAAAACTGACATATAAGCATTGATTACTGGAGGCTCTTCTGGTCTGAACTCCTCTACTGGAGTCACCTATGATCTGATCAATAGGATGAGCTTTTGTCCATCTGGAGTACTGACCAGGATTGTTACTGACAACAATATCAGTGCAAGAATTCAGTTGAGTCTCCTCTGAAGTTGCTTCAGGAGGAGGATCTTGCCAGACTACTTCAGCATCTTCATCTGAGTCATTTAAATCACGATTTGCATCATGAAATTCTTCATTTGAAGGCATTTCTTGAAGTACTAGTTCAGTTTGGAATTCTTCATAAGAAGACATTTATGGTATATTCTCAACTGACACTGATACTGGGGGAGCAGTACGAACATCTGATCCAATATTAATTTCAGAGGGTAGTTTGAAAATAATAGAAGGATAGAATGGAGTACCACTGGAGCATTTCTTTTTCTGAACAGGTTCTAGATCAGGATGACTGGAAACTGTGTCTTCTGAATCTTCTTTATTGTAGTTGATAGGATCAGATTCACAAAAGACAATTGGAGTTACTGGGGAGTGTCAAGGGCTGGCTTCTTGTTGATTGCAGCATTTGATTCATCAAATGTGACATGAATTGACTCATGGACTTTCTCCAGTCTCTTGTTGTAGACTTTGAAGGCCTTGCGAATAGCTGAATAGCCAAAGAAATACCCTTCATCAACTTTGGCATCAAATTTGCCTAACTGACTGGAGTCGTCACCTATGATCTGATCAATAGGATGAGCTTTTGTCCATCTGGAGTACTGACCAGGATTGTTACTGACAACAATATCAGTGCAAGAATTCAGTTGAGTCTCCTCTGAAGTTGCTTCAGGAGGAGGATCTTGCCAGACTACTTCAGCATCTTCATCTGAGTCATTTAAATCACGATTTGCATCATGAAATTCTTCATTTGAAGGCATTTCTTGAAGTACTAGTTCAGTTTGGAATTCTTCATAAGAAGACATTTATGGTATATTCTCAACTGACACTGATACTGGGGGAGCAGTACGAACATCTGATCCAATATTAATTTCAGAGGGTAGTTTGAAAATAATAGAAGGATAGAATGGAGTACCACTGGAGCATTTCTTTTTCTGAACAGGTTCTAGATCAGGATGACTGGAAACTGTGTCTTCTGAATCTTCTTTATTGTAGTTGATAGGATCAGATTCACAAAAGACAATTGGAGTTACTGGGGAGTGTCAAGGGCTGGCTTCTTGTTGATTGCAGCATTTGATTCATCAAATGTGACATGAATTGACTCATGGACTTTCTCCAGTCTCTTGTTGTAGACTCTGAAGGCCTTGCGAATAGCTGAATAGCCAAAGAAATACCCTTCATCAACTTTGGCATCAAATTTGCCTAACTGACTGGAGTCGTTCAGGATGTAAACTGGATATCCAAAAACATGAAAATAACCAATATTTGGTTTTCTATTTCTTAAGACTTCATAGGCTGTCTTTTTGTGTCGCTTCACATACACTGACCGGTTCTGGGTGTGGCAAGCAGTATCAATTGCTTCAGCCCAGAAACTGGTAGACAGACCAGATTCATCAAGCATACTCCTGGCAGCTTCTATCAGCGTTCGATTCATCCTTTCCACCACTCCATTCTGTTCTGGAGAGCGGGCTGATGAGAAATTCTGGGAGATGCCAGTGTCAGTACAGAATGACTCCAGAGTTGCATTCTGGAATTTTGTTCCATTGTCACTTCTTAACTGACACACCTTTCGACTGTACTTTAGCTCAATTTGCTTGATAAGACTGATGATTTCAGCAGCAGCTTCACTTTTAGACCTCAGAAAGATCACCCAACAATATCTGGAGAATTCATCTACGATCACCAGGGTGTATCTTTTACCAGCACGAGTCTGAACGTTTACTGGACCAAAGAGGTCCATATGAAGCATATGAAGAGGTTCAGATATGCTGAAATTCTGTCTGGTCTTGAAACTGGTACGTTTCTGCTTACCCATCTCACATCCTGGACATGACCTTTCCTTTTTGAAGGAAACTGTAGGTATCCCATCTGCAAGTTGTTTTCTGGACAACTTATTAATATTCTTGAAATTTAAATGGGATAACCTTTTATGCCATAGCCAGTTTGTGTCTTCATCAACTTGAGTATAGAAACACTGCTCTGAAGGAGAGCTTTCCATATCCATCACGTACACATTCCCTTTTCTGGGAGACTTCAACACAGTTGAATACGATACCCTGAGCAATATTGAATAGAACTTGATAGCCATCATCACACAGTTGGCTTACACTGATCAGGTTATATTTCAAACAATTCACAAATGCAACACGTCTGAACTTGACTTGTCCATTGTTCAGAACGCCGTATCCCTCAGTCTTTCCACAACCATCATTTCCAAAAGTAATGGAGGGTCCATCAGAAATGGTGAACTCCTCCAGCAGGGTCTTACATCCGGTCATCGTCCTGCCAGCAACACTGTCAAGATACCAGATATATTTCTTTCGATCGCCCTGCACACACACCAGATATTATCAGTTAGATTTGGGAACCCATCGACTGATGGGTTCGCTGGACCCTCCCTTATAGGTCCCTGGGGCAATCTGGTTTAGTTCACTTTCTTCAACAGTGGTCTTAGTTGAAAAGACCACTGGGTTGATAGTTTTGAAACCTTTTTCTTTTTCTCAACTGGAGAAATAGATTTAACTTTCTTTGCAAAAGGTTTTGTATTTTGTCTAGGGCCAGATGAAGTACCCTCAATAAAGTTTAATCTTGCATTAAAACTTTGAAATTGACGAGTCAGTATTTGAATCTGGCTATCTAACCTGGACAAAACATTTTCATCAGATGATACCTTAGCCTTTCCATTCCTAGGCTTAGGTAGGGGATTGGTCTGAGGCAAAGGTTTATTCCGATAAACCTCTTTAACTGGAGCAGTCATCTGGAATGCTCCAGTCTTAACCTCTGGGGATTGAACTGGGAAAATATTGGCCTTGGGAGTTAGAGGCTCATCATAAACAGTGGTGGGCCTGAACCCCTCTGGTAATCGATCGATTACTGGTATTAATGATGCTACATGAGTATTTCCATCTAAATATGCACGTTTTTGAGCAGGAAATTGATTTACTCCAGCATCATATGGCTTTCTGGTTTCTAGCCATGATTTAATCACCGTTTTTCATTCTCTAAAATGACTTCAAGATCTTGTTTTTCTTGAATCAATTGTTCAGTTACCAGAACCTGGGCTTGAAATGCCAGTTCAATGTCTTGAAGTTCTTTTAATTTTGATTTTAAGACAGTTATTTCAGAAAAATCTGTTTCTAGACCATTTACATAATCAGATCTAACAGTTTCTACAAATATCAAATCAGAATTAAGAGCTTCAGCAATATCCAGTTTTAATTCTTGGTCAGTTGCAGTATCATAATCACTAACCTTTTTGTAAGTCCCAACTCGATAGATGGTACTACTGAAGACACCTCTATGTCGATGGTGGAGTTACTTTGCAATATATGCACTGAACTGGAGACGACCAGTTGCAGTGTGTATATACCAAGTTCTAGATAGAATACTTATATAAATGACAATAAGTAAAGAACTATGCAATAATACAAATAACTTGTAAAGTAAATTGATGAGACAATATGTAATTTTCAATGTGTAATTTATTTATTGATATTAAACAAATTACAAGGTTGTTGCGGAACCAAGATAATACACGAATGTAAATATCCTAGCAACCTATGAAATACAATTGATCTACACTCGGAATTTCTCAAGACAATCGAAACACTTAAAGTTGTGAAATGTTCCTTTTAGCGATTGAGAGAAGATTGCACAAGTTCACCATGAATATTGCAGGTATGCAAAGTGTGAAGTATTCAACTTGTGTGTTGTTACTTGTTATTCTTGTTGTGCAATGACTTGTATTTATAGGCAAAGTTAACATTGGGATGTTAACTTTAGCCGTACAAATGTGGTTGAGAGCATTTAAGAAATAGCATTTAATTCCTTAAAATGCAGTGTAAAGTTGCACGTGAAAGCAACTTTACTTAACCACCTTTATGTACCTTTTATATTTAAATAATAAGATGAGTCTTATTATCCGGGTAAAGGTACATAAAGCATATAAGTCAATTCCTCGTAATCAGTGTAAAGCTTTGTAAGGGCTTTGGTCTCCAGTTTGTAACTGACTAGAATGTCAACTGGGCTTCGCTGCCATTGTCATTCTCTATCTTCCATTTGTTGTCTTCGACTTCAACTGGTCAGTTCTCAACTGGAGGAAGTCTTCAGTTGCGTTGACTGTACGGTGCAACTGGACTTCAATATATTTCTGGACAAATCTTCTTGGTCACCAGTTTCACTGGTCTCCAGATGCAACTGGTGGTGCAAGTGTAAACTGGTGACTGGCCAGTTTCCAGGTGAAACTGGTCCTAACAAATTCCCCCTATTTGTCTAGAAATATAGGCAAGTCTTTTACAGTCCTTGTATCTGTACAAGTGTGAACTGGAGAGACTTGTTCGATTTAAATCTATCTAAGTTTCTAAGGCATTTTTATAGATCAATAAATGCCTTAGGTTTTTCTTTTAGGTTTGTTAGATTTTTATCTATTATCTACCTTGTGGTTACAAACTGGTAACTTCATTTATACAAGGAAATGAAATTTATACAAGTTACAGAATGTAAAACAAAATACAAGTAGATAACTGAAGAAAGAACTTAATGAGATGGCCCTTCGCCAGTTCTTCTTCTCTTGGCAACTGAAGAAAGCTTAATGAGATGGCCCTTCGCCAGTTCTTCTTCTCTTGGCAACTGAAGAAAGAACTTAATGAGATGGCCCTTCGCCAGTTCTTCTTCTCTTGGCAACTGAAGAAAGAACTATGAGATGGCCTTCGAGTTCTTCTTCTCTTGGCAACTGAAGAAAGAACTTAATGAGATGGCCCTTCGCCAGTTCTTCTTCTCTTGGCAACTGAAGAAAGAACTTAATGAGATGGCCCTTCGCCAGTTCTTCTTCTCTTGGCAACTGAAGAAAGAACTTAATGAGATGGCCCTTCGCCAGTTCTTCTTCTCTTGGCAACTGAAGAAATAGGTTGAGTGTCTTCAGGGTCAATATTCAGCTTTTGTTCCAGATTTTCCTTGTGTTGAATCTTGCCCCTTAAGAAGTTTGCCCATGCCTTCTCAAACCTATTCTTTTGTGCCTTAGCATCCAGCACATTCACCATCTCGACCCATTCGCTGAACCCATATTGCATCGCACCAGGATTGTCAGTTTTCACCAGTGGCCCTCTGGTGTAACTAACTTCAAGATGAAAGACTTTGGTGCCTGGCTTGATTGTTACATTGACACCATTAATAGTACCACCATGTCTTCTGGTTGACATGATCTGGGAGTAATAACTTCGAGCTTCAGATTCATTAGTGATTTTTATACTCCCAGCACCAGCAGCAAGTACAAGTCCAAGTCTGGCCAGTCTTCTGCTATCACTATCTGAAACTGGAGGAAGTATGTCAGCATTGCCAGTTTCAAGCATTGGTACATCAGTGGCCGGCTGGGCTTCATCAGATACCTTACCCTTTCCCTTATCCAACACATTCCCCCTCACACTAACATCTCCACCAGTTTGCTCACCAGCTTCAGTACTGGTAGCACAATCATTTCCCTTCCAGGTGCAACTGGTGGTGCAAGGACTGCACTTCTTTCCCCCTTGGCAGCATCTAGACCTGCCCTTATTCCTTCCCATTCAGAGGGGTGTGATGGTAACCGGTCAAGAGGCTGCCATGTTTGCATATCCTTGCACTCCTTAAAAATCCCACACATCATCCTGAAGGACCTCCACAAGTGGTTAGTCTCCTTTGACTGGGTCAAGACATTTGCAGTCATTTGTTCTTGACCAGTTTTCAAATCATTAAGGATCTTGGAGTCTTTATCCAACCCAGAGACAACCCTTTCCTTCACTTCCTCATCATTCTTCTTCAGATTCTCTACTTCAGTGGTCAGTTTATTCAAAGATTCAGTATGTAGAGATACCTGGGTGTTCAAACTTTCAATGTTGCCCCTCAACTGGTTGATCTCACTGGTGAGTGGGGCCAGATCAACCTGAGGAGTGGCCAGCTTGGTGATCTCAGACATCACCCTTTCAATCAATTGTGCTTCCCTAGCACCCAGCGTATCCTCTATTTTCTGACCAACCGAAGTTATCAACTACTCTCCAAGGTCAGTCACACTTAGGCCAGGTTTTTCAACCAATTCTTTCACCTGCCTTTCAATCTCTTTCATGTCAACCTCTGAAGTTCTAACAGTATTTCCGAGCAGGTTGGAGATTGAAGATGTGACCTTGTAATGAGTAAGGTCAAAGGCTTCCTTTAAAGTACCAGCCAGATGATTGCAGCCAGTGACCAACTCATTTAACTTGTTGAACACCAAGTCTTCATTCGATGAAAACTTGTTTATCCCCAGATCAACCACCTTGATGTTTGTCAAAGAGTCCTTGTGGTATCTGGAGAAAGACTTGGTGTTTTTATCAAGTGTCTTCTGAATCTACTCCACCCTGGTTAGAAGGGTTTGGAGATCAGATTGAATAGAGACAACTTGACTGTCCAATGACAAAGGAGAAGGTGTCACTGGACCACTAGCAGTTACTACTGGAGCAACTGGAGGAGGCAAACTTAAGGAAGTCTCCCCAGTTGTCAAACTAGCAGTTAAAGATATAATAGGAGTGGTGGATGAAGGAAGGACAGGAAAATTAATGTGTTGTTCATGCTGAGAATGCTCAGGTGTGAACAACGGCTACGGTGGGGGTGGCATTTCTCGACCAAGTGAGAATTGCCCAGTTGGTAAAGGAGCGGTATATATTGGTAAAGGTATATCAGTAGGCACATTTTCTTGTGGTGGTGAAAGTGAAATTGATGCGTCTGGAGGTAAGACTGGAGATGAAGGGTTTTGAGCTTGTACAGAAGCATCAAAAATCTCCATGTCTGTTTCAGTTCCTTCAGAATCTGAAGACTCTATCAGGATTTCCTCGTCATTAACACCCATGTCCAGATCCATGAATGTGACAGAGGGCTGACCAGAAGGGTCAGTCTCCAGATGACCTTCCCCAGTTTCCTGGATGGGTACATCTGTTGGAGGATCAGATATCGAAGTATCTTCACCAGGGATAGACGTGATAGGAGTTGCTTCAGTTATGGTTGCTCTATCCTCAACCACAACTTGAGACGAACTATTCACTTTCCAAAGGTGCATCAGTTTTAGCAAATGCCAGTTGCATTCGCTCTGGAATTTCGACCTCTCCAGCTTCAGATACCAGAGAGTCTAGATTCCTCAACAAATCTGGCCTAGTAAATGGTGAATCTGTACTTAAGTACGCTTTTCTGCCCAGAATTTGTTTAAAACAGAGAGAGAGAAATCTTGAGAAGGGGACACAAACACCCCTGGTGCCTTTCAGTTTTTGTACAAGGCTTCTAAACAGAATATCTGCAAAATCTACTCTCAATCCGTTCCACAAGCAGTAAGCCATTTCTGCTTGTGAGGAGTTTATCTGGTCAAGTCCACCAGAACTCCCACCCATACTCTCCACCAGGTGTATGAAGAAATACCTCCATGAAGGTGTAAGACCCTTCATGGTCATAGCACCCTTAGTCTTCAACACCCCATTGTCCAAACACTCCTTATGACCCATCTCAAGGAGTACTTGACGAAAATTGATATTAGGGGGCAAGACGACTGGAGATTCACCCCCTCTCCAGTAATTGAGGTGTAAGGCATCCCTTAATACTTCAGCTGACAAGGTACACTGGATTGTTCCATCCTTTAATGTGAAACTGATGGAGGAACAATCAGAAGAAAGAGTGGCAGTGTACCAAAACTCACACAAGTAGTTATGAAACATCTTGCGTGGGTTTAGAGAGAATGAGGGTCCTATTGGAGAATCCTTTAAAAACTTTTGGATTCTACCAATAAGGGTATCGGACCCTTGAGAACCTTGTAAGCTTGCCATCGGATTATTAGGATTTAGTTTGATGGCCGAAGCATTACTAGGTGCACCTGGTGCCGGTTTGACATCAGGTGAAGGAGCATATGGAACAGTCAAGAGATTTACATCTCTTGAACGAGAAGATCTAGGAGCCATTTGAAAATGAAAATGAAATTTGGGATTTAGGGTTCTTGATTTATGAAGCAGAGAGAGAAAAGAAGCAATTTTGATTATTGGAAGTAAATGAAGGAATGTAGAAGAGAAGTAAATGAAAGAATGAGTTCGGAGTAAATAAGGGTATATATAAGGATTCATGATCCCAATGTAATACCAAAAACTATATTTTATTCAATTAAAATCCCTTTTGTAGATATTTTAACAAAAGAAGGTTTGAATTTTGAAATAAAAACATAATTTTCCATGTCATCATTAAATGCTACCATGTCAGCATTAAATGCTAGGACGGCTTGTTTTACCCACGCGCCCACTAACTCTTTATTTTCCCAATACAAACAGTTGTCAAGTACTAAAATAGCTTTAAACACGTCAGATCACAATACCAAGTGGTTTAAAACACTTGAGTACCATCACGTGTCACAAATATTGACCAAGTATTTCTAACGTTATAAAAATAAGACAAGACTGAATCTGGTCACTGGAGGATCAGTCCAGTGCCAGTTTCCAACTGAAGAGTTCTCCAGTTGCATTTTCAAACAAAAACGAATTTTAGTCAGAAAATTATTTTGAGTCTTTCCCCCTAAAATGATGATCCAGAAATCAATTAGTGCCAAGATAGTATCACAAAGACGTTCGATAGCCTGGCGAGCAAAGATTATCTGGACCTCCTCAACTGGAGAACTTCATCAGTGTCACTGACGTGTTCAATAACAAAGAAATCTCCAGTTTTAAGGATTTAGCATTCCCAGTTCGCTGATGAGATGTTTAAAGGTTTTCTCATCGAGTGGTTTTGTAAAAACATCAGCTAACTGTTTTTCAGTGGGGATGAAATGAATTTCAATGTCTCCTTTCATAACATGATCACGGATAAAATGATACCTGATGTCAATATGCTTTGTTTTGGAGTGCATCACTGGGTTGTGAGATATAGCAATTGCACTGGTGTTGTCACAAAAGATTGGGGTCCTTGTATACTTTTGACCATAATCTAGTAACAAAAGAGAATCTGGGCACAGCAACTGGTCGCAGAAATGTACTCTGCTTCAGCAGTGGACATAGAGACTGAAGTCTGCTTCTTGCTGGTCCAACTTACCAGTTTTCCTCCTAGGAAATGACAACCACCAGTTGTTTATTTTCTATCTATCTTACAACCTGCATGATCAGAATCTGAATAACCCATTAGATCTAACCCTGAGCCTTTAGGGTACCAAAGACCAAGATTAGGACACCCTTTCAGGTATCTGAAGATATGCTTTACAGCATGCAAATGTGATTCTTTAGGGTTAGCCTGAAACCTGGCACATAAACATGTTGCAAACATTATATCTGGTCGACTGGTAGTTAAGTACATCAGTGAACCAACCATACCTCTATAGTTAGTTATGTTAACTGGTTTGCCAGTTGGGTCAGAGTCCAAATTTAATGGTGCTGCAATAGGTGTGTTTTTCGATGGGATTGAATCATATTTGTATTTTCTTAACAAATCTCTGACATATTTTCCTTGGTTTATGAAAATTTCATTTTCAGTTTGCTTAATCTGAAGACCTAAGAAAAATGTTAATTCACCCATTAAACTCATCTCATACTCAGATGACATGATTTTAGAAAACTTTTTGCACATTGCATCATCAGTTGAACCAAATATAATATCATCAACATAAATTTGTACCAATAAGATATTACCTCTTTCTTTCAAGATAAACAAGGTATTATCTATTGCACCTCTTTGAAAGCCATTTTTAAGAAGATGTTTAGTTAGAGTATCATATCAGGCTCTTGGGGCTTGTCTTAGACCATACAAAGCTTTGTTCAGTCTATAGAACCAATGTGGATGCTTTTCATCGATGAAACCTGGAGTCTGCTTAACATAAACTTCTTCTTCCAATGTTCCATTAAGGAACGCACTTTTGACATCCATCTGGAAGACCTTGAACTGTAGATGGGCTGCATAAGCCAGAAATATTCTTATGGCTTCAAGTCTTGCAACTGGAGCAAAAGTCTCATCAAAGTCAACGCCCTCTGCTTGACAATAACCCTGGGCAACTAGTCTGGCCTTGTTTCTTACAACATGGCCATCTTCATCCATTTTGTTTCGGTAGACCCATCTGGTACCAATGGGTTCTTTCTTTAACCCAGGTGGACAAAGAACAAGCTCCCAAACATTGTTCCTTTCAAACTGGACGAGCTCTTCTTGCATAGCTTCCACCCAGCTTGGGTCTGCCAAAGCCTCGTCAATCTTCTTTGGTTCAATTAAGGATAAGAAGGTGACATTTAAGCATTGCTCACTGGTGGCTCTTCTATTCTGAACCCCACTATTTGGATCTCCCACAATATGTTCAATTGGATGTGCTCGAGTCCATCTAGTGTATTGACTAGGTTGGTGAACTACAATATCAGTGCAAGGTACCTGACGATCTTCTTCAGTTACAGAAGCAACTGGAGGAGGATCAGTTCAAACTACTTCTACATCCTCATCGGAGTCAATGAGGTCTCTATTAGGATCATGAAATTCTTCATTCAAAGGCATTTCTTGAAGAACTGGAGAAATAGGAGTTTAAACTGGTGCTGATATTGGAGTGGCACGTACATCTGATCCAATCACCAATTCTTGTGGCAAGTTGAAATTGATGGAGGGATAGAATGACGTGTCACTGGTGGTGTTCTTCTTCTTAACTGGTTCCAGTTTGTTGTAACTGGAAGCATCCTTTGGTGAAGCAACTGACGGATGAACTTGGTCAGTTTTACCAAAATTGATTGGAATGACGGGAGTAATATCAAGGCTTGGTCTCTTGTTGATTGCTTCAGTTGATTCGTCGAATGTGACATGAATTGTCTCATGAACCTTTTGGAGTCTATAATTATAAACTCTAAAGGCCTTTCGAATATCTGAATAACCTAAAAATACCCCTTCATCAGCTTTTGCATCAAACTTTCCAAGCTGACTGGAATCGTTTAAGATATAAACTGGACAACCAAATACATGGAAATATCCAATATTTGGTTTACGATTCCTAATTACTTCATAGGCAGTCTTCTTGTGTCTCTTGATGTAGACTGACCGGTTTTGGGTGTGACAAGCAGTTGCAACTGCCTCAGCCCAAAAACTGGTGGGAAGACCAGATTCAGATAGCATACTTCTGGCGGCTTCTATCAGCGTACGATTCTTTCTTTCAACAACTCCATTCTGCTCTGGAGAGTGAACTGATGAGAAGTTTTGAGAGATGCCAGTGTCATTGCAAAATGTTTCAAGTACCTTATTTTGGAATTCAGTACCATTATCACTTCGCAACTGACAAACTTTTCGAGTATACTTGAGCTCAATTCTTTTGATGAGAGAGATGATTTCAGCAGGTGCATCACTTTTGGATCTGATGAATACCACCCAGCAGAATCTGGTGAATTCATCAACCACAACTAGAGTGTACTTCTTTCCAGCTCTAGTTTGAACATTCACTGGACCAAAGAGGTCCATATGTAGCATGTGAAGAGGTTCAGTGATGCTAAAATTTTGCCTAGTTTTGAAACTAGCTCTTTTCTGCTTGCCCATCTCACACCCTGGACATGGCTTTTCTTTGTTAAAAGAAATCTGAGGTATCCCATCAACCAGTTGCTTGCGAGACAACTTGTTAATGTTTTTGAAATTAAGATGGGATAACCTTTTATGCCATAGCCAGTTGGTATCCTCATTAGCCTTGGTATAGAAACATTGCTCTTTTGGAGCTGGTTCCATATCCATGATGTACACATTCCCTTTTCTTGGTGCAACCATCACCACTTTCCAATCCTTGTTAAATATGGTGCCTTGTGCAATATCGAACAAAACTCTGAAGCCATCATCACAAAGTTGGCTGACACTGATCAGGTTGTATTTCAAACCATTCACAAATGCAACTCTTTTGAATTCGACTTGTCCATTATTAAGCACACCATATCCTTCAGTCTTTCCAGATTGATCATTACCAAACATCATTGTCGGTCCATCTTGGACAGTGAACTCTTCAGCAGGGGCTTACATCCGGTCATAGTCCGGCCATCAGCGCTGTCCAGATACCAGATATTCTTCTTTCGATCGCCCTGCACACCCACAAAAATCATTAGTTATTTTTGTGAACCCATCTTTTCTTGATGGGTTCACTGGACTTCTCTACAGAAGTCACAGTAGATTGTTGTGTTGTTGAACTGGAGGCTGCATCTGGACCTTTTTCACCAGATCCAGGTGCAGGAGTAAAAACGATTGGTACTAGATACTTACTCCCTTTATTTTTACCAGATTTTGTTCCAGATGGAACATTCTTTTGATTTGGTTTTAAAGAGAGTGGTTTAATATTCTGTTTGAAAACTGGAGGTAATGAACCTCCTTCCAGATTGTTAATCCGGGCAGTACAACTCTGAACCTGTCGAGACAAAAGTTGGAGTTGACTTTTCAGTTTAACCAAAATATTAGTTTCTTCAGGCAACTGAACCTTGGACCTTGGTTCAGTTGGAGTTTTAGTCTGTTGGGTCTTGGGCTCCTTAGACTTATGAGGTAAAGGCTTGTTACCAGTGGCCTTTTTGACTGGAGCTTTAGCCTGTTTTGCTCCAGTTTTAACCTCAATGGGGGTGGTCTCATTGGTTTCAGTTTCAACAGCTTCAGGTTGCTCATAAGGTGTTTCAACCTGGAGAGCTGGAGGCAATGCATGAAGATCTGGTATGAGAGCTGCCATCTCCAGATCTCCAGATTTCCATGCATTCTTTTGGGCATCGATAGTTCTTGAAAATGCATCATAGTTTTTGCCAGATGCTTTTACCCATGACTTGATAATCTTTTGTTCTTTTTCAAGATCAGAAAATAGTTTTTGATTATCAAGTTCCAAAGCCTCAATCTTTAAAACTGACTCCTTGAGAGCCAACTGGACACTTTGTAAATCATTGAGTTGTGGTTTAACAATGTTCAGTTCAATTAAGATAGTGTCAAGATATCTTTCACTATCAGATCTTACAGTTTCCACAAAAGCTAAATCACCACTTAATGATTCAGCGAGGTCCAGTTTCAGCCTGATTATGATAGTCACATACCTTTTTCAAGATGATGTCCACCCATCTTCCAGTGATGACATCTTCTTTTGCCACGTGCTGCTGCTGCTGTTGATCTTCCAAGGCCATGAAACACATGTCCATTTCCTCTTCTTCATCAGCTGATGAGTCATCAGAGTACTCCCATTTTCCCTCACTTTGTGCCATTAAGCACTGATCCTTTTCCTTTTCCATGGACAGGAGGGCAATCTGGGCCTTAAGCTTCTTGTACTTAGCTTTGTAGCTATCATCAGGCCGATTGAAATTAGGGACAGGGGGGCCAGTTTGGTTGTTCAACTGACTAGATCTGCATTCCTTCATGAAATGACCTTTCTTGCCACACTTATAGCATGTAAGATTGGTCTTGTCCAGAGAGTTGGAGCAGGAAGCATTGTTGGGGCCACTAAATCTTTTGGATTTATGCTTAAACCTGTTAAAGGTTTTAGCAATCATGACGACCAGATCATCATCGTCAGTTTCATCACAACCATCACTGATTTCAGTGGTCAGACCAGAATTCAAGAAGCTGTTTAACATCTCCTTCATCGAGTGTACCTGGACACTTTCTGCATATATTAAAGCAGCACAAGGTCGCTCAGTTACACTAGCTACCTTGGAACTCTGGGCATGGTTCATGGCATCTTGCTCAGCCACCAGTCTTGCAGCATTATTATCTTCAGTGAATCTGAAGGCTCCATAGAGCGATGTAAGAGTATGGCTGTGCAAGGTTTTACCTTGTCTCAAGACAAGAACCATGTTTTCCCATTTGGAAGGAAGAATATCACAAAACTTCTCAAGAAGAATATCCTTATCCTTCTCTACACCCAAGCCTCTCAGTTGATTAATGAGGCTAGAAAATCTGGTGTATGTACCAGTTAGACTTTCATTGGGCAAGGCAAAGAAGGATTCATACTTCTTGTTCAAAGCAACTTTTCTGGTGACAATAGTATCATCACCTCCTTCAAACTGAATCACTAATTCATCCCACATTGATTTTGCACTGGGGAACAACACAAGTGTTGGAATTAGGTCTTCAGGGACAGCCCCAAGGATCATGTTCTTGAGTCTGGTGTCCAGATCAACAAGTCTACGATCCTCATCAGACCAATGGTCTTCAAGCTTTTCTCTTGAACCTCTTCTTCCAGTTGGATCAAGAAGAGGACTAACCCCAAGGGACATGGGTATATATGGTCCATCCTTAAGGATTTTCAACATATACCTTTCAATCTCACCAAAATGCAAAAGCATTCAAGCCTTCCATGTACCAAAAGTCTCATTGTTTCCATCAAATTTTGGAACAGGAGTGTTAGAATAGTGTACATGGACATGGTTTGGGGCAGTAAGAGGACGAGGGTTTGTATTAACATTTTGAAAAGGTTGTGCATTAGTATTAATGGGGGTTTCACCTGAACCAGAACCATCTCCACCTTCAGTAGTGTTCATCTTAGCAGATCTAGGCAAGTTTATTAGCCCTCTGCTCTGATACCACTTGTAAGTCTCAACTCGATAGATGGTACTACTGAAGATACCTCTATGTCGATGGTGGAGTTACTTTGCAATATATGCACTGAACTGGAGACGACCAGTTGCAGTGTGTATATACCAAGTTCTAGATAGATTACTTATATAAATGACAATAAGTAAAGAACTATGCAATAATACAAATAACTTGTAAAGTAAATTGATGAGACAATATGTAATTTTCAATGTGTAATTTATTTATTGATATTAAACAAATTACAAGGTTGTTGCGGAACCAAGATAATACACGAATGTAAATATCCTAGCAACCTATGAAATACAATTGATCTACACTTGGAATTTCTCAAGACAATCGAAACACTTAAAGTTGTGAAATGTTCCTTTTAGCGATTGAGAAAAGATTGCACAAGTTCACCAAGAATATTGCAGGTAAGCAAAGTGTGAAGTATTCAACTTGTGTGTTGTTACTTGTTATTCTTGTTGTGCAATGACTTGTATTTATAGGCAAAGTTAACATTGGGATGTTAACTTTAGCCGTACAAATGTGGTTGAGAGCATTTAAGGAATAGCATTTAATTCCTTAAAATGCAGTGTAAAGTTGCACGTGAAAGCAACATTACTTAACCACCTTTATGTACCTTTTATATTTAAATAATAAGATGAGTCTTATTATCCGGGTAAAGGTACATAAAGCATATAAGTCAATTCCTCGTAATCAGTGTAAAGCTTTGTAAGGGCTTTCCACTGATGGTCTCCAGTTTGTAACTGACTAGAATGTCAACTGGGCTTCGCTGCCATTGTCATTCTCTATCTTCTATTTGTTGTCTTCGACTTCAACTGGAATGCTTCTTCAACTGGTCAGTTCTCAACTGGAGGAAGTCTTCAGTTGCGTTGACTGTACGGTGCAACTGGACTTCAATATATTTCTGGACAAATCTTCTTGGTCACCAGTTTGATTGGTCTCCAGATGCAACTGGTGGTGCAAGTGTAAACTGGTGACTGGCCAGTTTCCAGGTGAAACTGGTCCTAACACTTTTTAATAACAATGTCCACCCATCATCCAGATGTGACATCCTCCTTCACCAGGTGCTCTTCGTCTGCCAGAGCCATGTAACAGCAATCTCTTTCTTCTTCTTCATCAGCAGATGATTCATCAGAAGGAACCCACTTCTCTTCAGTTATTGCTATCATGCACTTATTATTGTTTTCAATTTGTTGTGCCATGAGAGCAATCTGGGCCTTAAGCTTTTTATATTTCAATTTATAGCTATCATCAGGCTTATTATTTGAAGAAAATGGACCAGGCTTGGATACAAACTGGCTGGACCTGCAATCTTTCATGAAATGACCCTTTTTGCCACACTTAAAGCATGTCAAATTGGTCTTATCAGTTGAAGAACTGGATGCAAATTGTCCAGATGACCTATTTGCTCTTGCTTTGAAACGGTTAAACGTATTAGCAATCATTGCAATAAGGTCATCATCATCAGTTTCATCACAACAGTCTGGAGAGATTTGACTGGACTCTCCAGAATCCATGAGTTCAGACACCATCTTCTTCATAGAAAATACATTCTCAGAAGATATCAGTGCTGTACTTTGTGGTTCAGTATGACTAACCACATTAGGACTACTGGAGGCATGGTTATAAGCATCTTGTTCTGCCACCACTCTCTGAGCTTGATTTTCTTCAGTGTACCTGAAAGCTCCATAAAGAGTTGAGAGAGTGTGGGTGTGCAGAGTTTTACCTTGTCGTAAGACCAGGATCATGTGAGACCATTTGGTGGGCAGAATATCACAAAATTTCTCCAGAAGTATATCCTTGTCCTTCTCATCCCCGAGACCTCTCATCTGGTTTATGATACTCATAAATCTGGTGTAAGTACCAGTGAGACACTCATTAGGCTGAGCAAAAAATGACTCATACCTCTTGTTTAAGGAGACCTTTCTGGTGACAATGGTGTCATCTCCTCCTTCATGCTGGTTTAAAAGTTAATCCCACATGGTTTTAGCACTAGGAAAAAAAACTAGTGTGGGAATTAGGGTTTCTGGAACGGCCCCGAGGATCATGTTCTTGAGAAGGGTGTCTAGATTCACCACTCTCCTCTCCTCTTCAGACCAATGTTCCTCCCTCTTTTCCCTTCCTCTTCTAGATCCAGAAGGATCAAGAAGGGGATTGAGAGGTGATGTGGGGACATAAGGACCTTCATTTAAGATTTTCATCATGTTCCTCTCAATACCAGTGATACGCAATATCATCCTAGCCTTCCACGTACCAAACTCATCACTGTTCCCACTGAATTTAGGAACAGGATTATTTGAATAGTGCACATGCATGTGTGGAGAAGCAGGAGTAGGAGGAGGAGGTGGTGGATTAGTGTTATTAACAATAGGTAGTTCATTATTTTGATCATTAACATTAACATTAGGATCGGGACCAAAATTAAAGCTTCCTTGTATATTTTCTAGGTTGGCCATCAAAGAAACAGATCTAGGCAATGTTTAGCCTTCTGCTCTGATACCAAATGTGAGTCCCTGAAATACGATGGTTAACCTAGAAGTGTAAAATACAATAAGTCTAATAATCACTAGAATGGACTAGTATTACTTGTAAATAAATGCAAGAATATATAAACAAAGTAATACAAGACTTAAAGCAATAAACAAGTAAAGTGGAACATTATGTATTTTTCAATGGTGTATTTTATTTATGATGTTAAATAAAATATAAGGTTGTGCGGAATCAAGATAATACAAATAAGTATGTATCCTAACAACCTATGAATTACAAATGATCTATATTTGTCAATAACTCTTTTGGATCGAGATACTTAAAGTTGTGAAGTATCCCAGTTTAAGATCGAGAGTATTTAAACAAATTCACTCTAATGCAAAATGTATGCTTAAAAGTATTTTCTCAAAGAAATGACTTTGTATTTATAGGCAACAAAATTCACCAGTGAATTTTGTGCCGTACAAATATGGTTGCATGTATTTAATGATCCGACAAGAACATTAAATGCATTGGTTAATGGTACAAGGATAAAGTCATATCGATATGATTTTATTCTTTTAATCAACCATCTTTACACGCATAAACTTTGGTAGAGAACAAGTGGATTGTTCTTTGGAAAGTGTGTAAAGGCAAAAGTCAATTCCTCGATATCAGTGTTCAGACTTGTAAGGTCTAGAACACTGACAATCCTCCAGTGTACAGATCTGGTAAGACTTCCAGTGGACTCCGCCATTTGTCAGTCTTCTTTATTCTGACTTCAGTCTTTGACTTCAGTGAGAACGTCTTCAGTAGAGTAGATCTGGACTGGGGTGAAGTCCAGTGAGCTAATCTGGAGAATACTCCAGATTTCCAATACAAGTATTTGCTCACTGGTCTTCCATTATTTCTGGACAAATCTTCAGAGGGACTCCAGATTCCAAGTCTGGAGTAGGTCCAGTAGAACACGTTTCTGGACAGATCTTCAGTAAGGCTCCAGCAGTCGAGTCTGGAGCGAGTCCAGTAAATCTGGACCAAACAGTTGAGCCTTGGATGTAGATGGTGTCATAGACTGTTTCTTAGGTGAAATGAAACGAGTCTTAGGAGGAGAATTCCTTGGTGAATGCGGACCAAATCTAGGAGGAGTTTCTAATCGATCATAGAACTTGGAAACATTTTCTTTTCTACGAGATGGTGACCAATTCTGTTGAACTTGCTTATTCCTAGGTGAATTACTCCTATGAGGTGTATGAGATCGACTCGGACTTCCACTACTAGTACTATTTTGTGAATGTCCCTGTCGTTTAGGGGTCTTTGATCGAGCATTATGAGCATTAACATCTGAATCACTAGATGCAGTAGAAGAGACATTCTTATCTGGGCAACGTCTCTTTCTATTTGGACAACAACTATAAACATGTCCTAACTCATAACAGTAAAAGCACGATATATTTGCCCTCAATTTTCTAGCTTTAACATCAGACTCTGCATAAATCACGCCTAAACACTCTTTTAGTTGAATTGTGGCTGATTCTTCTTTTGACAAACCTTTTGACTCATTATTATTAGAAAACTGTATTTTCTTTTGAATTCTTGGTTGAGTCGAGAAAGGTGTTAAGGTGACTCCACTAGATGTAGATTCATCCTTATTCCAAACTTTATCAATCTTGTCATGATCTATTTTCTCAAAATCAATTTCATCAGATGTAAAGACAGTGTCACATCCTTTCATTGTAAAACATTTTACAACTTTTTCAACAGGACAAGTTTGATTTACATAATTAGATCCTACCAATACATTTGCATCATACACAGCATTCTTAGGATCCAATGGTTTGACAAAAGTGTTTGCAGAATTATGTTTCTTATTTAAAAGCTTTATCTTCTCTATTGTACTTTTAGAGGATTTAAGATCTTCAGTTTGATTTTCTAGATTTGATTCAGGAGATTGACCTTCAAAAATCTCTTCTTTCTTAGTCAGTTGCTCTAGAGATTCAGTATAATTATCATTAAAAGGCCCTCTAACTTCCTTATAATCCAATCCTAAACCACCTTTATTCTTAGAATCTCGTGGTACATGAGTTTGCAACTTCATAGATCTTATAAGTTCAGATCCTCTAATTTGTTCCAATCTAGCATTAAGCTTGACAATTTCTAATTTTGCGTCAACTAACTCTTTCTCCTTCTTAGAAAAATCTTCAGTTAGCTTAGCATACTGTTCATTACCTACCTTTTCAATTAAAACTGACTCTCTTAGTTTTTCTTTTAAAGCAAGAGCATCTTTATCTAAAGCTCTAATCTTATCTTATAAATACTTTCTTGTTTCACCAAACCATAATTTTTGGCAAAATATGAGTCATTTTCCTTCTTAAAGGTAGAGTTTTGACCAGTCAAGTTTAATACTGCTTTATTGAGAATAAACACCCCAAGTTTCATTTCAGTTAACATTTTACAAACATTAACAATTGAGAGTAAGGAACATGATACCTTTTGATCAGCTGCCTTGCAATCTACCATGTATGCAACAAAATCTTCAGTTGTCATACCTTCAGTTAGCTGTCATAGCTTCACTTTCAGACCTTACTATATCAACAACTTTCTTAACATTCTGCTTCACAACCTCAGATGCAGCTTCTTCACTTGTATACACAGCATAGTCTAATTCTTCAACGACTTCATTTGACACATGCGCATAGTCATCATAAACCTCAACTAAATATGCATGATTTGCAGTGTCTTCAGACTGTGTATCCCATTGATAAGTACCATCTGGATTTTGAACAACAACGGCCTTGGACTCCAAAAACTGAGGAGACCCTGACTGTGTAGGAGTAGCAGGAAATGCAACCATTGCTTGAGTCTTTTGATGAATGGGAGGTATAATACCGCCTTGATTGTGGTTCTGTCTACCTGCAACGGTATTATTAGTCCTTTTAGGACGTTGACACTCTCTCGCAAAATGACCAAATCCATCGCAATTATAACATTTCACCTTGGATTTATCAAAGCCTTTAGTGCTATTTCCCAAAAATCTTCCAGTTCTCTGAGAGAATCTCCTGACCTTAATGGTCAACATAGCTAACTGCCATTGTGGATCCATTTCTTCTAAATCATCAGGATCTATCTGATTGTAGTCCTCGTCGATCAGCGCAAGGTCAGTAACTTTTCCACCAATGTAAGCTTCGTGAGCCGAGCAAAAGGCTGAGTAAAGATTCATTCTTCCTTCTGCAGAACTCATACTCACTGGCATCGAGTGAAAGGACTGACTATTACTCTTGACATTAGCATTTGTATTGTCATAAGCAACATATCCTACAAGTCCTTCTGCATCCACTATTGGCGTAGCTTCAACACCACTTAGAAATGCATTTGTTCCTGAGCTAGTACTTGCCAAATGAACAGGATTAGCATGATACAATGATGGATCTTGAGTGAAATCCGAATGAGTATCCTTTATCCTTCTTTTCATTTCTCTATTCTTCAATTTGGAAACTACCGTCTCAAAATCCCATGTACTGTATTCCTTGTCATCTTGAAGATAATGAACATATTCAGTCCATGTTTTTGGTAGTGAATCCAAGAACTTATCAACTAACTCAGTTTGAGGATATACAACCCCAAAATATGATAACTTAGTAGTCAAATGGCTGAATCGAGTAATTATCTCATCAAGAGATTCTCCTTTCAGTCCATTAAAGGCTTCATACTGGCGTTTAAGAAGCTTAATACGATTCCTCTTCATAGTAGCATCACCCTCACAGTACTTTTCAGGGGCATCCCATAACTCCTTTGAAGTAGTGTACTTTTTAAACAAATGTACACTTTCTTGAGGTAAGGCCATCGTAAGTGTAGAGAGTGCCTTTCCTTCCACAACGTATTTCTTCTTTTCAGCATCTGGCATATCAGTGTAAGTATATGTACCAATTACACCATTTTTCTCAAATGTTGGCCAGTCAAAACCTTGAGTTATCATTACCCACATGTCAATATCATTCAGAAGAATATAATCTTCAAATCGTGTTTTCCACATCCAATAATTCTTCATACGGAAGAGCTTTGGAGGGGTATTACCACGACCAACTGTAGGATCCCTTTTGTTGGATTGTTAATAGCTTGTTCTGGTTATTCAGAGGTGTGGAATCCCTCTCTATAACCTGGTGATTCACAACAAAGCCTCTAGATCACCTACTGCCTCGCAGATCTTCTTCGGGCTAGCGGAACAACCTTTGACGACTATAACCTGCAATACCTGCTTGATATTTCGACAAATGTTCAACCCTAAACTCTGTTAGGGTTCTGGTATTTATAGGAAACACCCGAATGGATTTCAGCGAGTTAGCCTCGCAAATCCAAGCCCAGCCCGTCACTTTTACGAGGTCGTATTAGTGATTGGCCTCGTATTTGTCCCTGCAAATACGGGGTCGTATTCCTATAGTCTTGCCTCGTAATTGACCCTGCAATTACGAGGTCGCATTTCATACTTAGCAGATTTATTACACATTCAATACTTAAACTTAATCTAGTATTCAATGCATAATATCAAGTTCATTAATGACAATCACAATACAAAGACATATTACAATATAAGCCCAAACAATCTAGACTGCTATTCACATAGATGTGCACTTACAGACTCCCCCTTGGCAATAGCTTGTAGACGTTAAAATGAATGTCTTTGTCTTTGTCATCAATCTACTCTCTGCTTCTTGTCATCAGCCTTCTGGAGCAATAACAACAGACTGCTCAGCCAAACCCTTACCTAGATCTAATCGATCAATGTCAACATCTTTTGTAAGAGGTTGGTCTTGCGGTGTGTCAGAATCCATAGCCATAGTCAACCCTGTGACTACCAGTTCTTGAGTCTGAGGAGCATCTGAAGTTGCCTTGCTAGCACTACCAGCCTGGCTCGACTCACCTTGAGTCTCTGTTATCAAAACAAAACTCCCTCCTAGCTCCTGAGTAGCTTTGGAAACATCTGGATCTTCATTGTGATCATCGTCATGCCTTGCCCTAGCTAACTCATCACCCTTGCAGTCGGCTTTCAATTTCATGTAGTTGTCGATGAATTCATGCACCTTTTCTTCAGAGATCTTGACTCCCTTATCCAATGCATCTTTCATCCTGACAACTTTTTCATCTAGAACCAAATACTTCTTGTACACTCCAGACACCACAACCTCTGCCTGATTCAGCTTATCAATAAGCACTTTGTTCCTGGCAGCTTCTCCCTTGAGATTCTCAGACAAGCCATGGATCAAGCTTCTCATCTCAGATACGTCTCTGTCATATTGCTCTTTTTGCTCAGACAGTTGTCTCTGCAACCCAGCAATATCTTGAGTAGCTTCTTCCATTGTCTGTAGTTGTACAGTCTCTTGTACAGAAGTAACTTGCACTCTTTGTGAGCTACCAACAGCAGCAGAAGATTCTTGTTCCCTGACAAGTCTAGTTCTTTTAAGTAACGGCTGCTCTGGCACTCGACTTTCATCTATTTCTCTCCTTCTTCTTTCAGTCTCCATACCAGATCCACTCGCCTGACCTTCCATTGATCCACTAGCTTCACCAGCACCTGACCTACTAGCTCTAGCTGCGTCAGAACCACCTGCAGCTTCAGCTACATAATCATCTATGTCTTGGTCAAGGTTAACATCCACTAGGTCATCATCGTTGGCATTGTACCTCTGCACTTGAGCAATATCACCCTCTGGATCAGCCATTTGTTTCAAGATATCATCCACAATCTCAGGATTGGCTCCAGCTTGATTTATCACATCATTTTTAGCTTGTACAACAACTTCAGGCTCAATCGGCACATCACCTTCAATCTCAACATTATGCAACTGCTCCGGAAGCTCAACATCCCCAGCAACTTCACCATCTTCTGGCTGAGGCCCTTCATAGGCTGATATGACCCCATCCAATGGTGCTACATAGTTGGCGTTGATGATAACACCGAATAATGCAACATCTTGTGCATTCGGATCATTCTGGTATCTAGACACAAACTCATCATAGCCACGTCTGATGATTGTGCTCACATGCTCTACTCCTGCCACAGCTGGCAAATTCGGGAGACGCGCATTTATAATCATCATCACAAGCCGAGGATACAACAAGAACCTCCTCTTTCCCGTGGCTGTGATCTGTTTCCTCATTTCCTCGAAGAAGAACTTAGAGAAACTATAAGGCTTATTAAAAACTAAGCCCACCATCTGTGCTTGGGCTTCCTGGTTCAACGTATCGAAACCAGACTTCTTGTTGCTCAAACTAACATTTAATACATGAGCTAGATACCTCCACCTGCCGTAGAAACCCCTTTTAAACAGAGTTCTACTTGTCAGATCACCGGCAAACCCCATTCTTCTAAAAGCACCTTGAATCAACTCATGACGGAACTTGGTGAGACCAGTCGCACCACCTTCCTGCTCAACTGTGCCTAATCGAAGAATACCGATAAGATCTGCAGCTGTGAACTGTATATGCTGCCCAGCAACAGTGGTATGAAAGATATGTTCGTTTCCAGCACGAACAGTATTCGCATTCGCCCAAAAATCTCTTAAATAATCTAAATAAATAACTGGCGAATGTGTAAGGACATGATGAATTCTTGATCTTCAGAAGAACGCGAATATCTCATGATAATATGCAGTCCCTTCCTGATTATCATCGAAGTTCATCAAGTAGTTATGCCCTGCAATGAAGTTTATTGCCATTTCTGTAATCAATAACAAACAATTAATTACTCAAATAGACATAAAAATTCATATGCATAACCTAAAACACTAAGATTATCCTAGTAATCTAGTCAAACAACATAAATTATCCCGGTAATTTATATAAAAAAAAAACCTCATAGATTATCTCGGTAATCTAACTAAACAATAATTAACATTAATTATCTCTGTAATTAAGTTAAGCACAAAAATTATCACTGTAATTTATAACTAACAACATAGATTATCTCGGTAATCTAGTTAAACATAAAAATTAACTCATTTTCAAATCTTTATTAACATAAACTTTTGAAAATCTGTTAAATTAACTTTAATTAACCCTGTAATTAAGTTAAAAATAAAAATTAACTTATTTTCAAATATTTATAAAAATAAACTTTTGAAAATCTGTTAAGTCAAATACGAAGTCGTATCTCTGTACGAGGTCGTATTTCAAAGTCAAAATACGGTCAACCAAACTCTAAAATACGAGGTCGTATTTTCCAATTTGGCATCGTATTAGGTCCAGGTCGTAAATCCACCTCGCAATCAAGAATTCAACAAGGTCAAAATAAATTGACAAATGCGAGGTCGCAAATCTGGGCTAGCAAACCCACTTTTAAGAGGTCGTCGCACTGTTCATCTTCTTCATTGCGATTTAACGATTTACCCAACCAAAATTTGTGAAAGTTGTTTCTATACACTCGTATTCAAACAACAAACATACCCCAACCCTTAGTTTTACCCAGAAGACATTAAAATCGAAGAAAATATGGAAACCTAATTCGAAAATTTTGAAACCCTTTTTCTTCATTTTCTTGTTGCATGGTTAACTACTGGACGATTAGATTATATACCTAGATTCAGTATTTCACGAGGAAAACAACGATATGCTCGAAAAACACTCGATCTAATTGTATATGTCGAATCTAAAATGGGGTAGCAAACTTAAAATTAGGGGTCGTAAAGGCTCTAAAATTGATATTTAATTGTGAGGTCGTATTAGGGTTAAATTGGGTTATATATACCCACTCGACCCGAATGGACTTGGATTGACCCGGCCCATCCAATTACGAGGTCGTATCTGCATAAGGCCCAATCGACCCAATTACGAAGTCGTATTCTGCCTCTTGCTAATTACGAGGTCGTAAAAACCTGCACACTTTAAACTTCAAATTTTCGTCAAAGTTTCTGAATAATTGATCAACGAACTTCCTGGAAATATGAAAAATTAAAATGACCAAACCTGTAGACATCAAATTTTCATCTTTTCCCTAATCTCCGTCTTGAACCTGAAAAGTTAATAAACTTACCAAAATTCTTTAACTTTTCCACGATCAATCTTTCCAAAACCTGCACGAAACGAGCTTTCCCGAATCTGAACAGCTTGTAATGATTTGTATTTATAACCTGTATAACTTACAAATCACTTGTGAAAAATACATAAAAAGTTATAAAAATGATTCGTCATTCTTATACCTCCCCCTTAATTTTATGACTAGTAGGTATAACTATGATCAATCAACATAACCACAATCATTCTTATGTACTCCCCCTCAATTCTTGACTGGGATACATAACTATGATCAAATAAACAAATCAAAAATCATTCTTATGTACTCCCCCTCAATTCTTGACTGGGATACATAACTATGATTTTATGATTAGAGCAATAGACATACAAAGTTGCACATAAAATACTGAATAACTACGTCATATTCTTATGAAATCATTTCACAACTATATGATCTAGATAATCAATATGTTATTATTACATAATTATATGTTTCTATATCTAAAGTTTCAAAACACATTTGACAACTTTCTAATATTCAAACATAATACTTATATCCTTTCACATTCATATAAACGTTTCTATTTCTAAGGTTTACGTTCTTTGAAACCTTTCAAATTTAAACGGTATATCTATGTCTAAGGCATATAAAGCAAGCAATAAGTAACCTTTCACGTCAAAATATTTCATTTCTATGTCTAAGGCACTTAAGCTTTAAACAAAATAAAGCCTTTCATATTTACTTAATGTCTATGTCAAAAGTTTTCTTAACTTTCTACATTCACATTAAATCTATATTTAAGGTTTTACTTAACCTTTTATATTCACAGTACGTCTATGTCTAAGATTTTAACTAATCTTCTACATTTACAAACTGTCTATATCTAAGGATTGTACTTAACCACTTGTGAAATTCCATTATGTCTATGTCAAAGATTGTAATAATCTTCTACATTCACAAAATGTCTATGTCCACTAAGTTATCTAACAATGTAGAACCTTTTACATTCACATAATATCGATGTTAAGATTTTCCTTAACCTTCTACATTCATACTATGTCTATGTCTAAGGATTCTCATACATAGTTGATAATCTTTTATATTCAAATCAAGATTTCTATATCTAAGATCTTCAACTAGAACAAATATAGCTATCAACATCTCGTAATTAATATATAAATAATATATTATAAAGACCTGATGTTCTTAGCTTTTGAATATCAAGACAAAGTCCTTGTCTTGAACACTTCAGTCTTTTGCCTAGAAATCCGTCCTATAGATCGACTTCTCTGCAAATACACTGAAAAAGTAAAGATTTTGAGACAACAAAAATTGATTGCTATACCCGAAACTCGATCTTCTGAAACTCAGATTTGAGAAGCAAACTTCAAACTCTCTGTATCGTCATGATAATCAACCAATGCACCATAGCTTGTTGTAGTTCTCCCCCTCAACGATAAATCCCTCCGTATTAAGCATATCTCGAGTCCCTGCTCGCCTTGCCTAACCGGCATGTGATAGAGAGGTTAAATTTCCAACAATCAATCCTGAACTAGTTGACTTCCATGAAAACCAGAAACTTTGAAACTTGAATCACAAACTTCAGGAACATGGACCCTGTTTCCAAAGCAATTCTTTGTCTCCACAAATCCATATGTTTCTTGGCCTCATAATCAGAAGAAACATAATATAAGTCTTACAGACTTTCCATTAAGCTTCTTTGTGCTAACACCTGCACAACCAAGCTCAAAAATACAAACAAAGAGATAAAAATAACAGAAATGTTATTCTTCATTATTTCATCACTATACTAGCAATGACTTAATCTAGAACTACATTTTTCATTTTCTTCTCCAATTTTGTTATTCTTTACTATTATAAGTCATAAAAATCCATATGACATTATCTTAGTCTAGAACTACAAATTTATTACAAAACATTGAGAAACCTTAAGATTCCTGTCTTATTTTTCAACATCCAAACCTTAAGATCTCTGTCTTATTGTCAAAAATATTGACCTATAAACTCCTTGTTTATCCGTCAACTTATCAAAATCTAGAATCTTAAGATCTCTGTCTTATCATTCTACTTATACTTATCAAGAATCTTAAGATCTCAGTCTTATCATTCTACGTATATCTATGGATAACTTATTCTAAGGTCTTCCATTTATATCTACTTCAGTATGCAAATCTATATAAATTCCGTTTCTATAGTCACTTGGCTTTAACACTGTAAAGACATCTAACTGAAACCTAATTACTTATACTTTTGCATATAAAAACCATATGTAATACTCCTATGATAGACTCATCATACTAGTACACAACTTGGTTGAACAAAGTAACAATTATAAATACCTCTATGATTGTCTCATCATAATAGTATTTATCTTTGTTATGCATAAAATGACCTATACAACTGTTAGAAATATAAATGTAGTAGTTGATTTGTGTACCTTTATGTTAATTTGTACTTATAATGTAAACTTGTTACTATGGAAGGGGGCATAGTGTAAATAGGTCATTTGTATATAAACCCCCTCCATAATGAACTTTGTAAAATTTAACCCCATTTTATGCAAACTAATCTTTCCTGCCAAACATAGTTTCTCTCTCTACCTTCTCTCTCATCAAACCGCCATTGTTACACACACTAACACACACATAAGCTCAAATTCTACTTTTTACATTTGGTATCAAAGCACAATCAGAGTTGCTGAACGATCCACAAGCTTCAATTTGAGTTTGTTACTAAAATAGCCATTTGCCGAGATTACTGTTTGAGTAATTTCTGCAAAATTAGTGTGTTTGTTGTTGAAATTTGTTCACCGATCGATTAGTTGTTAGTATATCATCATTCTGTATCGATTTCAGATTTCAATTTCATCATTTGATCACATTTCGTAAAAGCTCGGCAAATCAAGGTTTCAGTGGGATTTCATTCTGATTGAAATTAGTTGTTATTTTGTTCGAGGATTTGTTCAATAATGCTAAAGCATCTTCCTTACTAAACCTGAAAATCAACTCAGGAGATCATCTAGGTCACGCAGGGCCATAAATTTTGATGATTTCATAACTAATTTTACTGAAGTTGAAGTTGAGGACATTGGAAAGCTTAACTGATCCTATCTTTTATCAAAAAGCCATTAATAGCGATCAGGCCACTTAGTAGCGGAATGAAGCCATAACTTGAGAGCTTAATTCCATACAGCATAATGACGTTTGGGACTTGGTTGAATTTTCTGAGAATTTTGATATAAATTTCAAGTTGTAACTCTCAAAGTAACCCTGTTAATGGAGAAGCTTAACCTGAAGAGAGTTGGAATACAGATCAGAGAAATAGAGTTGAAGCTGATCAAATGTCAATTGCCTATCTTTACCAAGCACTTCCTGATGACATTTACTGCAATGTGGACTCCTATGATAGACTCATCATACTAGTACACAAACTTGGTTGAACAAAGTAACAATTATAAATACCTCTATGATTGTCTCATCATAATAGT
This sequence comes from Erigeron breviscapus, assembly GCA_034093135.1. NCBI lineage: Eukaryota > Viridiplantae > Streptophyta > Magnoliopsida > Asterales > Asteraceae > Erigeron > Erigeron breviscapus. The sequence goes on along the minus strand of CM067172.1, from coordinate 8,771,563 downwards.
ATTTATCTTTGTTATGCATAAAATGACCTATACAACTGTTAGAAATATAAATGTAGTAGTTGATTTGTGTACCTTTATGTTAATTTGTACTTATAATGTAAACTTGTTACTATGGAAGGGGGCATAGTGTAAATAGGTCATTTGTATATAAACCCCCTCCATAATGAACTTTGTAAAATTTAACCCCATTTTATGCAAACTAATCTTTCCTGCCAAACATAGTTTCTCTCTCTACCTTCTCTCTCATCAAACCGCCATTGTTACACACACTAACACACACATAAGCTCAAATTCTACTTTTTACATTTGGTATCAAAGCACAATCAGAGTTGCTGAACGATCCACAAGCTTCAATTTGAGTTTGTTACTAAAATAGCCATTTGCCGAGATTACTGTTTGAGTAATTTCTGCAAAATTAGTGTGTTTGTTGTTGAAATTTGTTCACCGATCGATTAGTTGTTAGTATATCATCATTCTGTATCGATTTCAGATTTCAATTTCATCATTTGATCACATTTCGTAAAAGCTCGGCAAATCAAGGTTTCAGTGGGATTTCATTCTGATTGAAATTAGTTGTTATTTTGTTCGAGGATTTGT
>CM067172.1:8714577-8764979 GCA_034093135.1 Erigeron breviscapus | reverse complement strand
GTTGGAACCTTTTCAAAGAAAGTAATACTTGTTTTAGTTAATATGTTCTTGTTAGAAGATAGATGAAAGGAAGTTTGTTTTTGTAATCTTCATCACCCAAATTAGATTGTTATCATGACATTTGTTTAATTTACATATATATAAATAACTTCTACACATGAGATTAGGTATGTACACTGGTTCCTATCAAACAAGGATGTAGTGTAAACACTGGTTCCTATCAAACAAGGATGTAGTGTAAACACTGGTTCCTATCAAACAAGGATGTAGTGTTGTAAATCCATACATGTACACCGGTTCCTATCAATCAAGGATGTTGGTGCAACGCAGTAGGTATATGGGATCATGTGTATAAGTAAATATATATATGTACATGGTTTTCATTATATATATCATTTATATTGTCATGTAATAAAAGTATTCAAGTTTTATAAAATTTGGTATACATCTTTTAATTGAATAACCCAAACCAAGCCATAATCTACAACTTAACACCATTAAAATACTTATAAATTATGATTAAGAGATTGATGTGACCAATTTATATAGATCGCCCACATCATTATTGGCCTTTTCGTATGTGTTTTGAGTCGATTTTGTATGCATTTGGCGCGTTTATGGTGATTGTTAGTGCTTTCAGGTTTTAGCAGGTTGCGCGTCCATTTGGTACATTTTCTGACGATTTTTTGGCAAGAAGTTGACCCGAGTGTTCGAGTGATGTTGATAAAGAAACAAGATTTCAGCAAGAATTTACTGCGTCGCAGTGGTAGAGTTGTTGCCCCACTACGCCGCAGTCAATTGGTGCCAAAGCCACAAAGATTACAGTGGTTTAACACTGCGCCGCAGTGGGAGGGATGATGCCCCACTGCGCCGCAGTCAAAGGTCGAGAAGAATAATATATTTTCCAGTGGTTTAACACTGCGCCGCAGTGGGGGTGGCATAGGCCCACTGCGCCGCAGTCACCTTATGATCAAGATTTCAGGGGTTTTCCACTGCGCCGCAGTGGGAGCACACCATGCCCACTGCGCGCAGTCAGCTGCACGGGGAAATCAGGGTTACTGCCTCTTTGCATCAGATTTTGGGAAGTATATAAAGAAAAAAAACCTATTTTCCCAATGATCCAAGTTTTTCTTTCTAGGAGCTGTTCTACCACTAGTCTTTGACGGATCATCGCAATTTCATCATTTGATTCATTGAAGATTCAAGAACATCCATCTAGATCGTATCTAATCTTCTGTCTTGCAATTTATATTCAACGATCATTGGTACAATATGTTTTCTTTCAATTTTTTTATTGCAATTCAATTTAGTATAATTGGCTAGATTTCTAATCATCCACTTTGATGAAACTTGACAAATGATATGATTGCAATATTTTAATTCAAGAGCTGATTCAATTATCGTTGTGTCGTGATCTTTATCAATTAATTCCTTGCGATTTATTCTTTTGATGTTGATGGTTTATGTGTTCATCGTTAGTGGTACTAGGTGAATACGTTTATCGTTTCAATTCGATTGTCTATGGTCGTTTGTCACCGGTTCATGGTATGACGGTGAATGTCAAATCTATAATAGGAGTTAATAAACGTGTTTAGAAACGGTTGGTGGTACCACGTTTTCATTCACATAGGCATAATTGGTAATTGGATAATCAAGCAAACTAATCGTTGGGGAGATTTTCTAGGCATTGGTGGTACCGGCTTGGGTAATTTTAACTAGCAACTTAGGTGTTTGGGTTATTTGTGAGCGGTTGGTGGTACCACGCGAGCATTTTATCCTTTCACGATTATCTTGTCAACTCTAAATAATTTGAACTTTATCGTGTGCAATCATAACTGAAGTCAAGTGGATTCGAAGTGGATGATCTTTATTCATATTGTTTGAACTTTCTTTACTTTTCAATTGTCTTGTCATTTCAATTTCTTTATTTTCATATTGTCAAGGTGAGGTAGCAATTCGGCTACGGTTCCATCCTTATTCCAAAACCACTTTAGCTGACAACTATTTCAAAACTATTCCCCGTGTTCGATCCTGGACTTACCTTCTAGCTATACTATGTACGAACGGGTCCACTGCCCGCAAGTGTGTAGTAGTCAGTTTTAGGGTATTCCTTGTTTTAATTTTTAAAGTCGATTTCACACATCAAGTTTTTGGCGCCGCTGCCGGGGAATGTGTGCCGATTTAGTTGTTTATTTAGTGGTTCGATCCTTTCTCACGCGTGAGAAAGTTACTTGTTTATTAGTTTAGTTTTCTTTTCTTATCACAGGTGCATTTGACGTGTTTGTGTTAGTTGTGTATTTGCAGGAATTGAGTTAGTTGATGAACTTGCGTTCTTCGGGTCTCCCTTTGAATAGTTCTTTGTCTACTCCGAGAAGACCAAGAGGGCGTAGGTTTAACTTCGCTGAAGCCACAACACCAATACCGACACCATTTTCACCTATAGCTAAACCCACTCTTGATTCGGACGAGGAAGGGTTCTTTTTGGACGAGTTTTTCAATTTAGAAGTAAAGCAAGAGGAAATGGGGGATGAACAACCAAGGGATCCAAATGACACTCGCTATGGCGAGAGGGTCTGTACTATCCCAACGGGACGTGGTTCCGCCATTAGACCTCCAACCATTGATCACACTTTCGCTTTAAAAGGAAACCATCTAAAAAGCATAGAAGAGCATCAATTTGATGGGAAACGGAAATGGGATCCCTACCAACACTTGGATAGGTTTGAAAAGTTGGCTCGGCTATATCAATATGGGCAAAACCAAATGAATGCCGTGAAACTTGAGACATTTCCCATGTCAATCACCGGAGAAGCACTTGATTGGTTCAATGATCTTCCAGAAAATTCTATTACTACTTGGAACCAACTCAAGGAGGCTTTCATTGGTGAGTTTTATTCACTTAGAACTCAAAGAAGGTTGGAGAACATGATTAGATCTTTTGAACAAGATAATGGAGAAGATGTTGTTGATACTTTCGTTTCAAGGAAATGTTGAGAAATTGTCCAGGTCACGATTTGACTAGGGAAAAATATGTGGAGCTTTTCTTTGATGGGTTAGATAAGAAGTCCAAACGCGAATTGGGATATGCTTTCGGGGGTAGTTTCAATAACATTACACCCAATGAAGGTTATCAAATCTTGGAAGACATGGCGAAGGATAGCTCAACTTTGGATGATGAAGGTTTTTGAAGAATGAGAGAAAGATGAAGAGAGGTACTAACCAAGGGAGAGTTGCTAAGGTTGAAGCTAGCAATGACCCAGGGGTTATTGGAGAGATTAGGGCGCTATCTGAGTGCATGGAAAAGGGGTTTACTACTCAAGAGAATAGGTTTGGAGCAATTGAGAGGGATGTTAAGGTAGTAGCCGATGGGTGTGATCATTGTGGTGATATGCACTATTCTGATGAGTGTCCAAATCGGGCACCTGAAGATGTGAATTATGTTCAAAATCAGCCCCAAGGGAATTTCTACCGCAACACCGGTTTCCAGAACCGGCCTTCAGGTAATACTTCTTATAACTCTTCTTTTCAGTCTAATAATTCTCGTTTTCCAGGTAATAGGTGGCAAAGAGATAATTATCAGAATCAGCCACAACAGCAGACTCAACAAGGACAAGGATCAGGTTCTTCTTCTTCTAATGCCGATCCTAATGCCGAATTGAGAGAGATGATGAAGCAGTTGGATAGTAATCAGGTTGAAACAAATACTAGCATTCATATGATCAGGGAATACACTAAGACCTTGAGTGAGAGGTTGGATCAGTTAAGTGGGAAGGTGGAAATCAACATGAAAAACCAAGGAGTTAATTTCAAGGATCTCGAAAGTAGGATGGCCGCTCTTGCTAGGCCCACGGGGACTCTTCCTAGCAACACACAGCAGAATCCTAGATCTCAGTTTAGTCTTGGACAGAGTCAAGGACAGAATCAGGGACAGAAATACACTCCACCTCCAGTCCGCAATGAGCAAGCCAAAGCCATAACCACTCGTACTGGTAGGTCTTATGACTCACCTTCTATGCCTAATGTTGTTGTTTCGGATGTGCAGGATAAAGGGAGTGATGATGATGAGGTTGATGAAGAGATTGAAATGGAGGAAGATTCAACCGTGAAGACTCCGGTCACTCCACCAACACCGGATGTGGTTCCAGAGGTTAAACCATACAAGCCAAAGATACCATTCCCACAGAGGTTCAAAAAGGCAAAGCTGAAGGAGCAATATAACAAGTTTGTGGAGATGATAACAAATGTTCACATTAATGTGCCTTTAGTTGATCTTATTCAGGGGATGCCACATTATACCAAGTTTATTAAGGAGCTTGTGACTGACAAGGGAAAGATGGATGAGGTGAAAGCTACTTATCTTAATGCCGAGTGTTCTGCTATCTTACAGAACCGCATCCCACCTAAGCTTGAAGATCCAGGGAGTTTCCTTATTACTTGTTCTATTCGTGCTCTTACTTGTAAGACACTTGCTGATTTAGGTGCTAGCATTAATTTGATGCCTTACTCGGTTTGGAGTAAGTTAGCTCTAGGAGTTTTGAGACCTACCCGCATGAGTATTAGATTAGCTGACCATTCTTTTCAGTATCCCATTGGGATTACTGAAAACATGACTGTCCGGGTAGGCCATATTGTGTTTCTAGTTGACTTCGTTATCCTCGAGATGGAGGAAGATACGAAGGTACCCCTTATTCTTGGACGACCATTCCTTAATACCGCGGAGGCTATCATCCGTGTGAAGGATAAGGAAATTTCTTTGGGTGTGGGTACGGATAGAATTGTGTTTAATGTTGAAAAGTCCATCAAGCATTCATATTCTAATGATGAGTCTTGTTTCAGGAATTTCAGGAACTAATGGAGGCCGACACTGGAGATGAGGAGATTGCTAATTTAGGATCGGGAGATATATCTGACGATGATTTGTTTGAAGAGGTTATGGCGCTTAGCTTGGATGAGACACCTCCCGAGGATGAGAGTTTTGAGGAGGTGGTTGCTGATGGAAGTTCGAGGGTACCGAATTCTGTTGATGTACCACCCACTAATTTGGAGCTTAAGCCATTACCTTCCCATTTGGAGTATGCTTATCTGTCAGGTGAATCTTCTTTACCCGTGGTTATCTCGTCCTCACTCTCGAGTGACGAGAAGGATTGTCTTTTGTCTGTGCTTCGAGCCCATAAGCGGGCTTTTGCTTGGAAGACCACCGATATTCCAGGTATTAGTCCTAACTTTTGTCAGCATAAAATAGATTTTGTTGATGATGTTAAGCCCGTTGTCCAGAGACAAATGAGGCTTAATCCGAACATGAAAGAAGTTGTTAAGAAAGAGGTTATTAAGTTGTTAGATGCTGGGATCATTTTTCCTATTGCTGATAGTCCTTGGGTTAGTCCTGTTCATTGTGTGCCCAAAAAGTAGGGCATGACAGTTATTGAGAATGAGAATAAGGAACTCTTGGCCACTAGGACTATAACGGGTTGGCGGGTTTGTATTGATTACCGTAAGCTTAATGATGCCACCCGTAAGGATCACTTTCCCCTTCCTTTCATTGATCAGATGTTAGAAAGACTTGCAGGTAATGAATATTTTTGTTTCTTAGATGGGTTTTCCGGGTACTTCCAAATACCCATTGATCCCAAGGACCAAGAAAAGACCACCTTTACATGCCCATTTGGTACTTTTGCTTATCGGCGAATGCCGTTTGGTTTGTGTAATGCCCCAGGCACCTTTCAAAGGTGCATGATAGCTATTTTCCAGGACATGCTTGAAACCTCCATGGAGGTTTTCATGGATGATTTCTCGGTTTTTGGGGACTCTTTTCATACTTGCTTGCATAATTTGGAAAGGATGTTAGAACGGTGTGAAAGGGCACACCTTGTTTTGAATTGGGAAAAGTGCCATTTTATGGTGACCGAGGGAATTGTGTTAGGGCATAAAGTGTCTAAGGCCGGGATTGAAGTTGATAGGGCTAAGATAGATGTTATAGCCAAGTTACCCCCCGCCTTCCAATGTGAAAGGGGTAAGGAGTTTTCTTGGACATGCCGGTTTTTACCGCCGTTTTATTAAGGATTTTTCTAAGATTACTCGTCCTATGACCCACTTGTTGGAGAAGGACGTCCCTTTTGTGTTTGATGATGCTTGTTTGAGTGCATTTCAGGTTTTGAAGGAGAAATTGACTAATTCCCCTATCATGGTTGGACCGGATTGGGAATTGCCATTTGAATTGATGTGTGATGCAAGTGATTATGCTGTAGGAGCTGTGCTAGGGCAAAGGGTTGAGAAACATTTCAAGCCCATTTACTTTGCTAGTAAAACTTTGAACCCCGCCCAGCAAAATTACACCACCACAGAAAAGGAGTTGCTTGCAGTGGTCTTCGCATTTGATAAGTTTAGATCATATCTTGTTTTGAGTAAGACCATAGTTTTCATTGACCATTCAGCCCTTAAGTATTTGTTCTCGAAGCAAGATGCTAAACCTAGGCTTATCCGATGGATTTTGTTGTTACAAGAGTTTGAAATAGAGATTAAGGATAAGAAAGGTGCTGAAAACTTGGCGGCCGACCATTTGAGTCGTTTGGAAGATCCTTACCGGGAGGAACTTCGAGATGGGGAGATTAATGATCACTTTCCCGATGAGTCTTTAATGTTTATTTCTAACTCTGATGATGCTCCTTGGTTTGCAGATATTGCTAATTATTTGGTTGCAAGTGAGATACCGAATGATTTCACGTCCCAGCAAAAGAAGAAGCTCATATCGGATGCTAAGCACTATTTTTGGGATAGTCCATACTTGTTTCGTGTTTGTGCAGATGGTATGGTAAGGAGATGTGTAGCTGGAGCTGAGACGAGGGAGATTCTTGATGCTTGTCACTATGGTCCAACTGGAGGTCATTACGGTCCTTCAGTTACTGGTAAGAAAGTTTTTGATGCAGGTTTCTATTGGCCTATAATTTTCAAGGAGGCCCAGACTTTGGTAGAGACTTGTGACATTTGTCAAAGACAAGGGAGCATTACTAAGCGGGATGAGATGCCTCAACAAAGCATTCAGGTATGCGAGGTATTTGATATTTGGGGTATAGATTTCATGGGACCATTCCCACCGTCTAATAAGTTTCAATATATTCTTGTCGCCGTTGACTACGTGTCTAAATGGGCCGAAGCCAAGGCTTTGCCCACGAATGACGCGAGGGTAGTCATTGATTTCTTGAAAATATTATTCTGTCGATTTGGTTGCCCTAGAGCTTTGATTAGTGACCGAGGAACCCATTTTGCAAATCATCAATTAGCCAAGGTCATGAAGAGGTATGGTGTTGTGCATTATTTTTCTACTTCTTATCATCCACAAACTAGTGGACAAGTAGAAAACACCAATAGGGATTTGAAAAGGATTTTAGAGAAAACTGTTGGAGATAACCCCAAGGTTTGGTCAAAGAAGTTAGATGACGCCTTGTGGGCGTTTAGGACGGCTTTTAAGACGCCAATTGGCACCACGCCATACCGATTGCTCTATGGCAAAACTTGCCATCTTCCTATTGAGATAGAGCATAAAGCGTATTGGGCATTAAGGAATTTGAATTTGGATTTGATGGAAGCACGTGAAACTTAGAATGTTACAACTACATGAGCTTGATGAGCTTAGGTTAGGTGCTTATGAGAATTCGAGGCTTTATAAGGAGAGAACCAAGATTTGGCATGATAAGAGGATTCGTAGAAAGGAGTTTAAGGTTGGGGCTAAAGTGTTGTTGTTCTTGTCCAAATTTAAGATTAAGCAACCTAAACTAACTTCTAGGTGGATTGGACCGTTTGAGATTAAGCACGTATACCCGTCGGGTTATGTTGAGTTGTTTAAGCGAAATGGTGAAGGATCATTCATTGTCAATGGTTATCGACTGAAGCTATATTTGGAAGAAGAGCAGGTTGAGGGGATATTTGATGTGATCCCCGTGTTTGAATTTGATACTTGAAGGTTGGTCGAGTCAAGCTAAAGACTCGTTAATAACTTAAGCGCTTCTTGGGAGGCAACCCGTGTTATTTTATCGCATTTTCCTTTTCTTTGAATTAAATAGTTTTAATCTTGTTTTATTAGTAAGTGCAGGTATGTTCTCGATTTGATGCGGATCCGGGTAATGGTGATTTAAGTTTTGTCATAATGTTTTGAAGGAAAATTTTCCAGCAACTTTCCACTGCGCCGCAGTGGGGGTGGTATTTGCTGACTGCGCCGCATTGTCAATCTTCTGACCACTTGTGATTTACATCCCACTGCGCCGCAGTGGGAGAGCATACTCTCCACTGCGCCGCAGTGGGGGGTCGGGTAAGTCAAGATGGGGGCCAGGTAATGTAGGTTTTCTACACTTTTACACCTTACTCTTTCTTCTTCTTTTCTCTCCCCAAAAAAATACCCACTCTTTCTTCCATCAAGATCCTCCATTCTCTTCCATCTTTAATCCTTTGTCCAGATTTTCATATTCATACATTGCATAATGGGAAGAAGTGTAAGTTTTCTCTTTAGTTTCTTTGTATTTTGAGTTTTAAATTTCTAGGGTTTATGCTAGCTTAATCTTTCGAATTAATTTAGGGGTTTTGATGTTTGTGGGCAATAGAAGCTAATTGGGTGTTGAATCTTGCATCTAGTTCATCAATTTGTGATTTTAAATTAGAAATTAGGGTTTTGAAAAATTTGGGAATTTGATTTGAAGAACAAGTATGGGGGAATGTCGGTATAGGTTGTTTTAAGTGGAGATTACTAGATCTTTTCCCTGAATTTGTTTGTTTGATTTACCCCATTTTGTGCCATATCATGATGAACCCTAGTGAGTTGCCCAGATTTTTGACCTCACTGCGCCGCAGTGAGGGGGTTCATGCCTCACTGCGCCGCAGTGGAGCATCTCTCACTGCGCCGCAGTGAGATCCTTCTGCCCGCAGTGAGGGTGAAGCATGCCCACTGCGCAGCAGTGGGGGCCTTTCCCTGCCAAGATTTTTGCTTGTTTTATATGATTTCCAAATTTGCATTCTTAATAGTTACAATTGGACGTTTTCATGTTGTGAATGCAGGGAGCGGGAGCTAGTGATAAGGCCGCGGGAAAGCGCAAAATGGTTGAGGGGCAATCCAGTGAGGCGGTTGATGTCCCGACTAAAACTTCAAGGAAACAAGCGGAGGTGCCGCTTACATTTATTGAAGAATTGAACGAGCGACATGCTTGGCTATCATTTGAGGGAATTAGGCAGCCTCAGAAGAACATCTACAAGAACAAATTGTATAAACTTTCTAAGCATGTGGTCCTTCCCGCAAGACATTTAACTCAATTTCAAGCTCAGGTATTTGGAGTTCAGGAGGATATTCGACGGTGGTTTTCTATGAGTATGAGGGTTGGAGGTGCGTCAAGAGGGCATGAAGTGAGTTGTGATATTTGGCGGCGGGTATTCGCTAACCGTGAAGCCGCCTACCGTGAGTTATGCTTAGAGTTCTATTCAACCTTGAAACTGAAGAAGGAATTGGGAAAAGTCAAAGACATTTTTGAAGAGAGGGTAGTCTCATTTTACTGTGGGGGAGTGCAGAGGAGGTTGTCAATTGCTGAATTTGGTTACTATTGTGGGATGTATACGAGGGAGGAGTTGCAGAGTGCTGAGTTTAGGGATATTTTGAAGAAAAAGAAAGACAATGAGCAGGAGCGTTTGTTAGATGATGAGGGTGAGGTTGAAGGACCACCTCCTGTACAGGAGGAGGATGAGGAGGCTGATGTTGAGATGGCTGATGCTCCACGGGAGCCACCGAGGAGGACTGGACGTAACATTCCCATCCCTCCTTCGTTTGATCTTACACTCTTGGGGAACACTATTCAGAACATCTATGAGTCTCAGCAGAACAGTCAGCCAGAGGAGGGTGGACCAGGATTTCACCTGGATTGGATCACAGCAGGCCCACACTAACTATAACCTTGATTATTATCAGCCTATGTGGGATGCTCAGTATCATGGCCGGGAGTTTGTTAGACCTGACCCAATTCCTCCATTCTCTCCACCGCCTATTTATGTCCCTGATTATCGTCAGGGGGGTCAGCCCTTCTTCTCTCAGACGACTGTTCCGGGGAACATGTCACCACGACCCCATGATTTCAGAGATTCTCCTCGTGGTCCAGTGCAGTTTGGGGTTTTTCAGGGTGGACATGTTGGCGGTAGTTCTTCATCTTTTGCAGGTTTGGATCAGGTGCGTCAGGATTTGATGCTGATCAGTCAGGGGGAGGTGCTGGTGGTTCAGGTTCAGCTCAGGAGGAAGAGCAAGATTGGGTGACAAGTATTTTTGGCAAACCTGGACTACCCTATGGCTACCATGGACATCAGCAGTGAGTGGAGATGATTCACATCCGGTACCGTGGGATGGAATCATATGATGATTGATTTTGTTGGTATTCTTATGACATTACTTTATTTATCATTGTCTGGTATCCACCCTACGGGGTGATGAAACATTTGTAATTTCCTTTGTTTTCTTTTATTTTCTGCATGGTACTTTATTTTGTTTGAACTATTTTGGATATTTTGAAGAAGGGGTATAGAACACAGGCCGATTTGGGTGATGGACAGTCTATCGTGGAGTATTATGCCAGGATCACGGGGGGAGAGACATGGACATACACAAGTGGTGTGTCAAAGATTAATAATGTGCCTTTGAGGTTGCTCCACCGGATGATTGTGACTTTCTTGGTACAGAGGTCTACTCATTGGGAGAAGGCGTACAAGAACGATCTTTGGTTACTTAAGTTATTTTCTGAGGGTGCTCCATCCAGGTTTGCTTTGCCTCCTCTTGTACTTCTGGACCGTATGTGTAATCATACCGATGCGACTCTGGTTTTGGGACACTTTATCACGGTGATCTATAAGAGGATGGGAGTTTTTGCTTCTGATGATTGCCATGCCTATCTTTCATTGCCAGTACATTAGGAGGATTTTACGTATCAGGAGCTTTGGAGGGCAAATATTTTGAAGAAAAAGAAAGACAATGAGCAGGAGCGTTTGTTAGATGATGAGGGTGAGGTTGAAGGACCACCTCCTGTACAGGAGGAGGATGAGGAGGCTGATGTTGAGATGGCTGATGCTCCACGGGAGCCACCGAGGAGGACTGGACGTAACATTCCCATCCCTCCTTCGTTTGATCTTACACTCTTGGGGAACACTATTCAGAACATCTATGAGTCTCAGCAGAACAGTCAGCCAGAGGAGGGTGGACCAGGATTTCACCTGGATTGGATCACAGCAGGCCCACACTAACTATAACCTTGATTATTATCAGCCTATGTGGGATGCTCAGTATCATGGCCGGGAGTTTGTTAGACCTGACCCAATTCCTCCATTCTCTCCACCGCCTATTTATGTCCCTGATTATCGTCAGGGGGGTCAGCCCTTCTTCTCTCAGACGACTGTTCCGGGGAACATGTCACCACGACCCCATGATTTCAGAGATTCTCCTCGTGGTCCAGTGCAGTTTGGGGTTTTTCAGGGTGGACATGTTGGCGGTAGTTCTTCATCTTTTGCAGGTTTGGATTCAGGTGCGTCAGGATTTGATGCTGATCAGTCAGGGGGAGGTGCTGGTGGTTCAGGTTCAGCTCAGGAGGAAGAGCAAGATTGGGTGACAAGTATTTTTGGCAAACCTGGACTACCCTATGGCTACCATGGACATCAGCAGTGAGTGGAGATGATTCACATCCGGTACCGTGGGATGGAATCATATGATGATTGATTTTGTTGGTATTCTTATGACATTACTTTATTTATCATTGTCTGGTATCCACCCTACGGGGTGATGAAACATTTGTAATTTCCTTTGTTTTCTTTTATTTTCTGCATGGTACTTTATTTTGTTTGAACTATTTTGGATATTTTGGATGGTTGGTCTTTTGGAATTTTATTGAACAGGTTTGATCCGATTGATGGCAATACCTAGTGGAACCCAAGTGTGGAGGAGAACCCGTTGGTTTGTTTGATTATGTGATCGTGTTAGTAGCTCACTATGATGTCATGTGCATATGCTGGCAGTAAGTTCAGCGCAACATTTTTTATTGGCATCTTTATTGACATTGTTTCACACACAGTTCTCACACCTTCCGTTTTGGAACTAGTTTGTTTCTCCCGTCAACCAAATTGGACTTCCTTTTTAGGAAGAGCAATTTGTGGTGCGGGGTCGACTTACTTGTTTTGAAACGGAATGTGTCCATGATCCGGTATGTGTTCTCATTCTTTCTGTCTATTGTGCTTAAACCTATTTACCTTTGTTTTGACCAAATATGGACATTGAGGGCATTGTCCATCTTAAGTGTGGGGGGGTGGCAAATAGGTTTAAGTAACCGGATATATCTCTTTTGTTGTTTTGCCATTGAGATTTAATCGTTCTTGTAGATGTGTCCCTCTCGTAGGCTTTTGGGTTTTATCCAAGAGTAAGGGTTCTATCTTGAACTCTGAACTTTGATGTGCATGTTTGAGATTGGTTGTTTCGATTTGGTAAGATGACGGAAGATGATATGATTTGAAACTTGTGTTGAGCTTGTCCTTGTGGTAAATTGCTTTTGTCACTTAATTCATAATATTTTAATAAGCAATTTTACTTCAAAATTTTTCCTTGGCAAAATTTTAATCGGCGAGATGTGTTCTGAACGGTTATTGGGCTAATCCTTGTGGATTGATAACATTACTTGTTTTGAAACGGAATGTGTCCATGATCCGGTATGTGTTCTCATTCTTTCTGTCTATTGTGCTTAAACCTATTTACCTTTGTTTTGACCAAATATGGACATTGAGGGCATTGTCCATCTTAAGTGTGGGGGGGTGGCAAATAGGTTTAAGTAACCGGATATATCTCTTTTGTTGTTTTGCCATTGAGATTTAATCGTTCTTGTAGATGTGTCCCTCTCGTAGGCTTTTGGGTTTTATCCAAGAGTAAGGGTTCTATCTTGAACTCTGAACTTTGATGTGCATGTTTGAGATTGGTTGTTTCGATTTGGTAAGATGACGGAAGATGATATGATTTGAAACTTGTGTTGAGCTTGTCCTTGTGGTAAATTGCTTTTGTCACTTAATTCATAATATTTTAATAAGCAATTTTACTTCAAAATTTTTCCTTGGCAAAATTTTAATCGGCGAGATGTGTTCTGAACGGTTATTGGGCTAATCCTTGTGGATTGATAACATTACTTGCATACTCAAACTTCCCAATCACCTAAAGTTGTGAGATTCATCATTCATTTATAGATGTGCTAGGTGTTTACGGTTTTGGTTTGATTGCCTTGTAATTTGTCCCTCTCTTAGGCTCTTGGATTTATTCGGGAGTAAGGGTTCCATTTCGAACTCTGAACTTTGATGTGCATGTTTGAGATTGGTTGTTTCGATTTGGTAAGATGACGGAAGATGATATGATTTGAAACTTGTGTTGAGCTTGTCCTTGTGGTAAATTGCTTTTGTCACTTAATTCATAATATTTTAATAAGCAATTTTACTTCAAAATTTTTCCTTGGCAAAATTTTAATCGGCGAGATGTGTTCTGAACGGTTATTGGGCTAATCCTTGTGGATTGATAACATTACTTGCATACTCAAACTTCCCAATCACCTAAAGTTGTGAGATTCATCATTCATTTATAGATGTGCTAGGTGTTTACGGTTTTGGTTTGATTGCCTTGTAATTTGTCCCTCTCTTAGGCTCTTGGATTTATTCGGGAGTAAGGGTTCCATTTCGAACTCTGAACTAAGATGTGCGAATTTGAGGTTTATTTCTTCCATTTCCGGGTTCATTTCTTTGATATGAGTGTGCCGGTGATGTGTTGAGCTAGAACTTGGCCTGGTGATCGTTACGAGACCGCAGTGAGATCACTTTTGTGATATAAGTACATCGGATGACGAATTGGCATATTAGGTTTGACCCGTATTTTCTTTCTTTCTTTGCACCTTTGCTTTTGTATATTTTTACCTTTACTATACATACACTTTCTTTCCTTCCTTTGTAAACCTGTGTTGCACTCATCTTTAGTGCAAAGTACACTTATACATCCTTTTTAACTTAGCCTTTTCCTTTGTATAAATCCACTTAAATATGTAAACTTTACCTCACTATACCGATAGTCTAATCTGGGGGGCCATTGATTGTCATTGGTTTGTTTGGATGGTTTGGGAGAGCTTCAGTGGATTGTCAGTTGGAATATTCTTGGTATATGGGAGGATGTCGATTGGTCAAGTTATTGGGGAATGTCTTGGATTGTTCAAAGGAAGTATATTGTTATAGACAGTGTTCATCATTGTAAGAGGGTGCCTACTAGTAGAGTAAAAATGGTTCAATAAAAAAAAAAAAAGAACTTGGGCTACTAGTGGGTACTTTTCATTTTTAGATGTCTAAAGTTTTGTTGTATCATTAAGAATGGAAGACTTGGTTGAATTTAAGTTGTTTGAAGTTGATACACCACAATGGTGTCGGGTTTTGCTTGGTATTTTTGAGGTGTCTTAGCGGGATAACATCTTAGGGGTTGGTAGTTTGTTGGCAATCAATGGTACGGGTTTTGATTAGACTATTTTGTACATATTTCATACATACCCTATACTTTTGACTGTTTCCTTTCATTTCTAACCTACACTCCCATACTCCATTGTAAATATCCATTATATATACCTTAGCCTAACTATACAACCGTCCTATATGCCTATTTTGATGATGTACTTGGTGCTCACGCCATGTCGGTGGAGCTATGATCCTTGTTCAAGCCTATGGTAAGATATGCATCACGTCCGTGCAATGAGTGGTTATTCATATATATATTCAACCCCAATAGTAAGTTCGTTGAAGTAGGATGATTTTGATAGGCTCATTTGTTTCACTTTTGCTTAGTCGTGTTATTGAGGCTTGTGGATTGTTCAGATATTGTTATAGACATGTTCATCATTGTAAGAGGGTGCCTACTAGTAGAGTAAAAATGGTTCAATAAAAAAAAAAAAAAGAACTTGGGCTACTAGTGGGTACTTTTCATTTTTAGATGTCTAAAGTTTTGTTGTATCATTAAGAATGGAAGACTTGTTGAATTTAAGTTGTTTGAAGTTGATACACCACAATGGTGTCGGGTTTTGCTTGGTATTTTTGAGGTGTCTTAGCGGGATAACATCTTAGGGGTTGGTAGTTTGTTGGCAATCAATGGTACGGGTTTTGATTAGACTATTTTGTACATATTTCATACATACCCTATACTTTTGACTGTTTCCTTTCATTTCTAACCTACACTCCCATACTCCATTGTAAATATCCATTATATATACCTTAGCCTAACTATACAACCGTCCTATATGCCTATTTTGATGATGTACTTGGTGCTCACGCCATGTCGGTGGAGCTATGATCCTTGTTCAAGCCTATGGTAAGATATGCATCACGTCCGTGCAATGAGTGGTTATTCATATATATATTCAACAATCATTGGTACAATATGTTTTCTTTCAATTTCTTTATTGCAATTCAATTTAGTATGATTGGCTAGAAGTCTAATCATCCACTTTGATGAAACTTGACGAATGATATGATTGCAATATTTTAATTCAAGAGTTGATTCAATTATCGTTGTGTCGTGATCTTTATCAATTAATTCCTTGCGATTTATTCTTTTGATGTTGATAGTTTATGTGTTCATCGTTAGTGGTACTAGGTGAATACGTTTATCATTTCAATTCGATTGTCTATGGTCGTTTGTCACCGGTTCATGGTATGACGGTGAATATCAAATCTATAATAGGAGTTAATTGGTAAACGTGTTTAGAAAAGGTTGGTGGTACCACGTTTTCATTCACATAGGCATAATTGGTAATTGGATAATCAAGCAAACTAATCGTTGGGGAGATTTTCTAGGCATTGGTGGTACCACGTTTTCATTCACATAGGCATAATTGGTAATTGGATAATCAAGCAAACTAATCGTTGGGGAGATTTTCTAGGCATTGGTGGTACCGGCTTGGGTAATTTAACTAGCAACTTAGGTGTTTGTTAGTGCTTTCAGGTTTTTAGCAGGTTACGCGTCCATTTGGTACATTTTCTGACGATTTTTGGCCAAGAAGTTGACCCGAGTGTTCGAGTGATGTTGATAAAGAAGAAACAAGATTTCAGCAAGAATTTACTGCGCCGCAGTGGGAGGGATGATGCCCCACTGCGCCGCAGTGGGAGGGTGTTTGCCCCACTGCGCCGCAGTCAATGGGTGCCAAAGCCACAAAGATTATAGTGGTTTAACACTGCGCCGCAGTGGGAGGGATGATGCCCCACTGCGCCGCAGTCAAAGGTCGAGAAGAATAATATATTTTCCAGTGGTTTAACACTACGCCGCAGTGGGGGTGGCATAGGCCCACTGCGCCGCAGTCACCTTATGATCAAGATTTCAGGGGTTTTCCACTGCGCCGCAGTGGTAGCACACTATGCCCCACTGCGCCGCAGTGGGAGGGATGATGCCCCACTGCGCCGCAGTCACCTTATGATCAAGATTTCAGGGGTTTTCCACTACGCCGCAGTCACCTAGATCAAGATTTCAGGGGTTTTCCACTGCGCCGCAGTCAATGGGTGCCAAAGCCACAAAGACTACAGTGGTTTAACACTGCGCCGCAGTCACCTTATGATCAAGATTTCAGGGGTTTTCCACTGCGCCGCAGTGGGAGCACACCATGCCCACTGCGCCGCAGTCGGAGGGATGTGCCCTACTGCGCCGCAGTGGGAGGGTTGTTGCCCCACTGCGCCGCAGTCAATGGGTGCCAAAGCCACAAAGATTATAGTGGTTTAACACTGCGCCGCAGTCATAGATCAAGTTTCAGGGTTCCACTGCGCCGCAGTCACCTTATGATCAAGATTTCAGGGGTTTTCCACTACGCCGCAGTCACCAGATCAAGATTTCAGGGGTTTCCACTGCGCCGCAGTCACCTTATGATCAAGATTTCAGGGGTTTTCCACTGCGCCGCAGTGGGAGCACACCATGCCCACTGCGCCGCAGTCGGAGGATGTCCCCACTGCGCCGCAGTGGGAGGGATGATGCCCCACTGCGCCGCAGTCACAGATCAAGATTTCAGGGGTTTAACCACTGCGCCGCAGTCACCTTAGATCAAGATTTCAGGGGTTTTCCACTGCGCCGCAGTCACCAGATCAAGATTTCAGGGTTTAACCACTGCGCCGCAGTCACCAGATCAAGATTTCAGGGTTTCCACTGCGCCGCAGTCACCTTAGATCAAGATTTCAGGGGTTTTCCACTGCGCCGCAGTCACCAGATCAAGATTTCAGGGTTTCCACTGCGCCGCAGTCACCTTATGATCAAGATTTCAGGGGTTTTCCACTACGCCGCAGTCACCAGATCAAGATTTCAGGGTTTCCACTGCGCCGCAGTCACCTAGATCAAGATTTCAGGGGTTTCCACTGCGCCGCAGTCACCTAGATCAAGATTTCAGGGGTTTCCACTGCGCCGCAGTCACCTAGATCAAGATTTCAGGGGTTTCCACTGCGCCGCAGTCACCTTAGATCAAGATTTCAGGGGTTTTCCACTGCGCCGCAGTCACCAGATCAAGATTTCAGGGTTTCCACTGCGCCGCAGTCACCTAGATCAAGATTTCAGGGGTTTTCCACTGCGCCGCAGTCACCAGATCAAGATTTCAGGGGTTTCCACTGCGCCGCAGTCACCTTAGATCAAGATTTCAGGGGTTTTCCACTGCGCCGCAGTCACCAGATCAAGATTTCAGGGTTTCCACTGCGCCGCAGTCACCTAGATCAAGATTTCAGGGTTTAACCACTGCGCCGCAGTCACCAGATCAAGATTTCAGGGTTTCCACTGCGCCGCAGTCACCTTAGATCAAGATTTCAGGGGTTTTCCACTGCGCCGCAGTCACCTAGATCAAGATTTCAGGGGTTTCCACTGCGCCGCAGTCACCTTAGATCAAGATTTCAGGGGTTTTCCACTGCGCCGCAGTCACCAGATCAAGATTTCAGGGTTTAACCACTGCGCCGCAGTCACCAGATCAAGATTTCAGGGGTTTCCACTGCGCCGCAGTCACCTTAGATCAAGATTTCAGGGGTTTTCCACTGCGCCGCAGTCACCTAGATCAAGATTTCAGGGGTTTCCACTGCGCCGCAGTCACCTTAGATCAAGATTTCAGGGGTTTTCCACTGCGCCGCAGTCACCAGATCAAGATTTCAGGGTTTCCACTGCGCCGCAGTCACCTAGATCAAGATTTCAGGGGTTTCCACTGCGCCGCAGTCACCTAGATCAAGATTTCAGGGGTTACCACTGCGCCGCAGTCACCTTATGATCAAGATTTCAGGGGTTTTCCACTACGCCGCAGTGGGAGCACACCTATGATACTATATACGAACGGGTCCACTGCCCGCAAGTGTGTAGTAGTCAGTTTTAGGGTATTCCTTGTTTTAATTTTTAAAGTCGATTTCACACATCAGGGATCAAGAATTATTACCTTATATGTGCACTTAATCAAAAGGATGTTTAAAGGAATGATTAAAGATGACTTAAAGCTAAGAACTACTGAAATTCCAGCCCTTTGTTCTAGACTTGTAATTCGACTTCTGGACCTTTTTGGACAAATTCAACGGTTGGAAACGTTGGTCTATATGTTAGGAAGCTACTGTCAAAGAACCATGATAATCCGACGGTTTAATCTCTGGGGATCAGAGGTTTTCTGGGCTGCTGTAATGAAAAACGGGTTTTGAGTTGTTTTGGATATTTTCTTTCTCAAAGCCAACTATGGCTCAATGACGTGAGAACTAAGTTTGTTGCATGTATATGTATTGTTTAGAGTGTTGAGAATGTAGAGAACAAAGAGAGAAAGAAGTTCTTATAATTAGATAGATAGGATAGATAAGATAGATAGAGATTAAAGAAGAAGAAGTTTGATTATGTGAATTGGTAATGAAAACCTTTGATTGTATTTATAGGTAAAAATTTACCATGGTTACTATTTTAGTTTGTTGATAACTATGGTTAAGTTAAGGAATAACATGAGCTAGTTTGATGGTTTTGCAATACCATGGGCTAGTTAACTAACCTAAGTTAACTAACTTTAGTTAGCTAATCATAGTTAGTTATTTAGGTAGATATTATTTAGGATAGTTTAGGATATTTAGTAGTATAATATACCCCTTAATTTACATACCTATAATGCCTAATTATTTTACTAACATTTATTATTAACCGTACAATATTTCTAGTTATTCGATTGGGTCCATTTTCAATAAACAACAAGAAATATCACAGTTAATGTTTCGTATATACGTTTTCTCTGTTACCACAGTTATTCAATTATCGTCTATAATATAATTTCCATAACATGTATGGGCCAATATCATGGTCTAGTAACATAGGCTTAATTCTAGAAGTCCAAATATGACATTATAATTGGCCCAATTTACAGATAAATGTACACAATTATGTCCAAAGTTTTCATTTATTGAAATAGTTAGTCAAATTACATGCAAGGTCAAACGGGTCAAAATCACAGATGTTACACTTATGAAAACGACAGCCTTTAAATCGCGGACTGAGGCCCAGTTTGTCGGCAGGAGAACCACCTAAAATTGTGGCATACATAGAGAAACCAATGAACAAAATTCAGTTGCCCTTAACATGAACATCTAGTCAGAGTTACTTACATTATTATGATGTCCTCAAAACTGGATGCAATTGGTCCTATAGTTACTACCGCCCCCCAATAGCATAATACCCTGATAATAGGAACTTGTAATACGTATTGACTATATATATATATATATGTATGTATATATATATATAGTCAATACTGTTAGAACCTATTAATTCGTGTTTAATGTGCGGAAGTTGATAATCATCAATGGTGGAAAGTGTGTGTGTTAGTGTGTGTTTTAGAGAGAGAAAGGTGTGAAAATGTGGGAAGTCTGGTTGATTGATTTACAAATGTGTGTTCAAAAGTTACAAGGAAGAAAGGTTTGAGGGGTATTTATACTCTAAGTATATTACAAAAGCTCCCCCTCAACCTATCAATATTTACATAAAATACAATGTATTCAAATACAACTAAGCACTATTTTGAATTTCTAACATTCTCCCCCTTAGTGCTTGGTTGTCCATCATCACTTTCTCTGTTGTCTCCTCCTCTTGTTTGCACGTCTCTGCTTGTTCTTCCTTTTCTTATATCGTCGTGCTGCATTTGAAGTTGATGGCTTGTCAATCTTTGCACTCCAGAATGCTCTCTTCTTATAACTGTTCCACGAATCATTCCAAAACTTCTTAGGAATGAAGTGCCAGTTATCACCAACAGGACGTTCATCTGGCAATCTGATGTTATCTTGGAAGTTGACAGGAGGAATATTATGTGGACCACGTTCATGACTGGGATTCCAATGAACCCATGAACCTGTCTTTGTATGTATGACTCCTTCCTGTGACTTGGAAGTTCTGGTAATGATAAGATCTCTAATCCTCTGTCTCATATCAAGAGTATCTTTGATACGTCTTAAATGATCTTCTCTTTGAGACTTTATATGCCCATCTTCTTCATTGTCAGAGTCTTCATCTATTGCATTCAGAATTGAATGACAATATTTCAAGGTACCATCTGAATATTTGGCAAAATCAGAGGCACGAATGAAGATCTTTCTCTTGAGTCTATTGATGAAGACAAATCCATCCAGGCTTTCAATTGGATCTCCAATCTGAAATGAATCTAGCTCATAACCTTCTGCTCTTTGATTTGGTCTTGTAAGGTTAATCCTGCTAGTTCTTCTTTCCAAACCAATCTGGAAGTCATTGAATTCATAGAATCTAATCAAGGCTTGAATATGGCTTTTCAGAACTTGATGTGGAAGAATAATAATGAGAAATATTTCTGATGAGTGGAGGTAGATCATCTGAATCTTCTTGAGTTCCTCCTTGAGTCTCTGTGACAACTTCTTGAACAGTTTCTTGATCATCTTGAGCTTGTGTCTCATGACCCTCTCTAATATCTCTCATATTCTCCCCCTCGGGTTGATCATCAGGGTCTTGATCATCCCGACGCCTTGAGATATTAGCCAGTCGACATTGTTGATCAAGTTCAGTAACTCGCTTTTGAAGAGCTTCGATTTGAGCCTGTTGTTCCTGTTGTGTATTTTGGAAAGACAAGTATGCAAGAAGTGATTGAAAAATTGATCGTTTATGGGAGGAAAGATGGGGTTCTTCTGATCTCAACCGATTCATGAGAGCAACAATTAAAGTATCGGTAGATAACCCACTGGTGGCAATTCTTTTTGGTGAGCAATCACTTAAATATTCAGATGAATCAGATGATTCAGAAGATGAACTTGAAGAATGATGTGGTGAACTTGGATCTGGAAATGATTGTGATGGTGGAGTTGGTGGTAAGGTTGTTGTTGTTGTTGTTGTTGTTGTTGTTGTTGTTGTTGTTGTTGTTGTTGTTGTTGTTGTTGTTGTTGTTGTTGTTGTTGTTGTTGTTGTTGTTGTTGTTGTTGTTGTTGTTGTTGTTGTTGTTGTTGTTGTTGTTGTTGTTGTTGTTGTTGTTGTTGTTGTTGTTGTTGTTGTTGTTGTTGTTGTTGTTGTTGTTGTTGTTGTTGTTGTTGTTGTTGTTGTTGTTGTTGTTGTTGTTGTTGTTGTTGTTGTTGTTGTTGTTGTTGTTGTTGTTGTTGTTGTTGTTGTTGTTGTTGTTGTTGTTGTTGTTGTTGTTGTTGTTGTTGTTGTTGTTGTTGTTGTTGTTGTTGTTGTTGTTGTTGTTGTTGTTGTTGTTGTTGTTGTTGTTGTTGTTGTTGTTGTTGTTGTTGTTGTTGTTGTTGTTGTTGTTGTTGTTGTTGTTGTTGTTGTTGTTGTTGTTGTTGTTGTTGTTGTTGTTGTTGTTGTTGTTGTTGTTGTTGTTGTTGTTGTTGTTGTTGTTGTTGTTGTTGTTGTTGTTGTTGTTGTTGTTGTTGTTGTTGTTGTTGTTGTTGTTGTTGTTGTTGTTGTTGTTGTTGTTGTTGTTGTTGTTGTTGTTGTTGTTGTTGTTGTTGTTGTTGTTGTTGTTGTTGTTGTTGTTGTTGTTGTTGTTGTTGTTGTTGTTGTTGTTGTTGTTGTTGTTGTTGTTGTTGTTGTTGTTGTTGTTGTTGTTGTTGTTGTTGTTGTTGTTGTTGTTGTTGTTGTTGTTGTTGTTGTTGTTGTTGTTGTTGTTGTTGTTGTTGTTGTTGTTGTTGTTGTTGTTGTTGTTGTTGTTGTTGTTGTTGTTGTTGTTGTTGTTGTTGTTGTTGTTGTTGTTGTTGTTGTTGTTGTTGTTGTTGTTGTTGTTGTTGTTGTTGTTGTTGTTGTTGTTGTTGTTGTTGTTGTTGTTGTTGTTGTTGTTGTTGTTGTTGTTGTTGTTGTTGTTGTTGTTGTTGTTGTTGTTGTTGTTGTTGTTGTTGTTGTTGTTGTTGTTGTTGTTGTTGTTGTTGTTGTTGTTGTTGTTGTTGTTGTTGTTGTTGTTGTTGTTGTTGTTGTTGTTGTTGTTGTTGTTGTTGTTGTTGTTGTTGTTGTTGTTGTTGTTGTTGTTGTTGTTGTTGTTGTTGTTGTTGTTGTTGTTGTTGTTGTTGTTGTTGTTGTTGTTGTTGTTGTTGTTGTTGTTGTTGTTGTTGTTGTTGTTGTTGTTGTTGTTGTTGTTGTTGTTGTTGTTGTTGTTGTTGTTGTTGTTGTTGTTGTTGTTGTTGTTGTTGTTGTTGTTGTTGTTGTTGTTGTTGTTGTTGTTGTTGTTGTTGTTGTTGTTGTTGTTGTTGTTGTTGTTGTTGTTGTTGTTGTTGTTGTTGTTGTTGTTGTTGTTGTTGTTGTTGTTGTTGTTGTTGTTGTTGTTGTTGTTGTTGTTGTTGTTGTTGTTGTTGTTGTTGTTGTTGTTGTTGTTGTTGTTGTTGTTGTTGTTGTTGTTGTTGTTGTTGTTGTTGTTGTTGTTGTTGTTGTTGTTGTTGTTGTTGTTGTTGTTGTTGTTGTTGTTGTTGTTGTTGTTGTTGTTGTTGTTGTTGTTGTTGTTGTTGTTGTTGTTGTTGTTGTTGTTGTTGTTGTTGTTGTTGTTGTTGTTGTTGTTGTTGTTGTTGTTGTTGTTGTTGTTGTTGTTGTTGTTGTTGTTGTTGTTGTTGTTGTTGTTGTTGTTGTTGTTGTTGTTGTTGTTGTTGTTGTTGTTGTTGTTGTTGTTGTTGTTGTTGTTGTTGTTGTTGTTGTTGTTGTTGTTGTTGTTGTTGTTGTTGTTGTTGTTGTTGTTGTTGTTGTTGTTGTTGTTGTTGTTGTTGTTGTTGTTGTTGTTGTTGTTGTTGTTGTTGTTGTTGTTGTTGTTGTTGTTGTTGTTGTTGTTGTTGTTGTTGTTGTTGTTGTTGTTGTTGTTGTTGTTGTTGTTGTTGTTGTTGTTGTTGTTGTTGTTGTTGTTGTTGTTGTTGTTGTTGTTGTTGTTGTTGTTGTTGTTGTTGTTGTTGTTGTTGTTGTTGTTGTTGTTGTTGTTGTTGTTGTTGTTGTTGTTGTTGTTGTTGTTGTTGTTGTTGTTGTTGTTGTTGTTGTTGTTGTTGTTGTTGTTGTTGTTGTTGTTGTTGTTGTTGTTGTTGTTGTTGTTGTTGTTGTTGTTGTTGTTGTTGTTGTTGTTTAAGACTAATTGGAGGCCAACTTTTTCTTTTTGCCTTTCACCTATCCCTGACCTCTCAACCTCTCTGAGATTTTCAACCCCTCCCTCAGTCCTTCCTTGTCCCTCCGGGATGTCCATGACATCATCAGCAAACTGATTGGCATCATCATCGGATGCATCACTATCAGGAGTAATCATTTCTTCTGGTTCGGGTTCTTGAAAACGGTCATACTCAAAGCGAGACCTTTTAAAAGTTTTGCGAATATTCACAGGAATTGATTTCTTTCGGCCTTGAGTATATGTCGGTGGAGGAGATCGGACAAAAGATGATGAAGGAATGGTTGAGGTAGATTGAGGTATGATAGGTGGTTCAGGTGTAGTAATTTCCGGAAGTGGTGAAGATTGATGAATTGGTGATTGAGGTAATTTTGGTGAAGATGGAGATGATGGTGTTTGAGGTGTTTGTGTTCTGGGGGGTGGTGATCGGATTGTTTTTGGAGAACCAGAAGCAGATATTGTCTTTTCAGAAGAAGATTCAGCTTGAGCTTTGCTTTTGAGATTCTTTGAAGAACTCTTTTTCTTCTTCTTTTGGTGCACTTGCTTACTCAGCCTTAACACAAACATTTCGCCTTTTTGTTTCTTTTTCTTTGGCTTACTGGAACTGGATTCACCCTCACGCTCTTTTCTTTTAACACTTGACCCCTCACCAGGTGTCCTATGTACAGCTTGGGCAAGAACCGGGAGGCTTTCCGGTCCCATTGCTGTTCTAATCCAGTCCAGATAAGCTATCTTATCATCATCAGCATCTGAAACCATATCTAAAAGAAATGATGGAATCAAGAAAGTATAGTTAGCAGTTCCAGAATCTCTAACATACTTATAAAAATGTATGATCACTTTGCTGCTGTCTGGAAGCCTTGGAATGCTTCTTTCTTGTCTTATGGCACTGTAGACAATTGCTGTTAGAAATCTTATAAATGGAATATACTTCTTGGGAGCAGAGACTTTGCCATTTACTAATACTATCAACTGATCCCACAGAAGTTGAGCAATGTCGTAATGTCTGTTGAAAACAACAGCATAGAAGATGTGCAGCATTGGCTGTGTCAGATTGTCCATCCCTCTTGTGTAAGGAGTTAAGCAGTTGCTTAGGATGGAGTACACATAATACCAGATTTTTGGTAGATTTTTCAACTTGAAATCTTTGGTTCTAGACAGAGCACCTTCATAGCCAATTGAAATTAAAGCAGCAAACATCTCTTCATTGGACTCAAAATCATCATAATCAACATGTCCATTGAAGTCTGCTTCAGGTAATCTTAAAATCCTTCTGAAGTCATCTATATTGAATTCAAACTCATATGTTGTTCCTCCTGAAGTCAATTGATATTGAAAGTAGCCTTGACGACGTAGTTCAGGAGATTTTGACTTGGATTTTGCTTTTGGATTAGTTGGATCATAAGGTTGAACAAATGTAATCGATCTCCACATATCAAAAAGGTAGACTTCAGCTAAGTCTTGTTCAACAGTAAGTGCATATGTGAGATGATGATTATGAAGAATTCTCGGAACAATTTGAAAGCCGGGAGCAATGAATGGATCATATAATGCTCTGTTGTTTCTCATATTGCTTGTATTTCCGGCAAAGAGAATCTCTTCAATGGATTCATTTAGTGCAACCTCTTCATCATATTCAACAACTTCTTGATGATCCATTTTTGATTTTTCTGTTTTAAGACAAAAGAAAATTTAATGCATACAAAAAATAAAAAGTAAAAGAATTAAAAAAATTTGAGAATTTTTCTTATATTTTTTTTTGAAAATTTTTCTAAGTATGGAACCTAGGACGATCTTGACAAGATCGTCCTGAGGTTAAACTCAGGTTTTGGAAAAAACATTAAAACGATCTTAAGAAAGATCGTCTCAACATTTGATATTGAAAAATGGTTTAAGAGAAAAAAAAAAAAAAAAAAAAAAAAAAAAAAAAAAAAAAAAAAAAAAAAAAAAAAAAAAAAAAAAAAAAAAAAAAAAAAAAAAAAAAAAAAAAAAAAAAAAAAAAAAAAAAAAAAAAAAAAAAAAAAAAAAAAAAAAAAAAAAAAAAAAAAAAAAAAAAAAAAAAAAAAAAAAAAAAAAAAAAAAAAAAATAAAAAAAAAAAAACTGAAACGATCTTGATCAAGATCGTTTTAGCATTAACTCTTTGAAAAAATGTTAAGTATAGGAAAAATGAAACGGTCTTGTTTAAGATCGTCTTATCCTTGAATTTTTGAAAAAAAATGTTAAGTATGGAAAAATGAAACGGTCTTGTTTAAGATCGTCTTATCCTTGAACTTTTTGAAAAAATGTTAAGTATAGGAAAAATGAAACGGTCTTGTTTAAGATCGTCTTATCCTTGAATTTTTGAAAAAAAATGTTAAGTATGGAAAAATGAAACGGTCTTGTTTAAGATCGTCTTATCCTTGAATTTTTGAAAAAAAATGTTAAGTATAGGAAAAATGAAACGGTCTTGTTTTAAGATCGTTTTATCATTAACTCTTTGAAAAAATGTTAAGTATAGGAAAAATGAAACGGTCTTGTTTAAGATCGTCTTATCCTTGAATTTTTGAAAAAAAATGTTAAGTATGGAAAAATGAAACGGTCTTGTTTAAGATCGTCTTATCCTTGAACTTTTTGAAAAAATGTTAAGTATAGGAAAAATGAAACGGTCTTGTTTAAGATCGTCTTATCCTTGAATTTTTGAAAAAAAATGTTAAGTATGGAAAAATGAAACGGTCTTGTTTAAGATCGTCTTATCCTTGAATTTTTGAAAAAAAATGTTAAGTATAGGAAAAATGAAACGGTCTTGTTTTAAGATCGTTTTATCATTAACTCTTTGAAAAAATGTTAAGTATAGGAAAAATGAAACGGTCTTGTTTAAGATCGTCTTATCCTTGAATTTTTGAAAAAAAATGTTAAGTATGGAAAAATGAAACGGTCTTGTTTAAGATCGTCTTATCCTTGAACTTTTTGAAAAAATGTTAAGTATAGGAAAAATGAAACGGTCTTGTTTAAGATCGTCTTATCCTTGAATTTTTGAAAAAAAATGTTAAGTATGGAAAAATGAAACGGTCTTGTTTAAGATCGTCTTATCCTTGAATTTTTGAAAAAAAATGTTAAGTATAGGAAAAATGAAACGGTCTTGTTTAAGATCGTCTTATCCTTGACTTTTGAAAAAATGTTAAGTATGGAGAAAAAAACGGTCTTGGCAAGATCGTCTTATTTCCAAGTAGTTTTGGAACCAAGACGATCTTGGTCAAGATCGTCTTAGAAACAAAACACTTGAAACTAAGAGACTTTGCCCAAAATCGTTTTAACCTTTTCAGTGAAATTCTTAGTACCAAATGATTTCTTTTCACAACAAAACATGGTAAAAACACTTATATGAATCATAGAAAGCAATACTAATCAACTCACATCACTGAAATCAAACAATCTATTCTAGATCGTCTTAGGTCATCTTCTTCACAAAGACAAAAAGATAGCAGGTTTTTGAATTTTCGAAATCTCAAAACTAAGCATAAAAACATGTAATATACATCCACATATAACCTAAACATGCATCTAAATCATTCCAATATCACATATGCATTACCAGTCGATCAAAATTCAAGAAATGAAAAAAATAAGTTTATCATTTGAGAGCAGTTTCTTACTTGAATAAGTGATCTGAAGACAATGTGATTATGAAATAAAATGCTTAGAATGAGATCACGAACAAAACCCTTATCTTTTTTCAATGATCAGCCAACAATTAAATTTGAAGTGATTTGAGAGAGTTTATGGGAAACTGTAATGAAATAAAGAAATGGAAAGGAAAAAAAAAAAAAAAAAAAAAAAAAAAAAAAAAAAAAAAAAAAAAAAAAAAAAAAAAAAAAAAAAAAAAAAAAAAAAAAAAAAAAAAAAAAAAAAAAAAAAAAAAAAAAAAAAAAAAAAAAAAAAAAAAAAAAAAAAAAAAAAAAAAAAAAAAAAAAAAAAAAAAAAAAAAAAAAAAAAAAAAAAAAAAAAAAAAAAAAAAAAAAAAAAAAAAAAAAAAAAAAAAAAAAAAAAAAAAAAAAAAAAAAAAAAAAAAAAAAAAAAAAAAAAAAAAAAAAAAAAAAAAAAAAAAAAAAAAAAAAAAAAAAAAAAAAAAAAAAAAAAAAAAAAAAAAAAAAAAAAAAAAAAAAAAAAAAAAAAAAAAAAAAAAAAAAAAAAAAAAAAAAAAAAAAAAAAAAAAAAAAAAAAAAAAAAAAAAAAAAAAAAAAAAAAAAAAAAAAAAAAAAAAAAAAAAAAAAAAAAAAAAAAAAAAAAAAAAAAAAAAAAAAAAAAAAAAAAAAAAAAAAAAAAAAAAAAAAAAAAAAAAAAAAAAAAAAAAAAAAAAAAAAAAAAAAAAAAAAAAAAAAAAAAAAAAAAAAAAAAAAAAAAAAAAAAAAAAAAAAAAAAAAAAAAAAAAAAAAAAAAAAAAAAAAAAAAAAAAAAAAAAAAAAAAAAAAAAAAAAAAAAAAAAAAAAAAAAAAAAAAAAAAAAAAAAAAAAAAAAAAAAAAAAAAAAAAAAAAAAAAAAAAAAAAAAAAAAAAAAAAAAAAAAAAAAAAAAAAAAAAAAAAAAAAAAAAAAAAAAAAAAAAAAAAAAAAAAAAAAAAAAAAAAAAAAAAAAAAAAAAAAAAAAAAAAAAAAAAAAAAAAAAAAAAAAAAAAAAAAAAAAAAAAAAAAAAAAAAAAAAAAAAAAAAAAAAAAAAAAAAAAAAAAAAAAAAAAAAAAAAAAAAAAAAAAAAAAAAAAAAAAAAAAAAAAAAAAAAAAAAAAAAAAAAAAAAAAAAAAAAAAAAAAAAAAAAAAAAAAAAAAAAAAAAAAAAAAAAAAAAAAAAAAAAAAAAAAAAAAAAAAAAAAAAAAAAAAAAAAAAAAAAAAAAAAAAAAAAAAAAAAAAAAAAAAAAAAAAAAAAAAAAAAAAAAAAAAAAAAAAAAAAAAAAAAAAAAAAAAAAAAAAAAAAAAAAAAAAAAAAAAAAAAAAAAAAAAAAAAAAAAAAAAAAAAAAAAAAAAAAAAAAAAAAAAAAAAAAAAAAAAAAAAAAAAAAAAAAAAAAAAAAAAAAAAAAAAAAAAAAAAAAAAAAAAAAAAAAAAAAAAAAAAAAAAAAAAAAAAAAAAAAAAAAAAAAAAAAAAAAAAAAAAAAAAAAAAAAAAAAAAAAAAAAAAAAAAAAAAAAAAAAAAAAAAAAAAAAAAAAAAAAAAAAAAAAAAAAAAAAAAAAAAAAAAAAAAAAAAAAAAAAAAAAAAAAAAAAAAAAAAAAAAAAAAAAAAAAAAAAAAAAAAAAAAAAAAAACATGGTAACAACACTGATATGAATCATAGAAAGCAACACTAATCAACTCTTATCACTGAAATCAAACAATCTATTCTAGATCGTCTTAGGTCATCTTCTTCACAAAGACAAAAAGATAGCAGGTTTTTGAATTTTCGAAATCTCAAAACTAAGCATAAAAACATGTAATATACATCCACATATAACCTAAACATGCATCTAAATCATTCCAATATCACATATGCATTACCAGTCGATCAAAATTCAAGAAATGAAAAAAATAAGTTTATTTTTGGTTTTTCTAATATGAAAGAAAAAAATTATTTTTGGTTTTTCTAATATGAAAGAAAAAAATTATTTTTGGTTTTTCTAATATGAAAGAAAAAAATTATTTTTGGTTTTTCTAATATGAAAGAAAAAAATTATTTTTGGTTTTTCTAATATGAAAGAAAAAAATTATTTTTGGTTTTTCTAATATGAAAGAAAAAAATTATTTTTGGTTTTTCTAATATGAAAGAAAAAAATTATTTTTGGTTTTTCTAATATGAAAGAAAAAAATTATTTTTGGTTTTTCTAATATGAAAGAAAAAAATTATTTTTGGTTTTTCTAATATGAAAGAAAAAAATTATTTTTGGTTTTTCTAATATGAAAGAAAAAAATTATTTTTGGTTTTTCTAATATGAAAGAAAAAAATTATTTTTGGTTTTTCTAATATGAAAGAAAAAAATTATTTTTGGTTTTTCTAATATGAAAGAAAAAAATTATTTTTGGTTTTTCTAATATGAAAGAAAAAAATTATTTTTGGTTTTTCTAATATGAAAGAAAAAAATTATTTTTGGTTTTTCTAATATGAAAGAAAAAAATTATTTTTGGTTTTTCTAATATGAAAGAAAAAAATTATTTTTGGTTTTTCTAATATGAAAGAAAAAAATTATTTTTGGTTTTTCAATATAAAGAAAAAAATTATTTTTGGTTTTTCTAATATGAAAGAAAAAAATTATTAAGAAAAAATTATTTTTGGTTTTTCTAATATAAAGAAAAAAATTATTTTTGGTTTTTCTAATATGAAAGAAAAAAATTATTTTTGGTTTTTCTAATATGAAAGAAAAAAATTATTTTTGGTTTTTCTAATATGAAAGAAAAAAATTATTTTTGGTTTTTCTAATATGAAAGAAAAAAATTATTTTTGGTTTTTCTAATATGAAAGAAAAAATTATTTTTGGTTTTTCTAATATGAAAGAAAAAAATTATTTTTGGTTTTTCTAAAATAAAGAAAAAAATTATTTTTGGTTTTTCTAATATGAAAGAAAAAAATTATTTTTGGTTTTTCTAATATGAAAGAAAAAAATTATTTTTGGTTTTTCTAATATGAAAGAAAAAAATTATTTTTGGTTTTTCTAATATGAAAGAAAAAAATTATTTTTGGTTTTTCTAATATGAAAGAAAAAAATTATTTTTGGTTTTTCTAATATGAAAGAAAAAAATTATTTTTGGTTTTTCTAATATGAAAGAAAAAAATTATTTTTGGTTTTTCTAATATGAAAGAAAAAAATTATTTTTGGTTTTTCTAATATAAAAAAAAAATTATTTTTGGTTTTTCAATATAATTATATTTGGTTTTTCTAATATGAAAGAAAAAAATTATTAAGAAAAAATTATTTTTGGTTTTTCTAATATAAAGAAAAAAATTATTTTTGGTTTTTCTAATATGAAAGAAAAAAATTATTTTTGGTTTTTCTAATATGAAAGAAAAAAATTATTTTTGGTTTTTCTAATATGAAAGAAAAAAATTATTTTTGGTTTTTCTAATATGAAAGAAAAAAATTATTTTTGGTTTTTCTAATATGAAAGAAAAAAATTATTTTTGGTTTTTCTAATATGAAAGAAAAAAATTATTTTTGGTTTTTCTAATATGAAAGAAAAAAATTATTTTTGGTTTTTCTAATATGAAAGAAAAAAATTATTTTTGGTTTTTCTAATATGAAAGAAAAAAATTATTTTTGGTTTTTCTAATATGAAAGAAAAAAATTATTTTTGGTTTTTCTAATATGAAAGAAAAAAATTATTTTTGGTTTTTCTAATATGAAAGAAAAAAATTATTTTTGGTTTTTCTAATATGAAAGAAAAAAATTATTTTTGGTTTTTCTAATATGAAAGAAAAAAATTATTTTTGGTTTTTCTAATATGAAAGAAAAAAATTATTTTTGGTTTTTCTAATATGAAAGAAAAAAATTATTTTTGGTTTTTCTAATATGAAAGAAAAAAATTATTTTTGGTTTTTCAATATGAGAAAACAAGTATTGTTTAGATCAGAAATCTGTCTTTCATGTTTTTCACAGTTGGGTCTAAAATCTTTCATTTTATTTGTGAGAAACTCAACATCAGCTTGTCTTGCATTTGCTCTTAACCATTCATTGTCTTTCTCAAGCTTTAAAGTTTCAATGGTTTGCTTGAGTGAATGAACAGTTTTTTCAAGGTCTTGACATTTGTTGGTCAATTGAGCATTGGGTGAAACAACTTGAGAACTGTTACTTGACAAATGCATTTCTTTTAAAGAATCATAATTCACTTTGAGAGCTTCATGAGCTATTGAGAGTTCTGAAAAATCTTCATTAATTTTATCAAACTCTTGTTTAGCCATTTTCAAATTGTTTTTCAAATCCTCAACTTGTTTTTGAAGAGTTTCAATTTCAACTCCTTTGAGAAAACAAGTACTGTTTAGATCAGAAATCTGTCTTTCATGTTTTTCACAGTTGGGTCTAAAATCTTTCATTTTATTTGTGAGAAACTCAACATCAGCTTGTCTTGCATTTGCTCTTAACCATTCATTGTCTTTCTCAAGCTTTAAAGTTTCAATGGTTTGCTTGAGTGAATGAACAGTTTTTTCAAGGTCTTGACATTTGTTGGTCAATTGAGCATTGGGTGAAACAACTTGAGAACTGTTACTTGACAAATGCATTTCTTTTAATAAAGTTTTGTAGTTGGAATGTAAAATCTTTCTGAATTTGGTTTTGAACAATCTTTTTGAGACTCATTTTCAGGAATTGAAATGCTGTCTATTTCTTCTAACTCATAGATGGATCTTTTATGAGTTTTCTTGTATGTATCATTAATAGCAACATAATCAATTTGAAAACTGTTTGGTTTTTGTCTTTCAACATCATCTGACTCAAAGTCATCCTCAGATGGTCTGATGAACTCTTGAATCATGCCAAATCTGAGACAATTCCCATCATAAAGTGGACCAAGTTCTTCCTTCTTGATTTTTTCTAAATGTGTTGGATTCTCATAACCCAAACCAAGAAGAAGTTCTGATCTATCTATCTTTGACTTGTTGTAATAAGCAGTGAAATTCAGAAGAGGATTTTGTTCAACTTTATAGAGTTTTTCTTGATAGAACAAAATGTTTGTTTTCAAATCCTCAACTTGTTTTTGAAGAGTTTCAATTTCAACTCCTTTGAGAAAACAAGTACTGTTTAGATCAGAAATCTGTCTTTCATGTTTTTCACAGTTGGGTCTAAAATCTTTCATTTTATTTGTGAGAAACTCAACATCAGCTTGTCTTGCATTTGCTCTTAACCATTCATTGTCTTTCTCAAGCTTTAAAGTTTCAATGGTTTGCTTGAGTGAATGAACAGTTTTTTCAAGGTCTTGACATTTGTTGGTCAATTGAGCATTGGGTGAAACAACTTGAGAACTGTTACTTGACAAATGCATTTCTTTTAAAGAATCATAATTCACTTTGAGAGCTTCATGAGCTATTGAGAGTTCTGAAAAATCTTCATTAATTTTATCAAACTCTTGTTTAGCCATTTTCAAATTGTTTTTCAAAGTAATATTTTGCTTTGTCAAAGTATCAGCAGTTGTTTGGTCAGACAAGTAATCATCTGTGGAGATGAATTGTACCTCACTTGTTGTTTGTGAAGTATTCGGTGAAAGATTTGTTGTTGATGTCATTAAGCATGTGAGATCTTCAGAATCAGCATCAATATCCCCGAATAGCCATGGTTTCATCTTTTGTTGTTTGGCTAAGAAATTCTTTCTGATCTCAAGCTCTGAAAACTTCATTGTTGACATCTGAAATGAATAAACAATGATTTGTATTTATTTTTGTTGTTTTTGATTATAAAAAAATGAAACGATCTTGAGAAGATCGTTTTGTAAATTTGGAACTTAGAAGATCGTCTTAGAAAATTGGAACTTAGAAGATCGTCTTGGAAACTTGGTGAAAAATTTCTAAGTAAAAGATGGTAGGACGATCTTATGTGAAGATCGTCTTGGAAACTTGGTGAAAAATTTCTAAGTAAAAGATGGTAGGACGATCTTATGTGAAGATCGTCTTGGAAACTTGGTGAAAAATTTCTAAGTAAAAGATGGTAGGACGATCTTATGTGAAGATCGTCTTGGAAACTTGGTGAAAAATTTCTAAGTAAAAGATGGTAGGACGATCTTATGTGAAGATCGTCTTGGAAACTTGGTGAAAAATTTCTAAGTAAAAGATGGTAGGACGATCTTATGTGAAGATCGTCTTGGAAACTTGGTGAAAAATTTCTAAGTAAAAGATGGTAGGACGATCTTATGTGAAGATCGTCTTGGAAACTTGGTGAAAAATTTCTAAGTAAAAGATGGTAGGACGATCTTATGTGAAGATCGTCTTGGAAACTTGGTGAAAAATTTCTAAGTAAAAGATGGTAGGACGATCTTATGTGAAGATCGTCTTGGAAACTTGGTGAAAAATTTCTAAGTAAAAGATGGTAGGACGATCTTATGTGAAGATCGTCTTGGAAACTTGGTGAAAAATTTCTAAGTAAAAGATGGTAGGACGATCTTATGTGAAGATCGTCTTGGAAACTTGGTGAAAAATTTCTAAGTAAAAGATGGTAGGACGATCTTATGTGAAGATCGTCTTGGAAACTTGGTGAAAAATTTCTAAGTAAAAGATGGTAGGACGATCTTATGTGAAGATCGTCTTGGAAACTTGGTGAAAAATTTCTAAGTAAAAGATGGTAGGACGATCTTATGTGAAGATCGTCTTGGAAACTTGGTGAAAAATTTCTAAGTAAAAGATGGTAGGACGATCTTATGTGAAGATCGTCTTGGAAACTTGGTGAAAAATTTCTAAGTAAAAGATGGTAGGACGATCTTATGTGAAGATCGTCTTGGAAACTTGGTGAAAAATTTCTAAGTAAAAGATGGTAGGACGATCTTATGTGAAGATCGTCTTGGAAACTTGGTGAAAAATTTCTAAGTAAAAGATGGTAGGACGATCTTATGTGAAGATCGTCTTGGAAACTTGGTGAAAAATTTCTAAGTAAAAGATGGTAGGACGATCTTATGTGAAGATCGTCTTGGAAACTTGGTGAAAAATTTCTAAGTAAAAGATGGTAGGACGATCTTATGTGAAGATCGTCTTGGAAACTTGGTGAAAAATTTCTAAGTAAAAGATGGTAGGACGATCTTATGTGAAGATCGTCTTGGAAACTTGGTGAAAAATTTCTAAGTAAAAGATGGTAGGACGATCTTATGTGAAGATCGTCTTGGAAACTTGGTGAAAAATTTCTAAGTAAAAGATGGTAGGACGATCTTATGTGAAGATCGTCTTGGAAACTTGGTGAAAAATTTCTAAGTAAAAGATGGTAGGACGATCTTATGTGAAGATCGTCTTGGAAACTTGGTGAAAAATTTCTAAGTAAAAGATGGTAGGACGATCTTATGTGAAGATCGTCTTGGAAACTTGGTGAAAAATTTCTAAGTAAAAGATGGTAGGACGATCTTATGTGAAGATCGTCTTGGAAACTTGGTGAAAAATTTCTAAGTAAAAGATGGTAGGACGATCTTATGTGAAGATCGTCTTGGAAACTTGGTGAAAAATTTCTAAGTAAAAGATGGTAGGACGATCTTATGTGAAGATCGTCTTGGAAACTTGGTGAAAAATTTCTAAGTAAAAGATGGTAGGACGATCTTATGTGAAGATCGTCTTGGAAACTTGGTGAAAAATTTCTAAGTAAAAGATGGTAGGACGATCTTATGTGAAGATCGTCTTGGAAACTTGGTGAAAAATTTCTAAGTAAAAGATGGTAGGACGATCTTATGTGAAGATCGTCTTGGAAACTTGGTGAAAAATTTCTAAGTAAAAGATGGTAGGACGATCTTATGTGAAGATCGTCTTGGAAACTTGGTGAAAAATTTCTAAGTAAAAGATGGTAGGACGATCTTATGTGAAGATCGTCTTGGAAACTTGGTGAAAAATTTCTAAGTAAAAGATGGTAGGACGATCTTATGTGAAGATCGTCTTGGAAACTTGGTGAAAAATTTCTAAGTAAAAGATGGTAGGACGATCTTATGTGAAGATCGTCTTGGAAACTTGGTGAAAAATTTCTAAGTAAAAGATGGTAGGACGATCTTATGTGAAGATCGTCTTGGAAACTTGGTGAAAAATTTCTAAGTAAAAGATGGTAGGACGATCTTATGTGAAGATCGTCTTGGAAACTTGGTGAAAAATTTCTAAGTAAAAGATGGTAGGACGATCTTATGTGAAGATCGTCTTGGAAACTTGGTGAAAAATTTCTAAGTAAAAGATGGTAGGACGATCTTATGTGAAGATCGTCTTGGAAACTTGGTGAAAAATTTCTAAGTAAAAGATGGTAGGACGATCTTATGTGAAGATCGTCTTGGAAACTTGGTGAAAAATTTCTAAGTAAAAGATGGTAGGACGATCTTATGTGAAGATCGTCTTGGAAACTTGGTGAAAAATTTCTAAGTAAAAGATGGTAGGACGATCTTATGTGAAGATCGTCTTGGAAACTTGGTGAAAAATTTCTAAGTAAAAGATGGTAAGATCTTATTGTCAGGGTGTTATGCGATTGGGGGGCGGTAGAAACTATAGGACCAGACTATATATATATATATATATATATATACATACATATATATATATATATATGCATATATTACTTACAATTTTATGGGCCGAGTAAACAATTGGATATATATATATATATATATATATATATATATATATATATATATATACATATATATATATATATATATATATATATATATATATATATATATATATATATATATATATATATATATATATATATATATATATATATATATATATATATATATATATATATATATATATATATATATATATATATATATATATATATATATATATATATATATATATATATATATATATATATATATATATATATATATATATATATATATATATATATATATATATATATATATATATATATATATATATATATATATATATATATATATATATATATATATATATATATATATATATATATATATATATATATATATATATATATATATATATATATATATATATATATATATATATATATATATATATATATATATATATATATATATATATATATATATATATATATATATATATATATATATATATATATATATATATATATATATATATATATATATATATATATATATATATATATATATATATATATATATATATATATATATATATATATATATATATATATATATATATATATATATATATATATATATATATATATATATATATATATATATATATATATATATATATATATATATATATATATATATATATATATATATATATATATATATATATATATATATATATATATATATATATATATATATATATATATATATATATATATATATATATATATATATATATATATATATATATATATATATATATATATATATATATATATATATATATATATATATATATATATATATATATATATATATATATATATATATATATATATATATATATATATATATATATATATATATATATATATATATATATATATATATATATATATATATATATATATATATATATATATATATATATATATATATATATATATATATATATATATATATATATATATATATATATATATATATATATATATATATATATATATATATATATATATATATATATATATATATATATATATATATATATATATATATATATATATATATATATATATATATATATATATATATATATATATATATATATATATATATATATATATATATATATATATATATATATATATATATATATATATATATATATATATATATATATATATATATATATATATATATATATATATATATATATATATATATATATATATATATATATATATATATATATATATATATATATATATATATATATATATATATATATATATATATATATATATATATATATATATATATATATATATATATATATATATATATATATATATATATATATATATATATATATATATATATATATATATATATATATATATATATATATATATATATATATATATATATATATATATATATATATATATATATATATATATATATATATATATATATATATATATATATATATATATATATATATATATATATATATATATATATATATATATATATATATATATATATATATATATATATATATATATATATATATATATATATATATATATATATATATATATATATATATATATATATATATATATATATATATATATATATATATATATATATATATATATATATATATATATATATATATATATATATATATATATATATATATATATATATATATATATATATATATATATATATATATATATATATATATATATATATATATATATATATATATATATATATATATATATATATATATATATATATATATATATATATATATATATATATATATATATATATATATATATATATATATATATATATATATATATATATATATATATATATATACCC
The DNA here is from genome assembly GCA_034093135.1 of Erigeron breviscapus. Taxonomy (NCBI): domain Eukaryota; kingdom Viridiplantae; phylum Streptophyta; class Magnoliopsida; order Asterales; family Asteraceae; genus Erigeron; species Erigeron breviscapus. Next base: position 8,727,192 of record CM067172.1, on the reverse strand, counting down.
AACCTGACCTACTCTTTTGCCACCTCTAATAATCTTCATGGTAGTATTCTAATAGTGTTTCACATATCAACCATACAATTTACCTCATCCAACATCCGACTTACCATCATCTCCAAAACAACTCACCTACACAAATCACAATAATAAGTGAGCATGAACAGATGCAATATTGTCTATCATGTTTAAAAAAATTCCAATATATCAATGGGAGAATAGACTATTAGTCTGTATATTCATGGGATTGTAACAACTACAATTATATATGTTGGATAAAAATTAACAGCTTGCATAAAAAGGCAATTCACTCACCTGTAGGTTTTACTTTATTTTGAAAATCTCGACATCCCTAAAATAACAAATTGAATATGTCAAAATAATAAACCTCTTACAATCCTAAAAAAAAAACCCTTAACCTCTTACAATCCTAAAAAAAAAAAAAAAAAAAAAAAAAAAAAAAAAAAAAAAAAAAAAAAAAAAAAAAAAAAAAAAAAAAAAAAAAAAAAAAAAAAAAAAAAAAAAAAAAAAAAAAAAAAAAAAAAAAAAAAAAAAAAAAAAAAAAAAAAAAAAAAAAAAAAAAAAAAAAAAAAAAAAAAAAAAAAAAAAAAAAAAAAAAAAAAAAAAAAAAAAAAAAAAAAAAAAAAAAAAAAAAAAAAAAAAAAAAAAAAAAAAAAAAAAAAAAAAAAAAAAAAAAAAAAAAAAAAAAAAAAAAAAAAAAAAAAAAAAAAAAAAAAAAAAAAAAAAAAAAAAAAAAAAAAAAAAAAAAAAAAAAAAAAAAAAAAAAAAAAAAAAAAAAAAAAAAAAAAAAAAAAAAAAAAAAAAAAAAAAAAAAAAAAAAAAAAAAAAAAAAAAAAAAAAAAAAAAAAAAAAAAAAAAAAAAAAAAAAAAAAAAAAAAAAAAAAAAAAAAAAAAAAAAAAAAAAAAAAAAAAAAAAAAAAAAAAAAAAAAAAAAAAAAAAAAAAAAAAAAAAAAAAAAAAAAAAAAAAAAAAAAAAAAAAAAAAAAAAAAAAAAAAAAAAAAAAAAAAAAAAAAAAAAAAAAAAAAAAAAAAAAAAAAAAAAAAAAAAAAAAAAAAAAAAAAAAAAAAAAAAAAAAAAAAAAAAAAAAAAAAAAAAAAAAAAAAAAAAAAAAAAAAAAAAAAAAAAAAAAAAAAAAAAAAAAAAAAAAAAAAAAAAAAAAAAAAAAAAAAAAAAAAAAAAAAAAAAAAAAAAAAAAAAAAAAAAAAAAAAAAAAAAAAAAAAAAAAAAAAAAAAAAAAAAAAAAAAAAAAAAAAAAAAAAAAAAAAAAAAAAAAAAAAAAAAAAAAAAAAAAAAAAAAAAAAAAAAAAAAAAAAAAAAAAAAAAAAAAAAAAAAAAAAAAAAAAAAAAAAAAAAAAAAAAAAAAAAAAAAAAAAAAAAAAAAAAAAAAAAAAAAAAAAAAAAAAAAAAAAAAAAAAAAAAAAAAAAAAAAAAAAAAAAAAAAAAAAAAAAAAAAAAAAAAAAAAAAAAAAAAAAAAAAAAAAAAAAAAAAAAAAAAAAAAAAAAAAAAAAAAAAAAAAAAAAAAAAAAAAAAAAAAAAAAAAAAAAAAAAAAAAAAAAAAAAAAAAAAAAAAAAAAAAAAAAAAAAAAAAAAAAAAAAAAAAAAAAAAAAAAAAAAAAAAAAAAAAAAAAAAAAAAAAAAAAAAAAAAAAAAAAAAAAAAAAAAAAAAAAAAAAAAAAAAAAAAAAAAAAAAAAAAAAAAAAAAAAAAAAAAAAAAAAAAAAAAAAAAAAAAAAAAAAAAAAAAAAAAAAAAAAAAAAAAAAAAAAAAAAAAAAAAAAAAAAAAAAAAAAAAAAAAAAAAAAAAAAAAAAAAAAAAAAAAAAAAAAAAAAAAAAAAAAAAAAAAAAAAAAAAAAAAAAAAAAAAAAAAAAAAAAAAAAAAAAAAAAAAAAAAAAAAAAAAAAAAAAAAAAAAAAAAAAAAAAAAAAAAAAAAAAAAAAAAAAAAAAAAAAAAAAATAACACACGAATGAAAAAATAAAAAGAAACTATATATATAATAAAAAAAAAACACAAAACTGATAAAAAAAAAAAAAAAAAAGGGGAGAAAACACTAGCGAACCTACTATGCCATCAGACCATGGTGGGCAATCGACTTCTACAAATACGGATGGTAATGAGGGGAAAAAAGTGATTATCTGGCCTCCAATGAAGCTAAGAACCTTGATACGACTGAGTTAAAGGATAAAGGTGTGGCGTCGGACTCAAATGAAAATCTGGAACAACCAAAACTGAAACAACCAATGTCGTATGCTACTGCTGTGTCTAGTACACCAACTGTTCGTAAAGTGAATTTTAGATATCTTGTTGGTGATGAGGTGATGCATGGTGTAGACGTTGTCCTTCCATTGGCTACTGTTAAGGAGGTATCTAAACGGTTCTCAAACAACCTATATGGATACTTCCTAGGTAAACGTTTAGCATTTCCTGTGGTTGAATCTAATGTGAAGAATGCGTGGAATAAATTTGGTATTGAGAAGGTAATGATGAACTCTTCAGGGTTCTTTTTCTTTCAATTTAAGTCCCGTGAAGGTATAGAGCAAGTGGTGGCAAAGGGCCATGGCTAATAAGGTCGGCTGCAATAATTCTGAATATTTGGAACCCCCATATAAACCTGAAGAAAGAGGATGTAAAAGCTGTTCCGGTGTAGGTGAAACTACATAACGTCCCTCTTATTGCATACACGGAGGATGGATTAAGTATGCTGGCTACTAAGGTAGGTAAACCTATGATGTTAGATGAGTATACAAGTAACATGTGCATGCAATCATGGGGTAGGAATAGCTATGCACTTGCACTGCTGGAGGTGTCAGCTGAAAATGACTTAAAGGATGAACTAGTTATTGCTATTCCTAACCTTAATGGCGATGGGCATTCAACTGAGAAAATTAATGTGGAATACGAGTGGAAACCTCCTAGATGTTCTTTTTGCTGCACGTTTGGTCATGACACATCCCTTTGTGCGAAAAATGTGAAGGCTAATACTAATAAGAAAGATAAGGAAGTGGATGAGGAGGGCTTCCAAAAGGTTATGGGGAAGGGAAAGAATGCTAGGAAACCACCTGTGGTGAAGAAGCAAAAGCCTTATGCTGTGTATCGACCTAAAGTTGCCCAGAAAGTGAATATTGATGACACAGTCAAGGAAGCTGTAAATGATAACAAGAAGCAATCTACAAATAGTAAGCCTGGTGCTAGTTCATCTAGGAGCTCTGTTCCAACCAGCAATTCTTTTGGTGTGTTATCATCGAATGAGGCTGAGGATGATCATGATGAAAGAAAAAAGAACAATGATTTTCAGGTTACTATAGATTCAGATGGAGAGGAAGTTATTGAAATCACAAATGAGACAACTAATTTTATGACATCAGGAATCCGCCCTGGGGATACAAATACGGGGACAAGCACTCCCAAAAATGGTGATGTAAATGGGTAGCTTAGCCTCTTGGAACATAAGGGGTCTGAACCGCCCCCTGAAACAAAGAGCGGTTCGTTTTGTTATCAGAGAAAATCACCTTAACTTATGTGCTATTATGGAATCTCATGCTGATATTGTTGGGATTTTGTTAACTATACAACTCTTTGTATCGATTATGGATGTTCATAATTTGAAAGGACTTCAAATTAGTTTATTCAAAACTTAGGGTTTAAAGTGTAAATAATTAAAATTCAATTTAATTAATCCTAGTCGAACTCAACTTCCCTTGAAAAGGGTTGTAGAATTCGAAACCCTATTTATTTATGAAAGTCGAATTCGACTTCCCTTGTGAAGGGGAGGTCGAATTCCAAGCCCTAATTTAATCCAAAACCGTTTAATTAAAAACCTTTTAATAAAACATGAACATCCTAATTAGTTACGATTAATTAATTAAACTAACTAATTATATATATGCGGAATAAGTTAATAAAACAATTAACTAATTAATTCCCTAATTACGATCTATCATGCATGCAATATAACCAACTAATAAATAAATAAATAAACAAAGAAAGAAACAAATAAATAAATAAATAAATAGATATATATATAATATACGTAAAGGGTAATTCTATATACATAAATAAATAAATAAATAAATAAATAAATAAATAAATAAATAAATAAATAAATAAATAAATAAATAAATAAATAAATAAATAAATAAATAAATAAATAAATAAATAAATAAATAAATAAATAAATAAATAAATAAATAAATAAATAAATAAATAAATAAATAAATAAATAAATAAATAAATAAATAAATAAATAAATAAATAAATAAATAAATAAATAAATAAATAAATAAATAAATAAATAAATAAATAAATAAATAAATAAATAAATAAATAAATAAATAAATAAATAAATAAATAAATAAATAAATAAATAAATAAATAAATAAATAAATAAATAAATAAATAAATAAATAAATAAATAAATAAATAAATAAATAAATAAATAAATAAATAAATAAATAAATAAATAAATAAATAAATAAATAAATAAATAAATAAATAAATAAATAAATAAATAAATAAATAAATAAATAAATAAATAAATAAATAAATAAATAAATAAATAAATAAATAAATAAATAAATAAATAAATAAATAAATAAATAAATAAATAAATAAATAAATAAATAAATAAATAAATAAATAAATAAATAAATAAATAAATAAATAAATAAATAAATAAATAAATAAATAAATAAATAAATAAATAAATAAATAAATAAATAAATAAATAAATAAATAAATAAATAAATAAATAAATAAATAAATAAATAAATAAATAAATAAATAAATAAATAAATAAATAAATAAATAAATAAATAAATAAATAAATAAATAAATAAATAAATAAATAAATAAATAAATAAATAAATAAATAAATAAATAAATAAATAAATAAATAAATAAATAAATAAATAAATAAATAAATAAATAAATAAATAAATAAATAAATAAATAAATAAATAAATAAATAAATAAATAAATAAATAAATAAATAAATAAATAAATAAATAAATAAATAAATAAATAAATAAATAAATAAATAAATAAATAAATAAATAAATAAATAAATAAATAAATAAATAAATAAATAAATAAATAAATAAATAAATAAATAAATAAATAAATAAATAAATAAATAAATAAATAAATAAATAAATAAATAAATAAATAAATAAATAAATAAATAAATAAATAAATAAATAAATAAATAAATAAATAAATAAATAAATAAATAAATAAGTCACGTACTAGAGCCCAAGTGTAGGAACTCCTCTAAAGACTCGTACACACGAACGGATCTTCGGCACTTAGCTAAGTGCTAGCTATAACTCCAAGTTATAACAAAAACCCACCATATATAAAAATTAACTAGAATTTTCGACCTTTTCCAAAGGGAAGGGATTTTCGACCCTAGCTTCAGAAGAGAGAAGAGAGAATTAAAGGGAAAAAGGGTTTTATGTCTCTATTTATAAGAATAGAAAACCCTTAGGTTTCCTTCTCCCAATCAATGTGGGACAAGGAAACATCCATTTTTCCCTTTCCCTTGTTTCGTGTGTGGCTGACCTAGTGGGACCTCATGGGTCGACTCATGGTGCTTGATGTCCGATCCTGCTTTTGACCCGACTCGCGTTTCCGACCCGCTCGTCATTTCCAAATCTATTTTTGGAAACTTTCCAAAAACTATCTTTAGAAACTTCTAGTTATTATCATTTCAATGGTTCTTTTGTTATATATATGAAGTTCAACTAAGCCCTCCCCATTCTTCGCGTGCGACCCTAAAGGTTCATAGATATGAGGCCGTATAAATATATTGGAATATTCTCATAATTTCAACACTCCCACTTGAGGATATTTCAAATATGAGGATCATCCCAACATACGTCAAGTATACTGACACCGAACGTTCGTCTAGCAACACGACGATGCCCCCAAATATGTATGAATGTAATTCCGTGACGGGAACCAACATCAACTTCTAGATGTTGTACATTAAACTCTTTTAATGCTTTGGTACAATGTCTAATCCTCCCTATATGTTTCCGATATCACATCGAGTCATGAGGCAAGGATCAAGCGACGCTCATATAAATTCGACATATTGCTCGATCTACTGAAAAGAAGTGAAACAATCCAAAATACGATTACTTAGAAACACATTCATAAGTAATGCACTCGGGGCATGGCCATGCACTTAATCAGTTCCTTTCATCGAGTGGCCGCGTGATATCTTTCCAACTCTTTGGCGAACAAATCCTTTCTTGACAACATACGTCCCTTCCATATTTCACCTCACACCCAAAACAGTCCTACTACTGTCGGTTAGGTTCCAGGTTCGATACTGGATCAAAGCATGAGACTACGTACTCCAGGACACGCCTATGCGTCTCAAGTTGAAGGACAACTAGACACTACCACTTCTCAAGATTCATGCATGTCAACATGATCCACATGATTACTTGAGGAATGGGTCTAATCCCAATATTCAACTCTCTCTCTTGAATACTTGTGAAATGATTGTACCTCTATACACATTATTTACGCAACGTAAATAATATATCATCTCTCACAATTACCTTTATTCATTATTACTCCCGTAATCAATGAGCGGTAATGGGCAATGTTTTAGAATCATTTCATGACTCATGGATTGATTTTAAGCATGCAAATATAGAACTCGGAGCGTAAGAATGAGAATGCTATTATTCTCTTCAACACTTCCGATAGGTTCCAATATCCAAATACTAAAATTTTATCACAACGTGATTAATCAGCAAATCTAACCCCAAACTCTTAGTCAATTCACATTAACCAAGAATATGCCTTTCCCTTAGGGGTCTTGCTTAATCCATCACTTGTATTGAACCTTTTAGAATATCCACGCGATCTCTCTCAAGCGTGTCGCAAGCATCTCGTAAATATGATAAAATATCATATATCCCACAAGACGTTTCTCTATGCCTTTAGAGGGGGCGATATATTCTACAATTCCAATAGTGGACTAGTATTGAGATATTACGAAAAATCCATATATCTCTTTCGTCCATAAGGAATTTATTCTTTTCCGCTTATCGACAATCCAAGACTCTTGGATCTCGAATATAGTTTAGCCAAGCTAACCAATTTATTTGAATTATATACATGAGTTATGACATAGCCGAGAGACTTCATTTCGTGAGCAACTTTCTCATAAAAATTTGAAGTTTCACTTTGAGTATCTACTCAAATAACGTCACGAGGTTCATCTAAAGTGAACACTTTATCTAGAGATGATTCTAGATACGATCATGTAATCTTATTTAAGCTAATATTCATAGATAAGCTTTAGGTTGCACCATTTATCGTCCTCGCTTATGGTGACCTTTTTATTGCTTAAAACTCATAGCTAACTTATGAACTTATGGCAATTAGTATCTTGTTACTTCAAGACAAGCTTTAAGTTGGATTCAGATATCAATCTCATTGACTTCGAATGCTTTGCAACTTTACAAGCTTTCAATCATCACTTATATGAATCTTTCGATTAACTCCTACTAATCCAACATGTAGATATTCGGTTTAACCTAAATCCACTGCGCCTCTGAGCTTACACTCTAAGGCCCACCACGCGTAATGGCTAATCATCTTAAGAAGGTTGTGATTCGTATTTCTTGAAACCTTTCAAGATCTACACCGCTCCCACTGAATCTAAGAATTCTAGCAATCCTTGACTTTGATAAGTTTCACTTATCGTGGAAACCATGAAGATATTTGTCAATCAAGGCTAACTCTTGACCGATTCACGAATCATAACTTGTTAGACATAAAACAAGATAATTCTCATTAATGCCATAACATATAACCTTCTACTACTTGGTATAAGGTTTAACCAAAAAGGGATGAAGTTACTTTAGATCATCTTGAACCATATCTTGTATGTTTCAATAGTGAAGACAAACGAAATGCAAGGCATTCCTATTTTCACGCGTATGATCCAAAACAGACTTTGATTATCAACGGAGTAGGAATTTATGACGTCATATATAAGTAAAACAACTAAGTGTAATACTTTAGAAAATCTCGAATACATATTCAAAATTTTGTATATACGACATTCCAAAGACCAAGAACAATTCTCGTTCAAATGACAAGACTAGATCAAGATTCAATCACTTAGGTAAATCCGACAATCTCTTCAAGGTTGTGATTCTAGAATCGTGAGTCTTGCATTTCCTACTTGTTTTCCGATATTGAACAACTCAATAAATCTTAGGTTGACACCTAGTGTCATCCATCTTAGGAAAACATATAATGAATTTAGATACTTTACTTAGCGAAGCTTATATTGACATAGTCTTGCTAGTAGATAGTCAAAATTACCTCACTTCCAAAATAACCTATCTAAACCTCATTGGTTATAGGTAGTATCTCTTAAGAACTCTTCTTGTTCCCTTTCTTGGATTAAGAAATGTCATTGTGAAAACAAAACACACTTGTTCTTCACTCTACCTCTTGTACCTTTTATCGGGTATCTTGACTTCTCCATTACTATCACGACTAAAGCCTTGTCTAGCATAGCTTTATTAGTTGCCTTCAACTCTTGATGCAACTTAACACACTCTTATTTCATCTTGGCACATTGAATATGCTCGTAAAGTTTGGTCGTTGAATTGTAAATTCGTCCCAAACCTCATACGGATAGGTGACATAAGTCGTTGTGATTTATCCATGTACTCGCTTCATAAGGTTACATAGAATGTCTCATCGTATGCAATATTAACATGGCTTTCTAGTGAGCTTGTTTCTCGAACACGCTACAAAATTTCTAGCCATGAAGTGAGCTTTCGAATGCTCGACTCCTTTTGATTATCAAAAGGTATACTGCTATCACAAGACAAATAAACAATCTCACTTTGCTCATCGTATTACTAGAGAATACAAGATAGCAATAGTGTATTTGTTATCGGAGACAATGTCAAGAAAACACAACTTCTTCTCATGGCTCAAGAATAAATCTCGAGTTAGATATTGAAGTTGCTCTCATTTAGCTTCTCATTATCTAGCAAAGATATTAGCAATATAATTCAAATAATATTTAACAACTAGCGGAGTTTATTAATTAAACTAGGTTCTCATTTTATCAATTGATATTTATCTTTAACTAGTATAGCTACCCAAGATTTCAAAGTAAAATCTTCTATTTAGTTAAAGCTTAAAGAACCAAATTGAGTCCACGTCACGTGTATCCGGCAACGGTCCGGACGACCACATGTTCGTTTATCAATAAGGCCGGTTTGCAACCGATCGTACATTACGACTCTTAATGAGACTTTGATCACTCCTTGATCCAACGACATGTTTAGTATCATCCTTGCCGACTTGTACCTAGGCAACGGTCCAGGACGACCTAGAAAAATCCGCCTATAAGCTGGCGTGTGGCTGTCCATGTCCGGTAACTGGGATGGGCAGACATGAAGGACCACCCCGTGTCTATCTATGGCTTAGGCAACGGTCCAGGACGACCTAGAAAAATCCGCCTATAAGCTGGCGTGTGGCTGTCCATGTCCGGTAACTGGGATGGGCAGACATGAAGGACCACCCCGTGTCTATCTATGGCTTAGGCAACGGTCCAGAGCATCAGGGAGCGTAGACGGTCGGGTGCTTCTCATAGGATGGCAGAGATTTCTTTATAAGGGTAGAATAGCTTAGACTAATAAATTAGCCTAATGACAATTCGTTTCGCATGCATTCAAAACAAATTACTTTCACCTGCTTAACTTTAACCTATTAAGTTCTACGAAATATGTTTGTGACGTCTAAGGCATAAAAGAACAACACAAACAAATAATGCATGAAATTAAAGCTCTTTCTTAATTTTAATTCATTTCGTAAAACTTTGTTTTCGAGTTTCTTAAAATCTCTATTTTATAAAACTCATGTTAGTTTTAATTTAAAAACAAGTTTACCATTAAAACTAAGTTATATATGTTCTTTAATCTCTAGGGTTTAAAACAACATGCATCATTTAAACCATATTAATACATATATGTCCGCATGCATAAACTAGTCCATAATTCTACATGTAGTTCCAACTAAAGCAAGTTACTACGTCTATTACTTTCGTGATCATATTATCGAGCTTCCACTTACTTCGACAACTATTATCAGTATAAATAAGCTCGAAATGATTTCCGTTTCTCAAGACTTTCCTTTTGAGCATGAATCATAAATTCGATTTTAAGAATGAAATTACTCATTAATTTAATTTAAAAGGCATTAAATTAATTCTCTCAAAAACTAATTTTATTTTCTCAAAATCCAAATTTTATTTTCTCTAAAATAAATACATACCATTTCAATCCCATTTGAAAATTAAAACTTGAGAAACAATCAACGATCACTACTAATAAAACGTATGGACTAAAATGGGTTTACGCATAGTAATATCCTATATTATCTCTTTAGTGACTACGGTCATGGCTATGGGTTCATGTACATAGGCATAGAAAAGAAAAACTAAATTTTATAGTAGTCACATGGGTGAACCGACCCGGTACGCACATACGGGTTAATTCAACCAATTATATACAATTCGAAAAAACCTAATGAATTGTATTCTATTAGTGATTATACCATGCATGAGCCTGCGCTCTGATACCACTGTTGGGATTTTATGAACTATACAACTCTTTGTATCAAATGGATGTTCATAATTTGAAAGGACTTCAAATTATTTATTCAAAACTTAGGGTTTAAAGTGTAAATAATTAAAATTCAATTTAATTAATCCTAGTCGAACTCAACTTCCCTTGAAAAGGGTTGTAGAATTCGAAACCCTAATTATTTATGAAAGTCGAATTCGACTTCCCTTGTGAAGGGGAGGTCGAATTCCAAGCCCTAATTTAATCCAAAACGTTTAATTAAAAACCTTTTAATAAAATATGAACATCCTAATTAGTTACGATTAATTAATTAAGCAAATAAATTAATCTAGTTTAATTTACTTATGCAATAATTAATTAAACTAACTAATTATATATGCGGAATAAGTTAATAAAACAATTAACTAATTAATTCCCTAATTACGATCTATCATGCATGCAATATAACCAACTAATAAATAAATAAACAAAGAAAGAAACCTAACCTCTTTGTAGAAACCCGGAGACGAGAACTCCGTCACGTACTAGAGCCCAAGTGTAGGAACTCCTCTAAAGACTCGTACACATGAACGGATCTTCGACACTTAGCTAAGTGCTAGCTATAACTCCAAGTTATAACAAAAACCCACCATATTAAAAATTAACTAGAAAAGCTTAGTCGAAAACCTTTTCCAAAGGGAAGGGATTTTCGACCCTAGCTTCAAAAGAGAGAAGAGAGAATTAAATGGAAAAAGGGTTTTAGGTCTCTATTTATAAGAATAGAAAACCCTTAGGTTTCCTTCTCCCAATCAATGTGGGACAAGGAAACATCCCTTTTTCCCTTTCCCTTTTTCGTGCGTGGCCGACCTAGTGGGACCCCATGGGTCGACTTTGTCGACCCATGGGTCGACTCATGGTGCTTGATGTCCGATCCCGCTTTTGACCCGACTCGCGTTTCCGACCCGCTCGTCATTTCCAAAACTATTTTTGGAAACTTTCCAAAAACTATCTTTAGAAACTTCTAGTTATTATCATTTCAATGGTTCTTTTGTTATACATATGAAGTTCAACTAAGCCCTCCCCATTCTTCGCGTGCGACCCTAAAGGTTCATAGATATGAGGTCGTATAAATATATTGGAATATTCTCATAATTTCAACAGATATATCGAAGGTTTTGGATGTATGCAAAAAGGTATGTAATTCATGGGATTGGCTCTCAAATGCAACTGTATGTCCTAAAGGTACGCGGATTATTCTTGGATGGAACACTGAGGTTGTTGATGTTATGTTACTAGCTCAAACGGATCAGGTAATACACGTGCAAGTAACATTTAAAGCTGATAACAAATCCTTATTTTGTTCTTTTGTCTATGCGGATAATTATTATAAAAATCGGAGTCTGTTATGGAATAATCTTGGAATGCATAATCTGTTTGTTCGTGATATACCTTGGGTTGTACTTGGGGACTTTAATACATCCCTATACTTAGAGGATAAGGTTTTCGGATCTTCGACTATCACTACAGGAATGAGGGACTTCAAAGAGTGTCTTGAGAAAGCTGAATTGTTTGACGTTAATAGCTCCGGTGTACATTATACATGGACCCAAAAGCCTAAAAAAGGTGTAGGCTTGTTAAAGAAAATTGATAGGGTTCTTGGCAATGTGCATCTTATTTCAGAGTTCCCGGCTGCTCATGCAATCTTCCTACCTTATAGGGTCTCGGACCATTCTCCATGTGTGTTAAAGCTTCCATCTATCTCTCCTACTCAGCCTAAACCTTTTAAATTCGCAAATTTTCTTGCTGATAAAGAGGGTTTTAGGGATGTGGTGGTTAATGCTTGGCAACAAGACATAGGAGGAAATAATATGTTTAAAGTGGTTAAGAAATTGAGATCTTTGAAACGTCCACTTCGAAAACTTCTTTTTCAGCAGGGTATTTTACATAATCGTGTTGATCAGTGCCGAATAGACCTTGATGAAATCCAA